>AP025051.1:3080242-3103334 GCA_036186865.1 Eustoma russellianum
AGTTTTTTTTTTTTTTTTTTTTATACTTTACTTGTTTGTGATATAGGCATTTTGATTGTTATAAATATTGAACAACTCTGTAAGTTTGTGATATACTCTTGCTGATTTTCCTTTGTATAAAACCTTAGCTTTCAGCTGTTTTTAGGTTTTTCAGTTATGCGTTCTTGTTACTTTTCTGTAAGTAATTTTCCTGTAACCGGTGAATGCCAAATGCTTTGCAAAAATTAGCATTTTTTAGTGAGTATGCGATCTTTTTCTGTGTCCTATTATGGTTAAAAATTGTTCATGATTTACATGTGGGCATTGGTGGTGCTTAATTGGATGGATCTGATTCATGGCATTGCTTAAGTAGTTTCATTGTTGCTAATTCTCTTCTCCACTTTGTATCCAACTCTCATCTTATTTCTTTTTGTCTCAAGGAGAAAGAAACAAGCTTATGTATAACATTCACTGTTCTTTTCTTACAAAAGAGAAACAGAGGCTTTGATGAGATTAAAAAAAGAAAAGAAAAGGAGAGAGATAGAGAGAGATAGAGAGATAGAGATAGAGAGAGAGAGATAGAGAGAGAGAGAGAGGTGATTGCTCGTCAGCAAATTCGCAGGACTCACAAAGCTAACTTTCTGAGTTACAAAGCTGTGTTGGACTGGAAAAATACATGACGAAGACTGCAGTTATATTGCTTTAACTGCGTTTCTCTGGCATTTGACGTGTATTAAACATGCCCCCTTTCCCTTATATTTTTCATTATAATACGGCATTCGTTTGACCTATTTTATGGGATTGATACGTTAATCTGTCAATGTTAGTCATTATTTTTCTGTTGGGAAACTATGAAGTCTTAACACTTTTTCATTTTTAGCTTTGTGAGCATATCAATAGGAGAAGAAGTAATTTGTTTGCCATTAAGATAAGCCCACAATTAGGTATTAGCTCTCTGCCGTAACTCTGAATATCCTTTTTTTTAATTTGATCTCTTTGTTACTGGGGTTGCTTTGAGAATTTGTAACAAGAAGTGGAAAGACAAATCCTTTTATGGTGTAACAAAGCATCCACAACATGAGTTTGCAAGTATTTGTTGAAAATGCCATCTCATCATTTTTTTCATAGTATATAAGGTATGTATAGTACAGTAGCAGAAGTACAAAGCTCACCATCCCATTATTTACTGCATTTTGTTAAATAAAATCTCTGCTTGCTTAAGTGTACTCAAAATTGTCGTGGTGAAATATTCTTAGCAGAGAAAGCTAATGGAATAAAGTTCCATATGCAATTTTTTTCCCCCCTGTCATCTCCTACCTCTTCTGTTACTCTAGAATGAGCTCCACAAAAAGCGATCTGCATCTGTGACGATGTCTCCTCTTCTTGTGTTATCATTTACTCGTTCTTTAATAGGAAATTTCTTGGTCAGGTTGCTTGGATATGCAACTACATGTATGATATTGAACTTTAGGTCATAGTATTTGATTTTCTTATTGGCAATATATACTAGGCAGAACCAGGAACCTAATACCTCAGTCAATCTATTCACATGCTTAAGATGTGACTTCTCTATTTTTGTACAAAAACACGTGTGCTGATTTAGTAATTATGATCCTACTCTTGCTTTTGAACTTGAGATTATCCACTGGTTTCTTTCAAGTTCTTTAAGTATTTATTTCTTTTGTGTGGTACAATTGGAAATAAGTATTTGTGTGTATAGATATGGCAGATTGCTGATCAAAATTGGACTGGTTTTCTTGGACGTCAACAATTTTATGATGCGCTTAAGCTAGTTACTGTTGCTCAAAGTAAGAGAGAGTTAACCCCAGATATAGTAAAGGCTGCATTATATGGTCCCGCTTCAGCTGCAATTCCTCCCCCCAATATAATTGTTACATCTACTCATAGCCAACAATCAAGTGTTATTACTGCAAGTTCCTCTGTACCCCAACCGGCTGCTACAACGACAATGGGGTCTCTAAGTACAGGTGCCCGGAGTCTCCATGGATTTGCATCTCAACAACCTCAAGTTGTGCAACCAGCCAGGCCCCTATCATCTATTGCTGCTTTTCAGTCTCCTCAACTTCTCGCAAGTCCGACAATTCCTCCACATGGAAGTAACAGGGGAGTTTCTTATCCTACTATTACATCGACTAAGGCCAGTGGAAATACAGTTTTCACCTCGATGGGATTTAATTCTCAAGGAATGCCTTCAGTTCAGGATGGTCTTTCAACACCTCTGCCAGGTTTGCCGTCTTCTAGACAACATGTATTCCAAGTTTCTTCTCCGTATATGCAACCTGCTTCATCTAAACCGAATGACACCCCAGTGGGTGGCGAACACGGACAGAAAGATTCTAGGGCACTTACTGTTGGGGGAAATGGTCATGCAGTAGACTCACTTTTTGGAGATGTTTTCTCAGCATCAACAGTTCAAACCAAACAGGACTCCCCGAAAGTGAAGTCATTTAATGGTATCTCACCAACTCCATCAGCCATTATCCTAGCATCATCAAGTTTACAGTCAACGGCTAAATCAATCTCTTCTGAACCTTTGTCGAGTACGCCTACTCTGCTGGCTATTAGCGACCAGCATCCGCAAGCGCATATGCAGCAGAAGTCAAGCTAACAAATGTTTGTGCAAACATCTGCATTGCCTACTGCCGCTACAATTTCTGGTGGACAATCCGAACCTTTATGACCAAAGATGACTCAGTCCGATGGCCAAAAGTATAGCAAAGTGTTTTTGCAGGTAGATATAGACAAAGAGGGAAAAATAACTGGTGAACAAGCTCGTAACCTTTTCTTAAGTTGGAGGATGCCTCGAGGTATCTTTACTTTATACGCTGGTAGCTTCTATGTTTTTGACTTACTTATCACTAGCCTCCTTTATCTTTGTGTTAAGATTTGTTGGCGGATGCTTTCAGTTTAGCTTTATTTTCATTTTATTCCTGCTTACTGTCAAGCTTTGTCATTGTATAATTTTGGAGATGTGGTGTTTGTGTTACTGTTCATGTATCTTGCCGGTCTAATAAAAAATCAAAAATTATTTTGCTGTTCTTTTTGGCAAGTAAAAATTATTTTGCTTACTCCCTTCTGTTACCTTTCCCTGTTTGGTTTTGTCTTTTTTTTTTTTTGGGGTGGGGGTGGGGGTGGGGGGGGGGTTTGGTTTAACTCTCACCAACATTCAGGATGGGATTTTAGATTAAGTTTTGTTGGTTGCATTTGATGCAGCAGACTTTTTGTGACTTTGATCTCTAACTAATATATAGGTCTCTGCATAAAATGTCCAGCAGGTCTTGTTTTTTATTCTTTAACAATGTCTTTGTTCATGTCCCTCTTTGAAATTCTCAATCTTGGCTTTCAGATGTCTTAAAACAGGTGTGGGATTCGTCTGACCAAGATAACGACAGCATGCTTTCGTTGGGAATTCTGCATTGCTCTTTATTTGATGGAGAGGTACAGGGAAGGCCGCCCTCTTCCTGCAGCACTTCCATCAAATATCATGCTTGACGAGACATTGTTTGCTGTCTCCAACCAACCTGCTGCTCTTGTTGGAAATGCTGTTTGGAAAGCAACTCCTGGTATATGATGCATATAACATGTTTGGGCAACCATATTATCAAGTATGTTTTTTTCCCCCAGGAATTTTAATTGTTTCTTTCATTTCCTTAGGTTTTCAACAGCCTCAAGTGTCAATGGGAGCACGAGGGCCAGCTTTTCCTAGAGCAGGTAAGCCACCACGTCCAGTTCCTATTCCCCAGGACCCTGTGCATCCAGTCAGACAGAAACCAAAGGTTCCCGTGCTGGAGAAGCATATTTTGGATCAACTTAGCACAGAGGAGCAAAGCTCCCTCAACGAAAAGTTGCAGGAAGCAAGCGAGGCAGAAAAGAAGGTGCAACCTTCACTTCTTTCTGTTTCCTTTCAGTCCCTGTCGTGGCCTGTATTTTTTTTTACTTATTCACTTCTTTTTTAATTTTCTCATGTGTTCTGGATGTAAAGGGCACGGAATTTATGTTTATGAAATATATATATATATATATATATATATATATATATATATATATATATATATTTTAATTTGACTGCAAATGA
This sequence comes from Eustoma russellianum, assembly GCA_036186865.1. Classification (NCBI taxonomy): domain Eukaryota; kingdom Viridiplantae; phylum Streptophyta; class Magnoliopsida; order Gentianales; family Gentianaceae; genus Eustoma; species Eustoma russellianum. Next base: position 3,084,318 of record AP025051.1, read on the forward strand.
TCACTGAATCAATGTCTTATCGATATGTTATTCTCAATTTTGTTTCGTGAATTATCATACATTTCACTAAAGAGTACAAGAATGTATATAAGGAGAGTACAGTCATTAACATGAATTGAAAACATTCCCCTCATGTCCACTTTGTTTACTCCAGGTATCAGAGTTGCAGAAGGAGATATCAGATGCTCGAGAAAAAATTAAGTTCTACCATGCAAAGATGCAAGAGCTTGTGGGTAGCTTCTTTTTTGCGTGGAGGTTTATTGATGCTTTCTTTCTGTAATGCTTTTAAGATTAACTTGTTATCACTGTGTTTATGTATCTTCATATCTAATTAGAGCCAATGCTAGATGTAAAGATCCAAAAAAACCCACATTGGAAAGAAAGAAGATGGTGTCATGATATACAAGTATGACTCAAGTACTAAATGTCAAGAAGGGTTAATCGTTTTCAGGCCAAGGAGGACGAAAGCTCGATTCAATTGACATTTAGTAGTGCTTGCCCATAATGACGTTGTCAGACGCGAACAGGCAATCAACTGGGCAAAGCTGTTTCGTTACAATTATGGTGTCAGATCTGACTAGCGTCGCCGGGACGAAAGAACCAAATCCGAGACATTATAGGGATCCTGGTCCTTTAGCGGGGACCAACAATGACCCGGACCCATTAAGGAGATGGGATGTAAAGACCCGAAAGTTCGACATCGGAAAAAAAGAGGATGATGGCATGATATGTAAGTATTGCTCAAGTGCTAAATGTCAACAAGGGTTAAATCTTTTTTGGGTTAGAAAGGAAGAAGTCCCGATTCAGTTGACATTCACTAGTGCTTGTCTATAGTGATGACGCCGGGCCTAAACTGGTGCCGGGGCTGGAATTGCCTGGACAAATCCTCCAAAGGGATACTCAATTTAAAATTTAGTCTGACCATATAAACTGCTGTTGCTTAATGGATTAAGGTAATACTCTGTTCTTTCTCTTAGAAATTAGTTATCAAAATGGACGAGAATTATCCATATCATTAGACAAGCCATCTAGCAAATAAGGGAAGTCTTAAGAAATTGAAATATTGGGAAACAGTTTAACATGAATATGTGCTGTGAAAATAGCAAATAAGAACTTAACTTGAAAAGCGCAGAGATTGGCTCTTTTCAGATCTCTTAAACGATGCGGCGGCGTCAGTAATGTTATTGCTTGTAACTCTGAAGCCCCGAGTACCAAAATGGCTGCATATCCTGGACAATTTTGAAAACGACTTGTACTATAAGAAGTTAGGCTTTCAGCATTAATGCTTTCTTCCGCTCAGCCTCTTCTAAACTTGCTGAGTAGAAATAGAATATATTGTTCTAGACCATGTAGAACGAAATAGGAACATACGGAACTCTAGATTTTTGAGAAGGTTTAGCAGTACACTTAGCTTTAGGTAATAGTACTCTGGACATGGCTCTTTCTCTCTTATGCACGCACGTCTAAAAATTTCTCTATTATTAGGATTTGAAATCATCTATGGCTGTTAATATTATTCGTTTTCTGGGTCATCCCTGCTGTTTCATATTGGTGTGATAGAGATATGTGAATCTTTGAGTCATAGCATGACTGGCAAACTGACTAGAAATTAATGGGTTAGGTAATTCAGTACGTAATATACATGCAAGGAGTACATAACTCTTGGATTGAGCACAAAATGTCAAGCAAGTCACTAGCGGGCGAAATACCACATTTGATCACAAACCACCTTCAAGGTTTGAGAGAACATGCAATGAGCAGGAGAAGAACCCTGGATCATTTTGTCTTGAGAATTTGTGCTTAACCTTAAAGTGAGATTATCAAAGTGGATACTGCCTGTACAAGTAACTCAAGTCAATAAGAATATTTCGATACAACTTGTTTCTTTTCTGCATTGCATTAAGTTTTGGTTCTGTTTACCCTTGGCCCATCTGTCAGTTTGCTATTTTATCTTGGCCTTGAATAATTGAATTTATGAAGGCCTGCTTCTTGGTGTCAGATTTTGTATAAAAGTCGATGTGACAATAGGTTGAATGAGATTTACCAAAGGGTTTCAGCTGATAAGCTTGAGGTATCTTCCTTAATAATACTGAAGGCTTTTATTTGCTTCTTCTGTTGAGGCATAAAATAACGTCTAAAGTATTTGGTATTCCAGGTGGAGAAATTGGGAAAGAAATACGAAGAGAAATACCAGCAGGCTGGAGATGTTGCTTCCAAGTTGACTCTTGAAGAGGCTACATTTCGAGACATTCAGGTATATCAATGTGTTTTTTGTATTCCTTTTCTTTTTTGCCCTTTGAAATTTTGGTTTCAGAGGAAATTGTTGTGATGGGTTGCTCAAGTAGCTATCAGTAATAATGGCTGATCAAATAATACTCCCTTTTCAGATAGAGCTATCTCTTTTTCTTACCTTAGTTGTGGTTTTTTCAGATATACTAGCCTGGCATTCTTCTCCGAAACCACGTTTGATTGTGCAACATTCTTTTTACTTCCTTGCAGGAGAAGAAGATGGAACTGTATCGAGCAATAGTTAAACTTGAGCAGGATGTGGTGGTGATAAAATTCAGGTTCTTTCTGCTACGATTTTGATGGAAGCCATCTGACATAACATTTGTGTACCTAGGAACGTGTTAGTCATATCCAGGTTGATCTCGAAGAGCTTATAAAATCTTTGAACGAACGTTGTAAATCCTATGGACTACGTGGCAAACCAACTTCTTTGGTTGAGCTCCCATTTGGTATGTTCTCTGTCATGTGCCAAGTTATCAATATTTTACCGACTACTTTAAATACGGCATGTTATGTATGATTTATTGGGTGAAAAGGTGTGCATATTCCAAGAAAGGAAAAAAAATGGGAAACTAGAAACTTTGATATCTGGAAATTTGAGATTCATACTTCTGATCTGATTATCCTTCAAACGTCTTATCTGGATAAAATTCATGCAACATCAGTTTCTGTAGAATTTTGCAATTCTTTTTTCCTTTATAGGGAAAATCTTGGTTTTTATTTGTACATTTCCCCTCTTATATTTCATTTATCACCACCTTCTCAACACTGTATAGCATTCTTATCGTTTTGTATATCTCGGCCATAATTGTCTTTCTACCGGAATTTTTTCAAGGCTGGCAACCAGGCATTCAAGCAACGGCAGCTGACTGGGATGAAAATTGGGATAAATTTGAAGATGAAGGTACAATCAGAAAAGTCATTTAGATGATGTATTCCTGTCTTAGCTCCAGTTAATTGCTTTTTTGGATATTGACGCATCAGGGTTCACATTTGTCAAAGAGCTCACGGTGGACGTGCAAAATATAGTAGCTCCTCCGAGACCAAATTCTACCATGGTGCGACAAAAAGAAACTTTGGTCGATGAGAGTGCTGTGGAAACATCGTCTTTGGGTGGGCATGCCAATGCAGAGAAGGTCCAGCACGCTAGAAAGAGGATATCAAAGGATGGAGAAGATTCCTTTGGGGAAGGTCGGAGGCTTGACAGTTTACCTGAAAGTCCTGTACAAAACGATGGGGTTGAAAGAAAGTCTAGAGAACTCGAAGATACTAAGAAAGCTAGTTTTGACGGTTCCCCGCGTGCTGCCCAAAGGTATGCTGGTTTTACCTTCTCATTTTGTTTTTTTGTTTTTATTTAATACTTCATAATTAAGTTGAAAGACTACTGTAAATTATGAATTGGTGTAGATTGCTTTCTTTTCCCTTTTCACTTCAATTAGCGGTTTTGTCCTGTGTATCACCACAATAACTTCTCAAAACTGGCTTATGCAGTGAACGGGGTTGTGCCAAATCCATGCTCCCGGGAGACACAGGTTTTGATGATCCTGGCTGGGGTACACTTGACTCTGAATATGATGTAGATGATGCGTGGGACTCAAACCGTGCCAGTACAAAGGTACGTCTGAATTTCCTGATATATCATTAGCATCAGTATTTCCCCTTCACAGTAAGGAGTCATTTCTAATGGTTTTTGCCAAGTTAAGTCTCAGATGTTTTAAAATGCACAAGAGTGGGCTATAGATGTGTTTTTGGATTGATTTTGAGTGTGTGTGTATATAGACACAAACATACATATAAAAGGGCGTTCCCAGTGCACTAGGCTCATTCGTTTGCGCAGGGTCTGGGGAGGGGCTGGATCGCTTCGCTATCTGATATACGCAGCCTTACCCTACACTTTGTGGAAGAGGCTGTTTCCGCGGCTCGAACCCGTGACTTCAAGGTTACAAAGCAGCAACCTTATCAGTTGCTCCAATGCCTGCCCTCGTACACATACATATATATATTTCAAATTTGCAATATTGTACAGTTATTTCAAGCATATTAACAGGCGAGTCATGTATCGATATGCTAAACATCTGATCTAGAAACAAAAATGATTCGCATGTTATTATGCTTGAAAGTATTTTTAAAAAATCTATGTTGTTTTTCCCGTATGTGTAAATAAGTATTGTATTTGATTACTTACGAAAAGACAAGTATGTATCTGCTAACTTCTTTCATTTTTTTAATTCTGAAAGCTAAACGGATTAAACTAGGAGACTTACAAAAAAGAAAAGGATCCAAGGGATCTAGGCTAACAAGGAACAAAAAATTATGAATTATCGATTTATCCCAAAAAAAAAAAAGAGAGAGAGAGAGAGAAAAAAGGGGGGGGGGGGGTTCTAGTTGTCCTTTCATTTGGTTCTTTTTATGCTTAATGATCAGGGATATTTTGATGCCAATAGAATTGTTGAAACATGGATTTTACATTTTTTGGTTACGTATTGTCTTTCTGCAGGATCCAGATTTTCAGGGGCAACATGGCAGTTCTTGTTAGAGAATTTAAGGTTGGGCTTTGGCACATCGTTGGAGATTGAAGATTTGGGCTTTGGCCCGTTAATGAGTGTTGCTAAACTTGGTTGTGCAACGTACTTTGAGCTTAATAAGTTTCCGATAATGATAATCGAAAACTAATGAATCCTTAGTTATCTACGTAACGAGTAGTTAATGTTAGGATGTGAACTCACTCAATTTTGAGATTGTGTGAATGTGAAATTAATGCTCAAAGTAGATGAAAATGTTGTGGATGGGTGACGTGTCACCTGTATGGAGGAATGCCATGTTGGAAGTGTCCATGTGGCGGAAAAAGGCGTGTGACGGACATCGATCGATCGATGTCACTTCGATCGATCGATGTTATCGATCGAAGTGGTTCAGAGGGCTTCGATCTCTTGGTAGATCGATCTAAGTGGATCAGAGGACATCGATCGATCACATCGATCGATCGATGTCTCTTAGATCGATCAGAATGATCGAATGATGTACTCAGTCAGACATCAGTCGATCACATCGATCGATCGATGTCACTTCGATCGATCGATGTGATCGATCGAAGTCTGACAGCGGGCAGAATCATTTTGATTGTGCGGTTAGGTTTCAAACTTGAAACTAACACTATCCTCCGGTTTAAAATAAAGATCAATCTGTTGTGATCTAACGGTGGCAGGGAAGATAGCTTTGATCTAACGGCCGAGATTTAAATTGTCTTAACTGCTTAACCGAATATGGTTTCCATCTAACGATCCAGGTTTAAACCTGTTAATCTATCTTTGATCTAAAGGCTGAGATTAAACCATCCTAATCTGGATAGGAGGTTTTAATCCAACGGCTTAAATTAAACTTCGGTTTTGATCCAACGGTTACGGTACCTCCGACTCCCCTATATAAAGAGGGCTAAGGATGCACTCTTTACACACCACTTACAACACAATTCAAGCATTAAAGCATTTGGCATTCGTAGCACGTGAGTCTTGCATATCGTCCGGGAGAAGTCAGGACACTCTAGCGTTCGAAGGAGTTCAAGTTCAGCAGTGCCGCTCAACTGAACAGGTATCCGTTGTACCCTGGGAGACGATTGCTCATACCGGTTGGGCACAGTATACCGGAGCAATACGTCTTAAGGACAGAGTCCTCGACTCGCCCCGGGTTTGATTTATTTTGTTGTTTCATATGCACACAGTGTACGACTGCGTCTTGGTACAGGATTGATTGTGACCAACAATCTTAAGACGTATTCCAATTCAATTACATTCTGTACCTTTTTGGTTATTTACACAAAGGCAGTTTCGTACTGTTTTGCAGTCTCTTTCTACTCATTCTTGAACCTGTGACTGTTCTGATCTTTACGTTTTGATCAAACTGAACAGGAATGGAGAACGAGAGCTCAAACTCTATTCACGGCTTTAATGGTGCTCACTCCGTGTCCGCACCAGAAGGGGCAAACAATGCTGCTACCGGACCACAATTCAATGCGGTTCCGTTGGGACCAACCGGAGGGCCTCAAATGAATCCGGCTGCCACTGCTGCTCAGGTGGAGAAGCCGAAAAAGTTTGCTGGTAGTTTCTTCAAGAGGTGGCAGCAGAAGATGCTGTTTTACCTCACTGCATTGGGGCTGGCCAGAATGCTCAGCGAGGATTCACCCGTGGTTGAGCCTGTGGAGGATCAACAACAGAATATGGAGAACGCCTTGGGTGCTGAGGCCTGGGCATATACAAACTTCTGTTGTTTGAATTTGATTCTTGGTTGCCTAGATAATACTCCATAGAGAGTATTAAATACTCTCTAGGGTAAAAGTACAAAATACGCCATAGAGAGTATTATCTAGGGTTTAGAGTTGCCTAGATAATACTCTCTATGGCGTATTTTGTACTTTTAAAACTGCGAAGGCTTTGTGGTTGGCTTTAGATAAAAAGTACCGCACAGAAGATGCGGGTACTAAAAAGTTGATAGTTGGGAAATTTCTCGACTATAAAATGTTAGATTCCAAAACTGTAATTTCGCAGGTGGAAGAAATACAGATGTTGGTTTCTGAAATGGAAGAGGAGGGCATGACGCTCAGTGAATCTTTCCTAGTTGCGGCTGTGATTGAGAAGCTGCCTCCTTCGTGGAGGGAATTCAAGAGCTATCTCAAACACAAGCGAAAGGAGATGAAGATGGAGGAATTGATAGTCCGTCTTCGCATTGAGGAGGACAAACGTCGCTCCGAAAGAAAGCCATCCATGTCTTCTGGTCAAGCCAAAGCTCATGTTGCTGAGGCAAAGAACAAGAAGAAACATAACACTTTGAGTGTGAACTCCAAGGGCAAGGAAATTGCAAAGAAGTTCACGGGTAAGTGTTATAACCGTGGTAAACCAGGGCATAGAAGCAGTGAGTGCAGGAAGCCCAAAAAGAATCAGAATCAGAATAAAGCGAAAGCAAATCTGGTCGACGCAATGGATGATTTGAACCTTTGCGCGGTGGTGACCGAGTGCAACGCAATGGGAAACCCACGGGAATGGTGGGTGGACACAGGAGCCACTCGACATGTGTGTGCGAACAGGGCAATGTTCAGAGAGTACGTGCCCACGACAAACAATGAGCAATTGTTCATGGGAAACTCCAACAGCTCGAAAATCGAAAGATCGGGCAAGGTAATCCTGAAACTGACCTCAGGAAGGGAGTTGACTCTGCAGAATGTGCTGCATGTTCCTGACATAAGGAAGAATCTGGTTTCTGGCGCGCTGCTAGTCACGCATGGGTTCAAGCTTGTTTTCGAGGCAAACAAATTTACACTTTCTAAGAATGGGGTGTATTTGGGGAAAGGGTATCTTTCGGATAACATGTTCAAGTTGAATGTTATGACCATTGTACCCAAAAATGTTGCGCCCATTGAGGCTAATAAAATTGTTTCCTCTTCTGCTTACATGCTTGACTCTTCCTGTTTATGGCATTTTCGTTTGTGACATGTAAATTATAAGTCAATACAACGAATGATTAATCTTGACTTGTTGTCCAAACTGGACTTTAGTAATAAAGAAAAATGCCAAATATGTGTTGAAGCGAAATTAACAAAAGCGCCTTTTCCTTCAATAGAACGAAACACTGAATTGTTGGATTTAATTCACACAGATTTGTGTGACTTAAAGTTTGTGCAAACAAGAGGTGGTAAAAAGTATTTTGTAACTTTTATCGACGATTGCACACGATACTGTTATGTATATTTGCTAAGTAGCAAAGATGAGGCTCTTGATGCTTTCAAGGATTATAAAAATGAAGTTGAGAATCAACTTAGCAAACGGATTAGAACAATTCATAGTGATAGAGGTGGCGAATATGATACACCGTTTAATGAATTTTGTTCAGAACATGGCATTATTCATCAAACGACTGCGCCATATTCACCACAATCAAATGGTATTGCTGAACGCAAAAACCGTACTCTAAAAGAGATGATGAATGCTATGTTGATAAGTTCGGGTTTACCTCAGAACTTGCGGGGGGAAGCAATCCTCTCAGCCAACGTCATTTTAAACAGGATTCCGTCCAAGAAGACGGATAAGACCCCATATGAATTGTGGAAAGGCTATAAGCCTAGTTACAAATACTTGAAAGTGTGGGGGTGTCTGACGAAGGTTGCAATACCTAAACCAAGACAAGTCAAAATTGGGCCTAAAACGATTGATTGCATATTCATTGGTTATGCAACGAACAGTAGTGCATATCGTTTCTTAGTGCATAAATCAGACGTTCCTGAGATACATGAGAATGTTGTCATGGAATCGAGGAACGCAGTGTTCTTTGAAAATATCTTTCCGAAGAAAGACAAAGACAGTGGAGAAGCAAGCACAAGTAAGCGTGTGCGTGAGACGATTCCTCAAGATATTGAGGAACCTCGTCAAAGCAAACGAGCCAAAATACCGACGTCTTTTGGACCAGATTTTCTAACCTATGTGGTAGAAAATGAGCCAAGGAATTTTTCCGAGGCTATGTCAACTCCAGAAGCTCCGTTCTGGAAAGAGGCAGTTGACAGTGAAATAGACTCGATTCTTCAAAATCACACTTGGGAGTTGGTTGATCTTCCACCTGGAAGTAAACCACTTGGTTGTAAGTGGGTTTTCAAGAAGAAACTGAAAGAGGATGGGTCTATTGAAAAGTATAAAGCCAGGTTGATAGCTAAAGGCTATCGGCAAAAGGAAGGCTTTGACTTCTTTGACACCTACTCACCAGTGACTAGGATCACTTCCATAAGGATGCTAGTAGCCATTGCTGCAGTCTATGATTTGGAAATCCATCAAATGGATGTAAAGACTGCCTTTCTGAATGGTGAGTTAGAGGAAGAGATTTACATGGAACAACCCGAGGGGTTTGTCGTTCCAGGACAAGAAAGGAAAGTGTGTAGACTTGTTAAGTCCTTGTACGGACTTAAACAAGCACCCAAGCAATGGCATTTAAAGTTTGATCAAGTAATGATGTCAAATGACTTCAAGATCAATGAATGCGATAAGTGTGTGTACATTAAGAGCACACAGAATGCATATGTGATAGTATGTCTCTATGTAGACGACATGCTTATCATGGGTAGTACTCGTGACATCATCTTGAGTACAAAGAAGATGTTAACACGAAACTTTGACATGAAAGACATGGGAGTTGCCAATGTTATTCTATGAATTAAGATTTCTAGGGTGACTGAGGGACTCATACTGTCACAAATACACTATATTGAATCAGTCCTGAAACGGTTCAATATGGATGATGTGAAACCGGTAAAGACCCCGCTTGACTTAAGTATGCACTTAAGGAAGAATCGAGGCGAGCCTGTAGCTCAGTTGAAATACTCTCAGGTGATCGGGAGTCTGATGTACATAACGAATTGTACAAGACCAGACTTAGCTTGTTCAGTAAACAAGTTGAGCAGGTTTACCAGTAATCCAAGTGATGATCATTGGAAAGCTCTTAACAGAGTGATGAGGTATCTGAAATACACAATGTATCTTGGATTACATTATACGAGATATCCAGCAGTGTTGGAAGGATACTGCGATGCAAATTGGATATCAGATAGTAAGGACTCGAAGTCCACCAGTGGGTACGTGTTCACTATTGGTGGTGCTGCTGTGTCGTGGAAATCCACGAAACAAACCTGTATAGCTCGGTCCACTATGGAAGCTGAGTTCATAGCATTGGACAAAGCTGGGGAAGAGGCTGAGTGGCTTCGGAATTTCCTGGAAGATATTCCGTGCTGGCCTAAGCCAATCGCTCCTATTAGCATACACTGTGATAGTCAGTCAGCTATAGGACGTGCTCAAAGCAGCATCTATAATGGTAAGTCACGACATATATGTCGAAGACATAACACCATTAAACAGTTGATCTCTAATGGCGTGATTTCCATTGATTATGTGAAATCAATGGAGAATCTTGCGGATCCGCTTACAAAAGGCTTGCCTAGAGATCAAATGTCAAGATTGACAAACGGAATGGGATTGAAGCCCATAATGCATGAATCTTTGTAATGGTAACCCAACCTTGTTGACTGGAGATCCCAGAATCTTGGTTCAATGGGACAACTAAGTTATGAAGGTTCAGTTAGCACTTACTCATTCCGTCTGGTAAAAGTGCTGTCTGCAGAAAGTTTTAGGGTAAGCTAAAGGATTTTAATGATGTCCTATATCTTGATACGTCAAGTGGAGTATGGCAGAATACTCTTGATAGGAATCACCTATGTAAGTGTGAAGTGGGGCCGCTTCTATGAGAAAGTCTGGGTGGCAAGATTTCTCTAAAACACTTTCTGAAACCAGGTTGTTCATGACCAAAACGAACACGACCATGAGAACCAAAAGAGTGTTAAAGGAAATATTGTGTGAGTATCGTTGTCTTGGTCCACAACAAAGGCTGACTAGTTCAAGACATCAAGTCACTATTTAGCCGAGTGGATCCGATGATACATCACTAAGAAAGGTTCAAAGCCAGAAGCTACCTCTTCTGATGCAATATTTCCTTGTCTGACTTCTCCTCAGAGTCTGCATATGCATTTGCATTAATTTCCATTCATGTGGGGGACTGTTAGAGAATTTAAGGTTGGGCTTTGTCCCATCGTTGGAGATTGAAGATTTGGGCTTTGGCCCGTTAATGAGTGTTGCTAAACTTGGTTGTGCAACGTACTTTGAGCTTAATGAGTTTCCGATAATGATAATCGAAAACTAATGAATCCTTAGTTATCTACGTAACGAGTGGTTAATGTTAGGATGTGAACTCACTCAATTTTGAGATTGTGTGAATGTGAAATTAATGCTCAAAGTAGATGGAAATGTTGTGGATGGGTGACGTGTCACCCGTATGGAGGAATGCCATGTTGGAAGTGTCCATGTGGCGGAAAAAGGCGTGTGACGGACATCGATCGATGACATCGATCGATCGATGTCACTTCGATCGATCGATGTTATCGATCGAAGTGGTTCAGAGGGCTTCGATCTCTTGGTAGATCGATCTAAGTGGATCAGAGGACATCGATCGATCACATCGATCGATCGATGTCTCTTAGATCGATCAGAATGATCGAATGATGTACTCAGTCAGACATCAGTCGATCACATCGATCGATCGATGTCACTTCGATCGATCGATGTGATCGATCGAAGTCTGACAGCGGGCAGAATCATTTTGATTGTGCGGTTAGGTTTCAAACTTGAAACTAACACTATCTTCCGGTTTAAAATAAAGATCAATCTGTTGTGATCTAACGGTGGCAGAGAAGATAGCTTTGATCTAACGGCCGAGATTTAAATTGTCTTAACTGCTTAACCGAATATGGTTTTCATCTAACGATCCAGGTTTAAACCTGTTAATCTATCTTTGATCTAAAGGCTGAGATTAAACCATCCTAATCTGGATAGGAGGTTTTAATCCAACGGCTTAAATTAAACTTCGGTTTTGATCCAACGGTTACGGTACCTCCGACTCCCCTATATAAAGAGGGCTAAGGGTGCACTCTTTACACACCACTTACAACACAATTCAAGCATTAAAGCATTTGGCATTCGTAGCACGTGAGTCTTGCATATCGTCCGGGAGAAGTCAGGATATTCTAGCGTTCGAAGGAGTTCAAGTTCAGCAGTGCCGCTCAACTGAACAGGTACCCGTTGTATCCTGGGAGACGATTGCTCATACCGGTTGGGCACAGTATACTGGAGCAATACGTCTTAAGGACAGAGTCCTCGACTCGCCCCGGGTTTGATTTATTTTGTTGTTTCATATGCACACAGTGTACGACTGCGTCTTGGTACAGGATTGATTGTGACCAACAGTTCTCTCTTTGATACTGATGGCTGGAATTTGCAGCCGATAAGAACTGGTCCCTCGTATGCAGATCATGCAGTCTCAAAACAGGGTCCATTTTTTGACTCTGTTCCAAGTACCCCAATGAACAATTCAGTTAGCTCGCCTCAAGCAGATAATATGTTCCAGAGGAAGAGTATATTCTTTGATTCGGTTCCGAGCACCCCAGTGTACAATTCCGGCAGCACTCCTCATGCAGACGATATGTCTGTGAGACAGAGCCCATTCTTTGATTCAGTTCCAAGCCCCCCAATGTACAATTTTGGCAGCACTCCACATGCAGAAAATATTTCCGTGGGAAAGGGCCCATTTGCGTTTGCAGATTCTGTTCCTAGCTCTCCTATGTACAACTCTGGTAATTCCCCTGGAAGATTAAGTGGAGCATCAGAAGACCGGTCATTTGATAGCTTCTATAGATTTGACTCTTTTAATATGCAAGACAGCAGCCAGTTATCTCGATTCGACTCCTTTAATGTGAAGGACAGCAGCCAGTTCTCTAGATTTGACTCCTTCAATGTGAAAGACGGCAGCCAGTTGTCCAGATTTGACTCCTTCAGTGTGCAAGATGGTGGTCTGTTTACTCCACGCGAATCATCTCTTTCCAGATTTGATTCTATGCGTAGCACACAGGACTCAGGGTTTAACAATGGTTCTTTTGCTTCTCGTGACTCTTTTGCGAGATTTGACTCATTCCGAAGCACATCTGATTCTGATTATAATTTCGGGCTTTTCCCTCCGCGCAGACTCCTTAACCAGATTTGATTCCATGCGCAGCACCAGAGACGCTGACCAAAAGCATGGATTTTCATCTTTTGACGACCGGGATCCATTTGGATCACATGATCCTTTTAAAACGTCAATGGAAAGTCAAACATCAAGGAGAGATTCTGATAGTTAGAAAGCTTTTTGGGATGGCGATTTGGTATTCGAGTTTTTGAGCTCTTGTTCTGTTCATGAGATCTCGTTCGGCTGTATATGTTCTTTTGATTGATTGGGGTCCAAAACTACGAGTTACTCTTAAGAGTGGGATCAGCCTCTGCCTTCTGTATGATATTAAATGGTGTGTTCTTTGATTGTTTTATTTGTCCCTGTTTCGAGTTTGGCGAGTTCTACAGGCGTGCCCTTATTTTTAGTGGTTGCTGGTCCTACAGGTAGCTGTACAAATGTATGAAAAGCACTCTGTTTACTTGGTGTCTTGGAGGCCTGTCTTTCTTCTCCCCCCTCCCTCCTTCCCCCCTCCCCCAGCCTCCTTTAGACTAATATAAGTGGGACATGTAATGTAGACAAATGAGGAGTGAGTGTGACGAATATATATTCGCTAGTTGAGCAACTTCTCAATGTCTTTTTAGTAGATCATAGTGCAGTGTTGACATTGTATAGTGGTATCTATTATCTTCAGACCATGGATTTCATGCATGATCGTACTGATTAATGATTGACAGTGCAGAGGCAAGCGATTCGCATGCTATGTTAATGTTTTATATACACTTCGTTCCTTCTATCTGCATTAAAAGTGGAAGATTTTAAGAATATGTATTATGTCTATTAGCTACCGGTGTTCTAATAATGTGTGCCATTGTTCTTGGTCACAATGGCTGATTAACCTCTTCTCGTGTTAAAGCAAAATCTAATCACAGTTTTGCAATTAAATCCAAGAGGGTATAGATCTCATGGTATAGTTATGTCACTTACTGATACGTTAAGATGTCATGTGTCACGTATTGCACACATGATCTGGTTTCATAGAATGTGATAAACAATGAGACAGTAGTTGTGATAGAAAACCAAATGTTCTTACAAACGTGATAAGTCCTAATCAAATCGAGATTCCCAAAAACTACATTAAGCTTTTGAGTCCTTGCTCTTTGGTTAAAAAAAGTGGAGAGGCAGCTGATCTATTTACAACTGGTACTGTTTCATAAAAATCCTGAAATACAGGATCAACTTTTAAAATGAAACACAGACCCAGAAAAGCTATCATTTCAAGCAAATGGCTTGATTTTTCACACCTTAGTAAAAATAATACGCCCAGAAATGGAAAAAGGACTCGGACATTTTCTCCATTTCTACATTATTTCTCAAGTCAATTCTACATCCCCCCTCTCCTGAAACTGGAAAGTCAGTCATCCAAATTCTTCAACACATTCAGCCAAAATTTTATCAAATTTCCATCCAAAACAATGCACAGAAGGAAAAAAAAGATGGAATCCTGATTTTATAAATGAGCACATAAAATTACAGTTCTTTCTGAACTTGTATCCCCATGGATTGAGCAGTTCCAACAATGGACTTACAGATAGATTCCAAAGGCATATACTGACAATACGGATCCATCTGCTTAACTTTCGCGATCTCATATACGTGCTTCAGCGTTACACTCGACGCAGTCACGTGACCAGGCCGGCCACTCCCGCTCTCAATTCCCGCAGCCTTCTTCAAGTACCAGGACACCTTCGGAGACTTCACGATGAACTCGAACGTGTTGTCCTTGAACGCTGTTATCGTCACCGACATCGGCGTATCCGGCTTGTACTTCTGCGTCCTGGCGTTGAAGTCCTTGCAAAAGGCCATTAGATTCAGCCTGTATTGACCTAGAGCTGGACCTACCGGTGGGGCCGGACGAGCTCCTCCGGCAGGGACTGTTAATCGGATTGTTGCCGATACCGGTCGGCGAGTTAATATCTCCTTTAGGGTCGCCATGGCTTTACGGAAGAAGAAGAGGGGACACTGAATTGGGTCATTGGGTAAGGGATGCAAAATACTCTCTGCCTGCGGCTTGTTATTGGGCCGTTCATTTAATTGGGCCCTTTTCCTTTTGGGCTTATTGGGTTGTTTTGCACGTGTACAATTATTTACGAAAAAAATATGATCAATACATATTAGGGGTTAAAATTGTTTCTAATCCTATTACCGAATAAAAAGCAAATTTTTTTTTTGATTTGTAGAACAGTGAGTAAAAAAGAAAAAACCGTTGGACTAGAAGTAATTTCTGATTAATAATATGTACTGTGAGGCAATTCAAAATTTATTTTGGGATTAACTCTTCAACAACGCATGCAACAAATTTTAGTATATACGCCGTTAGAAATGGAAAAAGATGAACATTTTTATAAAATAAATGGATTTCATTTAAGCATGCTAATCCCATATCCAAGGATTACTTGAAAATGATGATGTAGCTTATTACCTGTCTGGATAATTAATATCATTCTTTGTGCTTATTCGGACACGCCATCAAAAGACAGCCATGGCTCGCTTTGTCTTAGAAAGAAAAGAAAAGAAACCCAAGTTTTTATGTTTGTCTATCTTAAAATCCTTGGTTTACATTTTGTAAACGATAAAAAAAACAGTGAAACGTGAAAATTAGGAAAATATTATATAACAAAACTGAAAGGAAGCAAAACAACTTTTTAGTTTATTATAATGGCATTTCATATTTTAGTTTTTAGAAAAAGAAAAGTAACGAAAGAAAAAGCAAGAATTAGAATTTTTTTTTTTAAAAAAAAAAAGTGAAATTCGTCAAGAAGGAAAGCATAAGATCAAGTAGCCGTTAGATTTGCCACTTGGGGCAAATTAAGATCTAGTATAGTTGTATTCGTTGAGTGAGACAACTCTCCATATATGTGTGTGTGTGTTTTTTTTTTAAGAAAAGAAAAAGGTCAAATAGCCGTTAGAGAATAAAATTGGCATTTGGGATCTGACATCTTTCCTTTAGGCATTTCAAATTTCTTTTTTTTTTTTTTTTTTTTTTCGGAAATGCGGATCTTTTCATTAAATATAATATGTCAAAATTCCAGATTTACACAACAGTCATATTTAAGCCTCAACTAACATCCTCCTCTCATAAATGCAACTTCTACACAGCTGCATTTATAAAGACTACCTAGTTTCCTCCGCTGTCTCTTTGGTTGTCATTTCCTTCGTTTTCCCATGGCCTTCTGTTGAAGACTTTCTCCATTCGGCTGGCTCGTTGAAGAGTCTGGCTTCGTAGAGCACCAGAGGGGGGGAATTGTTCAACCTGGTCGTGGAGTTTCTGATTACGCCAGTACCAGGCCATTTGAAGACCTTCTCGAAACAGATAAGTCCATTTACAATTGAGCATCTTCTCATACATTCTGTCATTTAGATTCCAGTCAATCCATTCCTGTTCATTCATCTCCTTGAAGAAATGATGCCATCTTTCTCTTGGATTTAGTAATTTCCATACATTAGAGATCCACTTACAGTCTCTAACTGCATGCAGGACTGTTTCGGCCTCTCTGTTGCAGATGCTGCAAATTGGTAGATCCAGGATGGCCCTTTGGTGTAGGACTGCTGCGGTAAGCAGTTTTCTATGTCTAATCTGCCAAATTAGCAAATTTCCCCCTTGTGGGCCTTTGATTCCCCAGACTTGTTTCCATTTTGGTGCTGCATGCGTGTCAATTGTTTGGGTCTGTAGGTCATAGGCTAGTTCCATGTTGAAACGTGTGCGTCCTCCCCATGTCCATTGGGTATCTTGGTCAGATGATGCATACGGATCATCCTCCACTGGTTCACTGCCTCTCCTTAGTATATTTTGGGCCTGCCTGATGCTTTTCCACAGATAGGAAGCATTTGGTTTGGTTGGCGTGGTGGCCAGTGGTGTGCCATATTTGGCCCATAAGATTTTCCCCCAGAGGGAGTTTTTACTGTTTAACAGTCTCCACCCCAGTTTGGCAAGTAATGCAATATTCATCTGTTTCAATTTTCTCAGTCCCAGCCCCCCTTGTGTCTTTGGCCTGCAAACAACATCCCAGGCCACTGGGTGTATTTTTTTGTTCGCATCAGTGTCTCCCCATAGGAAATTTCGATTTAGTCTCTCGATTTGCCTCAAATTTCTTTCTGGTATCTTCGCAACTTGCATAGAGTAGGAGGGTATAGTGGAGGTGACTGATTGTATAAGGACCAATCTGGTTGCTTTGGTCATAACCTTCATTTTCCAAGCTGCAAGCTTTAGTTTTACTTTGTCAACAACTTCTTGGAAAGTGCCTTGCGTAATTCGCTTCTGGTGAATTGGGATGCCAAGATACTTTCCAAGATCAGATGTTTGGGGGATATCAAACATATCACTTAGCATCTTTCTTGTCTGTCTTGGGGTGTTTGGGGAAAAGAAAACCTGGGATTTGCTTGTGTTTACCTTTTGCCCAGTCCAACTACAGAAAATCTGTAACGTTTGTTGCATTACTTCAGCCTGTTTACCGTTAGCTTCTCCAAATAGAATTAGATCATCTGCAAACATAACATGTGAGACATGTGGTCCTTTCCTCGTTACTTTAACTTCCTTCCAGCAGCCTTGTTCAATCTGTTTCCTGATAAGATAGCTTAGTGCTTCCATACATAGAACAAAAAGATATGGGGCAAGGGGATCCCCCTGTCTTAATCCTCTTTTGGGTTTAATTTCGGCCAGTCTTTCTCCATTCCACAAAACTTGTAAGGCTGCTGACTTAAGGCAGTGTAGGATCACTTGAATGAATTTCTCATTAAAGCCACTTTGTTTTAGGATGATTTCCAGAAAATCCCAGTTGACCCTATCATATGCCTTTTCCAAGTCCAATTTCACCACCATATATCCTTGTTTTCCCTTCTTCCTTTTCATTGTATGAATCATTTCTTGGACGATAATAACGTTGTCAATACCTTGTCTGCCTGGCACAAAACTGCACTGTGTTTCTGAGATCAGCTTAGGTAGGACTCCCTTGAATCTATTGGCAATCACTTTACTAATTATCTTGATAAGCACGTTGCAAAGTGCTATAGGTCTGAACTGAGCCATGGATTCAGGTTTTTCTTGTTTAGGTATTAGGCAGAGGAGAACTTTGTTAAGGTTGCAGTCAAATGTTTGTGTTTGGAAGACAGATCTAACAAAGTTTATTACATCCTCTCCAACAATATGCCAGTGTTTCTTGTAGAAAATAGCCGGTAGTCCATCAGGGCCCGCCGCTTTGTATGCTCCCATTTGTTTCACCGCCATCTCAATCTCCTTATTCGTTATTTCTCGGTTGAGTCTTTGTTTTTCTCTATTACTCAATGAGGGAAAGATAGTTTCGTAGGGTTTCAGTGCTGTTGTGCTTTCAGCAGTATATAGGTTTTCATAGAAGTCTCTAGCCATGGTTTGGAGTTCCCCATTATCTTCAGTCCATTGTCCCGCTTTATTCAGGAGGCAATGTATCGTCTTTTTCCTCTGTTTCCTTAGTGCTGATAAGTGTAAGAACCTGGTATTCCTTTCCCCGCTCGTCAGCCATTTTAAATTTGCTTTTTGGAACCAATATGTTTCTTCTTGCTTCAAAATTTCCTCATATTCTTCCATCAGCTGGATTTCCAGGTTTTTGAGGAAGTTGGAATTGTTCAGTGCTCTTGCATTTTGTACTCCCCCAATTCGTGCTAAACATCTGCGCTTACGTTTAAAAATGTGTCCAAACGTGTTTCTATTCCATTCACTAGCCGCTTTAGTCCATTGTTCAATTGCCACCTTGATATTTTCTCCTTTCATCCAAGTATCTGCCACAAATCCATCAAAATCTTTATGCTCCAGCCAAGCTAACTGGAACCTGAAGGAGGGATTGCGGTTCAGTTTGGTTTCGGCCATAGTGTGGAGGCATATAGGGTGATGGTCTGAATGAGTCCGAGTTAGGTGTTGAACAAAAGCGTCCTGAAAAATCAGTTGCCATTGACTGTTGATCCAAACTCTGTCCAGTCTTTCTTGGATACACTCTTCATCCTGCCTTAGGTTGGACCAGGTGTAGGCTGGTCCCGAGAAGCCCAAGTCAATGAGTTCACAAGCATTAATCATCTGCCAAATATTCTTATGTTTTACTGGTGATACCGTTTTCCCCCCAATTTTATCTGCTTGTGTGA
>AP025051.1:3103344-3118049 GCA_036186865.1 Eustoma russellianum
GTGAGTACCTCATTCATGTCCCCCATGATGCACCATGGTTTACAGATTAGTTTGCCAATGATCTCGTAGTATTTCCAAAGAGCTTGTCTTTCCTGTTTCTGGGGTGATGCATAGATCAAGGATAGAATCCAAGCCACTTTCCTGTTTTGTATAATGGCAAGGTTTAGAAATTGTGTGTTACAGTTGATTACCTGAATGTTGATCTGGTTGGCATCCCAGAAGCACCAGATCCCTCCTTTGTATCCTCTGTTCTCCACCACTGCTAAGTTGGTAAAGTGGTAATTCTTAAGAATCATGTTTGCATTTTTGCTGCTTGTTCTTGTTTCAACCAGACACAGAACCGTAGGTTGATAGTGGTTAATTAACTCCTTTAGATGCCTGAGGAAATTAGGGGAGCTTGCCCCTCTGCAATTCCATAAAATCAGCTTCATCAGAGAACTTTATTGTTGTAGTGTTGGCAGCCCATCCTGCGTTTGGTCCATATCAGCCATCTGATCTGCATCATTATTCTGTTCTGCATATATCCACGCTTGACCTTGCTGATGGTCAATTTTTTCTTCAATTTCCATCATGGGGTTCCCTGTTGGGTCGGGGTCTGTATGGTCTGGTGGGTGATTTTTTATATTCTGGTCCGCATCCATGACTTGTTGTGGGTGGTCCTTTTTTGGTGGGACTTTTTTGTTTTGGGGCTTGTTGCGTGATTCCTGAAGGGGTGGGTATTCTGCTAAATTTGTTAGGTCATATGTTGGTGGGTCAGGATGTGCAAAGTTCGTTGGGGTCAGGGTGGGGGTTTTGTTGTGGTTAGGGTCCTTGTTTTCTTGGGTAGGGGAGACAGGTTTTGGTTTGGCTATTTTGGCCTTTGGCTTGTTTTTTAGCTGGACTCCTCGTTTTTGCCTTAGGTCAGATGGACCAATATCCTGTTTAGTTCTTAGGATGGGCTTTATACTAGTTTCCTCAGTTTGGGCCTGGTTGAAATTAAGGACCATCTGGCCCAGTTCTGTCAGCAATGTTTGCTGGTCTTCCTCCTCCGTTAGTAATTGATATCGGGACCCACTTGTCCTTGCCTGTGTTTGCATTAAATTATCCCTGTTGTTGGCCCTTTGCTTTACTGACACGTGCTCCCTTCCTTTGTCTGTGGACATTGCACCTGCTTCCGTCCCTGTCCCCTGCCAACGTCCCTGTCCCTTTTGTCCTTCCATCTGATGTCCAGTCCTAGCCGGAGTTGGCACCGATCGTCTTCTCCGATTAGAAGCTGGGATCAGCCATGGCCCAAATGGCTTATCTTCTGTTGGTTTCATATTTTGTTTGATTACTTGGGGTTCGTTATTTAGTTGTTCTTCTGGCTTCTCCGTGATCCCTTCTGGGCATTCCTCTTCTTTGTGACCATATTTTCCGCAGCCAAAACAGATTGCGTACAAGCCTTCGTATTCAATTTTCTGTAGGTAGTTTCTCGGTCCCTTGAGTTTTACTTGGGGTGTGAGTGTTGCATCCAAGTCAAGCTCCACACACACTCTTGCATACTTGCCTCTTGTTGTTTTGAGTGTATATTCATCCACTTTAGTGGCTTTTCCAACCATGTTTCCAATGTCCATAAGCAGGTCAGCATCAAAAAATTCCACCGGTAGGCCTGGAAGCCTAATCCAGACAAGGGTTTTGGAAACCTGTGCTTGAGCTGGATTGAAGTAAGGTTTCCACTTGGAAACTGTGAGGTAATGCCCCATGACTATCCAGGGTCCTTTTTCAAGGACCAGTTCATAATCTTCTTTGTTGTAGAATCTGACCATAAAATAATTTTCTTCAAGGTCAGTTAGCTCAAATCCATCTGCAATCTTCCATAGGTCTTGCAGCCTGTCCTGAAGAGTTCTATAACTGATATTTTTGCCAAGGAGTTTTATGACTAAGGCACGTTTCCATGGCTGCCATAGATACAAACATTTGGTGTATGAGAGTTCCAACTCCGGCCAGAGCGTTTGCTGGTTCTCTGTATCCAGCTGCTCCATGTATAGCTGATCTAGCAATTCTGTTTCCCAATAATCTTCTTCATTTTCTCCCATGTAGAATGGTTTGTTTGTTTTCGGTTTGTTGACTGCTTCAACAAAAGATTTCTGCTTCCAGACGTCTGAAGCTGTTTTGTGTGTTGTATGGACTTGTGTTGGTGTGTAGTCTATGATGTTGCCTTGTGTATCTCTTTTATTTTTCTTTATGCTTCTTTGCAAGAGATCCTGCTCTTGTGATGTGGCTGAGTGTTCGCCGGAATTCATTTTCCGGTTGGTTTGTGTGTTTTGTACGGAGAGCGTTTTTTGCTTAAAAGTGATTCCTAGACAATTGTCACAAGGCATTTCAAATTTCATTAGAACAGAAATAAACCCTCTTTTCTCCCTTTTCAATTTTCCTTCTTCCTCAGTTTTACTCCGTAAATTCTCGGGCTATTTTCTTCTTCCTTGAGATTTCGGGAGCCGTACCACACATGGATGGTAGTCTTTTCTCTCTTTTTTCTTTCTCGAATCTATTTCTTTTCTGTCATTTCCCTGATTTATTGTATTTAGTTCATTTGTTTGTGTGTCTTTTCTGCTGCTGCTTCAGATCAAGCCCTAGAATCTCAGCGTTACAATTTCAATTACGCTGTTTCAGTTGCTGAAAATAATTGCACGTCATCTCCGGCAATTGTCAAGAACGGTAAGCGTGTCTTTCTTGTTTGGAATTTCCTTATTTAGTTTGGTACAGCTTGTTTAAGATTTTCCTTTTCCCCCGTAAAAAGATATTTTAGATTTTCTTTTGATTATTTTGATGAATATTTGTGAATGAAATCGCAAGAAAAGTAAATCAAATTGGCAGGATATTGTAGAACGTTATTTTAAATTTTCAATGACAAAGGACGATGTGCATCTCATCGCCGAATGGTTATTCACAAGCAGGATTGAGGCCCGCACTAATACTTACCTCCGTTGTCTTTTTGTCTGATAAACATATGTGCAAGTTTCTTTACCACTCAGTTGACGAAGAATAAAAGAATTGCTTTCATTTGCAAATGCTATATAAAAATCTAGTAATAAAAAGGAAAAATCTTCTTAGTTATGATTGGAAGAATATAGATATTTTTATTATTATATTTCATCACCTGGCTTAAAAAGTCAAAGATGATGAATCATATTTGGAGAGAAAATGTCTTTGAACTTATTCAGAACATATTGAAGCAGACGGTTCTATACTGTTTGACGAGTCAATGGGAAAGAGCAAGATAGCCGGTGATTTACAGGAAACACCAGAGCAGACTCTTCCCATCATGAATAAAATTGAAGTGCTAACTATCAAACTGCAGGTAACTGGGAAATTCACTATTAGATCAAGTTACGACTTTGAAACTTTTTTATATCATGAAGTATCAGTTGATCGACACAACTTGCGCAATTTTCATTATGGGTCATCGGGAAACAACCTCTGTGTGTTTCTAACACATGTGTATGGTTGTATACATCTGACCTCTCATACCACGACATACGCGGGAGCCTCTAAGGCAATGGGGTAATGTTATTGTTGTTGTTGTGTATTTATCTTAGAAAAACCTTTTGCTCTATATTGTGGCTTTTGTGAAGCAATTCGTTGCTTAAGTTATCGCTGTTCTTCATATTAGAAATTGAAGGAGGAACACGCAGCCCTTTGCACTGAATTCAAGGGCTTAAAAGTGGATCATTTCCTTGGTTCTGAAGTTTCCAGGGCTCTTCAGAGCCTAGGTATGTACTTTCTTGGAGTCTCATCACCTTTAAGTGTTCTTTCCTTTTCTTTTGTTGTGTTGTTGGTGGCATTTTTTTAATATAATTCTGTAATGGTTAGCTCAAATACCTTTTCTTTTTCATTCTAATAACAGGCACGGAACATGAAGTGCTAAAGAATAAATACCAGGAAGAAATTGAAAATTTGAAGAACAGATATCTTGAAGAACGTGATGAGAGAAAGCGACTTTACAATGAAGTGATCGAGCTGAAAGGAAACATAAGGGTCTATTGCAGATGCCGGCCGCTAAATATGTCTGAAATCTCAGATGGCTGTAGATCTGTTGTGGATTTTGACTTTTCTGAAGAAAATGAGCTGCAGATTGTTTGTTCTGATTCTTCAAGGAAACAATTTAAGTTTGAGCATGTGTTTAGGCCTGAAGATGACCAAGGTGAAGATTTTCATATAATGTTGGTGAAGTTTCATCATTATGTTGCTTAACTTGCAGTTAATTTGTACTTGGATGCTCTTTTCTGTTCGTTTTGCTATCAGACGCTGTCTTTGCTCAAACAGCACCTATAGTGATCTCTGTCTTGGATGGATACAATGTATGCATCTTTGCCTATGGTCAAACTGGAAGCGGCAAAACTTTTACAATGGAAGGAATACCAGAGAATCGAGGAGTGAATTATAGGACTTTGGAGGAGCTATTCAGAGAGTCTCAGGAAAGAAGCAGATTCATGAGGTATAATTTGTTCGTGAGCATGTTGGAAATCTACAATGAAAAGATACAAGATCTCTTTGTAGAGAATACCATTCAACCTGCTAAGAAGTAAGTTCCTCTCCGTATATTATAACCTTGGCTTAAAATGGTTAGTACTGCAGCGGGAAAAGGGGGATAAGATAATGTGCATGGGAGTAACTGGTCCTTGACGTATTTAGGTATTAGCCAGTAAATTGGGAAAATTAGAAAAAGACTGTTTGTCACCGTAATATTAAGAATCTACGATAAGGCAAACAATGCTTCATGTCGATTGCATGTTTACGCGACCTTTAACTGTAATTAGCACAAGCAAATTTTGCTCATATATGCTTCAGATGATGTTTCTTAGAGTGTGTGTCTCTAGGAAAGATTGTTCATATTTGTAGGATAATTCATTAAGAATCCATGATAAGGCAGAAAGTGCTTTATGTTGATTGCACGATGTTTATACCACCTTTAACATGTAATGAGCAGAGTAAACTTGCTCGAGGGAGGGGCTAATTTAGAATATAAATTGCAGATTGGAGATCAGGCAATCGGCAGAGGGTACTCAGGAAGTCCCTGGACTTGTTGAAGCTCAAGTTCACAGCATCAATGAAGTTTGGGAACTCTTTAAGTCTGGTAGTCGAGCTAGATCTGTTGGATCAACAAATGCCAATGAAAACAGCAGCCGATCCCACTGGTATGTGCAAACGCGAAAAAAACTCCCTTTATGTCAAATGGAAAGTCTACTTCATCTATAAAAAAGAATTGCTAACATTGAATAACAAAGAACACTTATTGTAGCTTGGTTCGAGTGAGTGTTGTGGGGGATAATTTAATAAATGGGCAAAAGACAAGGAGCAACCTTTGGCTTGTAGACTTGGCAGGAAGTGAACGTCTTGGAAAAATTGAAGCAGAAGGAGAAAAGGTTGAAGGAGTCTCAGTTTATAAATAAATCTTTGTCAGCCCTTGGAGATGTTATATCAGCTCTTGCATCTAAGACAGCCCACATTCCCTACAGGTATTTTGAGGGCACACCCCTTGTAAGTCTCTACTCATGACTTGAGCTTTTGTTTGTCCAACTGTCATGTAACTGGTGTTTTCTTGTTTTTGACCAGGAATTCCAAGCTCACACATATATTACAGAGTTCTCTAGGTTAGATACAAGTTAACTTACTGATTTCTTGATCCATAGTAAGAGTCGTTCTATTTGGTCCGATATTTTGAGAGCTGCGCACAAATTCGTGCTGAAAAATACTTGAACGCTAAGTGAAGTTTTCATCAATTCAAATGTTGAATAACATTTTTTGATAGAGTGCAACTCTGAGGGATCTTTTTTAAAAGCAGCATTTGCAATCTTTCAAAAGTATTAAGTAACAAGAAAAGAGGAAACCAGAGTAGAATTAGCTTTCCTAAGCTATTTAAGAGAAAAGGACTGAAACTGGCTTAACTTGAACGATGCAAAATTGTTAAACCAGAGTAGAATTAGCTTTCCTGTTTATGAAAACTTGAAGTTAGAGGCCTAGAGGTGACTGATTTTTATCCATGATAATGGAGGCACAAAAGAAGATCATCCAGTGGAAGTTGAAAGATTCTGAAACTTGTAGAGCATCAATATATTGTGGGTAAATAGTATGTTCTTGGGAATCATAAATCTTAATTAAGGAAGGTTGAGAGTTCAATAATCTATTGAACACCTTCCCTGCAACTGAGTTGGAGAGAAGAGGGGGGGGGGGGGGGGGGGATTAATTGGATAATAGGGTCCCACAGAATGTTCCCTCAGACAAATAATCTATTTTATGCTAATTTCTATTAGTAATTTTTTTTATTTTCATGTTTGCTTTCCATGAGTAAGATTTTCTGACTTTAAATGTTAGTTTCCGTGAGTAAATCTTCCTTATGCAACTACGACTGCAGGCGGTGATTGCAAGACTTTGATGTTCCTCCAAATTAGTCCAAACCCGGCAGATTTAGGAGAGACTCTGTGCTCATTAAACTTTGCAAGTCGTGTCCGTGGAGTGGAGCATGGACCAGCTCGAAAACAGAGCGACATTACTGAACTCTTCAAGTACAAGCAACTGGTAGGGAACAGAAACTACAAATGTCATTGGTTTTTGCATACCAGACCGTGTTTCTTCAATAACTAAAATGTTCCTTTAAAATTTTTTTGTGGACACTGTGCATGAACAGGCAGAAAAGGCGAAGCAAGATGAAAAGGAACAAAAGAAATTGCAGGGACAGCCTGCAATCTTTGCAGTTGAGGCTTTCTGTAAGGGAACATTTATGCAAAAATCTGCAAGATAAGGTACACAATACGAAAACTCTTACATGGTGCTAGTCTGCCTAGAGGCCTAGCTCACTTCATGTTCAAAAAATTCATTGAATTGAGGTTGCATTTAGTATAGGACAGCATGGCTTAATGTACTGTGATTATGTTTTTGATAAAAGCTCCGTGAAACTTCCTTAATCACTTTCTACAGGTTAAAGATCTGGAGAATCAATTGGCAGAAGAAAGGAAAGCTCGTTCGAAACAAGAGAACAGAACACTGTCCATTTCCTCACAACCATCCATATCATCATCCTTAAGCCAATCACAGATGGCCACGACTGACAAAAAACCACCGCTAGCTCCATCAAGATTGAGGCAACCACTCCGTGGAATCACTAATGTCATGCCGATTTCATCTCCTATCCATCCAGCATATAAAGCTAGAAAATCTATGATCCCCAAAAGAGAGAATGACACGTTGAGAATGCCAATGGCAGAAGGCAAGGCCAAGGCATTCTTGAAGCCAAGGCATGGATCCCTCTCTGTAAGATCGCCTCCAACCGCAACAAAACAAGTCTTTCAGCCTAGAAGACGGGCATCCATTGCTACGAACCATGCAGATATGTCCACTCCTTTAAACAGGTCCAGTGCCCGGCTGAGGTCAGACCGTGAAATGGGACGGCAATCATTCGTTTGGGATCCGAAGAGAGTTTGGCGTACATCATCAGTTCATTCTCCAATGAGGCAAACACCTAGTGCTGCCCTGGAGAAAACACCGGTCGTTAGTCGAAGAAGTAGCAAGTTCATGGGTAGCCCTCCATCATTCAGGGCAGGTCCATGGAAGCTTAAGCATCCCACAGTGGTTGCGTTACAGAAGAAGCAGTTGGTGTGGAGTCCTCTCAAGATGAAAGCAATGAAATTTAGCAGGAGATCATTAGCATCCTGAGTCTCTTGACTGCCAGATCCTGTTGGGGGGCGAGGGGGGGAGGGGTAGTATTGAGACCAGCTCAAAACCAGAATGAACTCATTCAAGTTAGCTGGTTATTAACTAGTTCCATGCTTAATAGTTTGCTGTTTGCCTGTTATAAGTCGCATAAGCGACAATTTCAGAATGAAAATATGCGTATGAAGTAAAAGGTATGAAATATAACCTTTTTAGTCACTCAGTTGGATTTTTAGGCTAATAAATCTGCATTATTTTCTGAACTTGGTGTCATTGTCTTCATCTGTGTTTTGGACTGTACATATCTTAAGTGCACTAGGCTCCCGCATTTGCGCAAGGTCTGGAGAGAGACTGGATCGCTTTGCGATCTGATGTACGTAACCTTACATTTTAGGCTTTGTGCAAAAGACGGTATCCACGGTTCGAACCCGTGACCTCAAGGTCACAAAACAGTGAACTTACCAAAGAAAAAAAATAGTCCAAAACACTTTCTGAATCATTAAACAGGAAATAAACACCACAAGAACAATCTGCGAGGGTATTTACAGATGTTTTGATCAGATGCCTACTTAGGGAGATCCGGTGGTGGGCGGTAGCGATGGGATGGGAGATCCAGTGTCGGACGGTAGAGATGGAGCTCCGATGGTTGTTAGGGGCTGAGGGAATATGATAGAATAAAGAAAAATGACTGAGGGAATATGATATAATAAAGAAAAATGACTTATTAAATTGATTGTGGTAAAGTAGCAGTTGATCGACACAGCTTGACGCAATTTTCATTATGGGTCATTGGAAAACAACCTATGTGTATTTCTATGGTTGCATGCATCCGACCCTCATACCTCGCCATAGACAGAAGCTTCTAAGGCAATATGGTAATGTTGTTGTTGGCTGAGGGAGTGGGGGTATAATATTCGGATTTGTAATTTAACGTACCATTGACCAGAAAATGTAAGACAGAAAAAATTAAATTAAAGTTTCAATAATGGTATCAACCAAAAGACAAAGATTACATGTGAAACAATGCCTTGAAATCAGTGCAGAACTGTTAGCCACCGACTTAATGATGAAAACATGGTAGAAGTCAACACCGAAATTGTTTGAAAATTTACGTTCGATCAACAATAATTAGTTGCCTGGGGAACACATTGCTATAATGAGGCCCTCAAAGTTGTCTGCATACACTAGATAAAGTTTTAACTGGGCCTTTTTGATTGTAA
This sequence comes from Eustoma russellianum, assembly GCA_036186865.1. NCBI lineage: Eukaryota > Viridiplantae > Streptophyta > Magnoliopsida > Gentianales > Gentianaceae > Eustoma > Eustoma russellianum. The sequence goes on from AP025051.1 coordinate 3,112,233, forward strand.
AGCACACTGGTTCCAATACATACTACCATAACAACAAGATTACCCCATTGCCTAATATGCTTCCGCCTATAACGGGGTATGTGAGTTTAGATGTATGCAACCATACCCATGTGTTAGAAACACGCAGATTTTATTTCCCGATGATCCATAGTGATCAAGCTGTGTCGATCAACTGCTACTTCACAATATAAGAAGCACAACCAATTTAACGAGTCATTTTGCTTTATTTCATTATATTCCAAAATAGAAGAATGTGTTATTGACTCCATTAAAAATGGAAACCAATAGTTCCAATACATATGTACATATATCTCTTCCAACAACATACACAAGTGTCTGTTTGTGCAGAATGTGCATCATGTGGGCTTCATTTTTCTTTCCTTTCTGCCTACTTATAATTCTTACAAGTAACAAAGCCTGTGCCATTAGCAGATATGGGCATAACTAATCATGCATTCATCAACTTGCCATTTGGATGCAATTTCTTAAGCATTCCAACAAGAAGTTAGTTTGCCCTTTATCAAGCTTGATTTCATGACTTCTTTATTATGGTACAGCTTGCATGTCTTGAACTTTTTGTACTTCCAGCACATGCAGGACTGATATATTTTACCACTTTGAGCTACTCAGGACAGGATCCACATGAAAACAGTTGACCATACAGTCAGTGAAACCACTGCAGTGAGGTATGTCCATAGCATAATGACAGAGCATTCAACTTGTGCAACATTGAATAATTGAGTCATGGTACCTGCATAATCAATAAATGGTATAATTATAAACTGAACAAAAAGGAAAGGAAATTGTCAAGTGTGCAATCTTTTTATGCAATGGAAAGCATGGGAATACTGCATTGTGTTCCATGCCTATATTCATGGCTGGTGGGAGTGTAAATTGAATCATCAACACAAACTGAAACAGCGGATCGGATGATAGGAACCCCAAATGATTTGCTGCTTTAATAATACCAATCCCAATCACCGGCATAAGCATGTAACGCACACAAATGATTGTAATGACGACCATTGGAGTCACTTTTGCCTTGCGTAGACCTGCGTAGCAGAAAGCAAAGGGTAAGAACGAGTAAATTTGCCTTGAGAGCATTGCAGTAATCCTTGCATACATTGTGAAAGTGAGATCGTGAGTAATGTAGATGACTGAGAGAAACAAATGATGTGCAAAGATACATTGTTTTTGTCTCACTCATTCATTGATCCACGTAATTCACGCGGCTTCTTTCACATTGTAATTCATAATAAAATAAATATTGTTTTTGCCTATTGTCATCTTCAAGCGTATTTATAGAATAGGTGGAAAGATTACCTACCTTGGGTAAGGTTGCCCCCAAGAATGAGGATGATGCAGGGGATGGTTGCATCTCTGCAATGCCAACAAACACAAGCTTTAGTGGTGGTCCAAAATTCATCTCATATCTGTACATTGAATGTACTTAGGAAGCATGAATCTCTACTCCTAATTTTGATACTCCAATTTCATTAGTGATTGCACAAAGCATGCTATATCAATATTGAGCTACATTACTCTCAAGGCTTCATTGAAGTCCACATACCCTAATAACTTAACCGAGTCCTGGATCACTTGTAGAGGCGCCTCATCGCCAATGATGAGGTTTTTCAGCCATGGGATCGTCCCAAATATAAACCCAATTATCTGGAATTCCAATTGTTCAAGTCAATAAGATCAATATTTCTACTTCTGGTTTGAATCTAATAGAAGAACAGAGAGATAAGTATACTTACAGCGCCAAGGGTAGGAGGTGCCATTAGTTCTTGCAATACTTTCTTAAACATCTCAAATACTCCTAGCCAGAAAGGCACATGTTCATCTTCTGACTTGCTAGCTGATCCAAGAGAAACAATCTGCAACTAATTGATGCAAAATTCATAGCTGAACGCCCCAAAACATATTAGCTCAAAAGTTTCAAATACAATGTGATTTACTCTATCGGCCTCAAGATCGCTTTCAGGAGATTTTGATGGTTCAAGAAGGCAAGATTCTTCATTTGCATCCAAGTCTTTGTTAGGCTCTGCCAAGGTTCTTTCCTCCTCATCAGTTAGTAGAGCTTTATACCTTGTGGCGGAGCTCCGTACTAACTGATAAGTAATTGTAAATATGTAGAGACCACCAAGCTGCCAAAAGCAAGAAAAGCCCAAGGATGAAACAGATTTAAGGCATTCAGAATGGACACTCAAAACACCAAAAGGTCTTGCCGTCCATGAATCTCTGTACAGAAACACCGACTAAGTTAGTACTACATTATTTTATCTAATATTTCATTTGACACGATACATATTAAACTGAACATGTTTGTGAACAGGAGATTCATGGACAGAGAATCATGTGCTTTTATGCAGAGGACAAAATGTCTTACCGCCAAGGAGAAGGAGGCGTATGAGATTGCAAGGGAAGTGCAAGTATCATGATCCCCAAATGGATTGCCATTCTCCTTGCAGATTGCAGGTATGAGTATAATCATAAGGTTTCCCAAGTTTCCTGCAGACAAGCATGAAAAGTTGTTGAAAAGATATCATATTTTGAAGTCATGAAGAAAAGAATAGTTTCTATATACCTGAGGAACATGTTGCTATGATGAGGCCTTCTAAATGTGGCTTTGGTTTCAGTAATTTAACTGCAATCCATCCAAGTATTCCTCCAACCAGAAAGGTTATGCCAATATTCACAGGCATAAACCACCTGAAAATGCAAAAGTAAGACATATTAATGGAACACAACAGTTTCTTGCTTCAAGATTCTAGTAATTTTGGTGATAGAAGGACATTCAACACATCTGCATATCTTACTTCCAAATAATTCTCCATTTAGACATCTATAAACCAATGCTTTGCATACAAGAAAATTGATACTAATAGATTATAGTAGAAATGAAGTGAGCTTTATTCTTTAGTACAAGTTAATATTGCTAAATACACACCATGCGATGATGTCTTGGAGAGTGACAGTCTTTGCCAAAGTCGCAAAAATAAGGGAAGGAGTAAAGACCATGAAGACAATCTGCAATACCACATGTAAATACTCTCATTAATACCATAAAATTTGTCAGGGTGAAAAGGAATCAAGAAAAGAGTTGTGCACTGGAAATTCGGGCTAGTTTATTGAATATACAGAATCCCAGATGGAAAGTTCAAAGATTTAAAGTTGGTTACCTTGTTCAGTGATATTCTGGCATCAGCAGGAAGAAGATTGAGATAATCAGTTGCCATGAAAGCTCCTAACAGAGTTGTAAGCAGCACCTGCAGTATTGGCATAGATGCCACTTCAAATAATGTCCAGAATCCCATGTTTGATAAGTTTGCTGTTTGATGAATCCTTTGATTCAAGAAAGTGAATTGAAATGCAATTGGAGTATTTTCTGCACAAGAATCTGTTTATCACGTTACCCTTGATGAATGAGGTATTATATGATGTCCAACCGTTGACTAGTCAGAAATTTCTTTTCTTTGGTGATGGGATTTTTTTGTTTTAACTTGGAGCAAAATCTCATTTTCTGGTCTTTTTGGAGAGCCTCTATCGTCCAGCACCAAGAAGGAGGATGCAATCCTACACTATATGTGTCTCTGAAATCGAACTCTTGATTTTTTGGAACAAATCTCAATCCGAATATCAATTGAGTTATGTCATGGTTTAGTACATGTTTAACTTCATGTACAAAGAATGGTTCAAGCCGACAAGAAGAAGAGATTATCATGATTTTTCTCTCTTATTCTTTTACTTTTTCTCACGCTGAATTTTAACACTGCTGAATCTTTTTTTAGAAAAACAAACCACCTTTGGTGAACTGAAATGTGCGTTTCTATTTATTGCTATTATTATGTGTTGTTCCGTATTTTATGTTTTTTTTTTAAAAGTTTCAATTGTGATTTTTGTGTGTATGAGTGTTTTTTTTTTCCTTTTACTGTTTTTTGTGCAAATTTTGCTTTTTATTATGCACCTTTGTGCTAAATTGTTAATAGGTTAAACACTTGGAAAATGAATTACAAACAACAAACGAAAACCCAGTACAAAAGAATAGTAATAACATACCGAAATTATCAAATAATAATTTCCATCAGTGCCGTAGGCGGAAGAAAGCCCCAACAATTTAATTATTGAGAAGTAAAAAAGAATCTAATGAACCCAAGTCAAACTTCAGTTTTGTTGTCGATTTAAATATGCAGATCCCAGTCTGAATATGGTTTTCCTTACGTGTGCCATGTTAGAGAAAGAAGAGCAAGTGTTTGAAACTTGGGCTTATATAATGGGATAAGGATCGCCACCACTCCCTGCTGCCACGTGGCGGGCGGTCACAGGGAGGGGGTCAGGCGATCTCAATCGTATATAATGTGAGTCTTATATCTTTTAAACATCTTAAAGCAATTGCCGGTGATACCTTATTCTCATAGAACTCATATATTTTTCTCAAAGTAGACGATGTGGAACTATATTTTCAATAACCGTCTTCACACGGCAACATGGCTTGACAATCGCTCGTGCCTTAGAACATGCCTTTTATCACAAACTGCAAGGGAAGACAATAAATAATCAACCATAAACGAGGCAATATGTGAATCCACATTTTATGATAAAATAAGCTTTCATGAGACATTTCACTTCCTCTCGTTCCTATTCTGATATTAGATTTCATTACGTAAAATCAACCTTGCCAAATGTACATGAGATGTTGTAAAATTTTGTATCGAGTAACATTTGTAACATATTTTGGACAAACAAATTGAGAATACTAATGAAGTTGACAGATTGAAAATATACATACATACATATTATATATATATATATATATATATTATTATATATATTTTGTCTACTTCATTTACTGTGGTTTAATTTGTGTTTTAACTTCAAGTTGATAAGCAACATTCTTGTGTATCAACCAAATTAACGAAGGGACCAATAAATCCAAATAGAAAAAAAAAGAAATAAGAGGAGGAAAAGAGTCAGTGAGTAGCCAAATTTGACAATCGGGAGCAAGGATTAAGGAAGAAGAGTGAACACATACGGCAGGAGGGGTATACTGAGCTCCTTTTCTTTTCCGTGGGACCATGGATATGATACCCACAATAATGTTTTGCTTTTTTTTTAAATAAAAATCAAAATTATAATGATAATATAGTCTTTTCTATTTTCTGTAACTAACATAAAATATAGCAACAACTTCTATGTGTTTCTAACATATGTGTATGGTTGCGTACATACGACCCTTATACCCTGGAGTCTTTAACGCAATAAAAATAATGTTGTTATTGTTATTTTGGATGTAAAAATAATTATTTAGCTGTAAGTCGTCTAAAGATTATGGATTTAAGCGTACGGGGGGAATGGTCCATTGGAATTATTGGCATCTTTTCCAAATCACACCTCCTCTTTCCCCATCTCCGGCCCTCCGCTCGGCCCCCAATCAAATGATGGATACCCGCACCTTCCCCTTCACTCCGGCATCATTAATACAAATGATAACAACATCAACAATATTGACTTAAAAGTTTTCGTCTGTGACGAATATAAGATCGGACATACGCAACCATTTAATACAAACTGACAAAAACCCAGTTGCATATCCACAGTGGATCATCCCGCAACTTCACCATAACTAAGTAAGCTGTTTGTTGGAGAATTAAAGGTTTGGGCTTTGGACACTCTTATCTATTAACACCGGCACCGCTCAACTGGCGCCGTTGCCTTCTTCTTCGGAACTGACGTGTTTTGATGGCGGTAATGTTTCCTTCCGGCCACTTTTGTCTGTGTTGAGATGTTGCCCGGGAGAACGGTAAGGGATAGGAA
>AP025051.1:3120200-3170049 GCA_036186865.1 Eustoma russellianum
TAAGGACAGAGTCATCTTGAGACTCGTCTCGGCTTTATTGTTTACATATTCTTTGCTTGTTTGCCATATTTTCCCAACATTCTTAAAGCAATTTAGATGGCATCCAAGCAAGCTTTACCGGATATGTCGAAGTTGGAGCCATTTGATGGCAAGTTCTACAAGAGGTGGGCGGCCAAGGTGTTGTTCTTCCTCGAAATGCTGTCAGTTTCATATGTACTCAAGATGGACAAACCCAGTGATGAAACTGAAGCAAAGAAATACGATGCAGACAACACCACTTGCAGATGCCACATTCTACATTTTCTGTCCAATTCTCTGTTTGACATTTATGTCAAATTTACGTCTGCAAAAGAGGTTTGGTCAGCACTGGAGAACAAATATGGTGCTGAAGATGTTGGCAAACGCAAGTATGTGGTGAGTGAATTCTTGAAGTTCCAGATGGTTGATCATTCTCCAATCAATGATCAAATCCATCAGTTCCAGCAGTTGGTGGATAATCTGGAACACGAAGGGATCAAGGTTGATGAGACATTCCAGGCGGCGGCATTGTTGGAGAAGCTTCCTCCTTCTTGGAGTAAATACAAGAAGAGGGGAAAGCACGATGATGCGAAGTTGTCTCTAGATGCAGTAATTAAACATATACGCATCGAAGAGAACAACCGGATGGAAGATGAATCTCATCATGAGAATGGAGTCAAGGCCAACGTTGTGGAGCATGCTGCGAAGAAGCTCAAGTTCCACAACAACTATGGCAGCAGCGGCAACAACAGTGGAGGTAAAGGTAAGAAAGTTGTTGTGCAGGGCCAGAACAAGATGAAAGGAGTTTGCTGGGTGTGCGGGAAACCGGGACACCGAGCAGTCAATTGCAGGAAACGGAAAGGCCAACCAAGCAACCAGGCGAACCTTGTGGAGGCCAAAGGAGCAGCAGACGATATCATCGCAGCGGTTGTCTTGACAGAGGTAAACCTTGTCGGTGGCACTACGGAATGGGTGGTAAACACGGGTGCTACCAGGCATGTTGCTACCAGTAAATACCTATTTTCTGAATATAAGGAAATAGGCAGTGATGAGCAAGTCTTCTTGGGAGATGCACATAGTACCCAAGTCCTCGGAAAGGGTAAGGTGCTTCTCAAGTTGACTTCTGGGAAGAAACTAGAGTTAAGCAATGTGTTGCACGTTCCTGCGATGCGTAGGAACTTGATCTCCGGAGTGCTGCTGAACAAGGCTAATATTAAACTCGTTTTAGAATCTGATAAACTTATTTTGTCTAGGAATGGAGAGTTTATTGGTAAGGGTTTTTGTAACGGAGGTCTGCTTGTTCTTGATGCTACTTGCTGCAATAATACAAATGCATCTAGTTCTGTTTATCTTTCTGAGTCTCTTGATATGTGGCATGCTAGATTAGGACATGCAAATATAGGAGCAATAAAGAAACTTAAGAATATGAATGTGATTTCTTATGATGATGATAACTTCAACAAATGTGAACATTGTGTTGAAGCGAAACATCATAAGAAACCTTTTAAGAAAGTTGATAGAGTTTCACAAAAACTTGGCTTGATTCATAGTGACTTAGGTGATTTCAAGAATCACGTGAGTAAAGGTGGTAAAAGGTATTATGTTACTTTTATCGACGATTACTCTAGATACTCAAAAGTGTATTTGTTAAGTCATAAGGATGAGGCCGAGTCTAAGTTCATAAGTTATAAGAACGAGGTTGAGAATCAACTAGACTTAAAAATCAAAAGGCTTAGAACAGACAGAGGTGGTGAATATAACACAGACTCTTTACAAAAGTTTTGTGAAGAGAATGGTATTATTCATGAAGTCACACCCCCGTACACACCCCAGTCTAATGGAGTAGCCGAAAGGAAAAATAGAACGTTGAAAAATATGATGAATGCGATGTTGGTTAGTTCAGGATTGCCGGACAATTTGTGGGGGGAGGCAATCTTGACTGCTTGTCATATTTTGAACAGGTTACCTCATAAGAAGTTAGATAAACTCCTTATGAGTTGTGGAAAGGCTATGCTCCCAACTTAAATTACTTGAAAGTGTGGGGGTGTCTAGCCAAGGTCGGAATTTCCAGATTTTAAGAAAAGTAAAATGGATCCAAGACAAGAGATTGTGTATTCATTGGGTATGCTCAAAATAGTGCAGCATATAGATTCATGCTTTAGACAATAGTTCTATATTGGAGTCTAAAGATGCTGAATTTTTTGAGCATATATTTCCTATGAATAGACAATCCGAGCATGTTTCTAAATTGAGACAGGTGAGTCTAGTAAGTCCCTAGTTAACAAGAAGTTGATGAACCTAGAGGAGTAAGAGACAAAGAACAGAGAAGTCATTTGGAAGTGACTTCATAACAGCCTTCATTTTAGAGGATGATCCCAAAACTTACGGAGAAGCGATTAGATCGATAGATTCTAAGTTTTGGAAGGAAGCCATAGATAGTGAGCTTGAATCTGTACTAAGTAATAATACTTGGGAGTTAGTGGACTTGCCTATGGGTGTAAACCTATCAGTTGTAAGTGGGTCTTTAGGAAGAAACTAAAGGCGGATGGATCAATTGATAAGTTTAAGGCTAGGCTTGTCGCAAAAGGGTTCACACAACAAGAAGGAATTGACTTCTTTGACACTTACTCACCGGTTGCTAGGATCACTACGATTAGAGTCCTAGTAGCACTTGCCTCCATTCACAAGCTTGTTATTCACCAAATGGATGTGAAAACAGCTTTCTAAATGGAGACTTAGAAGAGGAGATTTATATGAAACCCGGAGGGTATGATTGTTAAAGGTCAAGACACAAAGTGTGTAGGCTTAAGAAGTCTTTGTATGGTCTTAAGCAAGCACCTAAACAATGGCACGAGAAGTTTGATAACGCATTAGTGTCTAATGGTTATATAGTAAATGAAAGTGACCGTTGTGTGTATAGTAAGTTTAATGATTGTGATGGTGTCATTATTTGCCTTTATGTTGATGATATGTTGATATTTGGAACCAACATAAATGTTGTTAATGATACAAAATCTTGTTGTTTCTTTGTTTGATATGAAAGACATGGGGAAGGCGGACTTAATTCTTGGTCTTAAGTTAATAGAGAAATGTGGGGGTTATTTACTTTCTCAAGAACATTATGTGGAGAAAATGTTGAGAAAGTTTAATCACTACGATGTAAACCAGTAAGTACGCCTTATGACTCGCATGTTACTTTGACTAAAAAAATGTGATAGTGTGTCAATGTGAATATGCTAGGATAATTGGTAGTGTAATGTATTTGATGAATTGCACTAGGCCTGACATTGCATATTCTGTGAATAGGCTTGCACGATACACTCATAACCCAAATGAGAGTCATTGGTGTGCATTAAGACGTTTGTTAAAGTATCTTAAGGAACAATGAATTTAGGACTCATGTTTACAGGGTCACCTGCTGTTTTAGAAGGCTATTGTGATGCTAATTGGGTGACCGATAATGATGAAATAAACTCCACTAGTGGATATGTTTTCACATTGGGTGGTGGAGCTATTTGTTGGAAATCATGTAAACAAACTTGTAGTGCAAATCTACAATGGAGTCTGAATTTATTGCCTTAGAACTTGCTAGTACAGAAGCCGAGTGGTTAAGGAATTTACTTGTTGATATTCCTTTATGGTCTAAACCTATGCCTTCTGTATCTATTCATTGTGATTCTCAGGCTGCGATTGCACGTGCAAGGAACAAGATATACAATGGGAAGAGCCGGCACATCCGTTTAAGGCACAACATTGTGCGTGATTTGATTAGTTCTGGGGTGGTAACTTGGAGTTTGTAAGAACCAAGTTTAACCTTGCAGACCCCTTAACTAAAGGACTAAACAAGAAGTTAGTCTACGAAACATCGAGGGGGATGGGACTTATTCCATCTGTAGAGAATTCTTCATGATGGGAACCCAACCCACAATTAGTAGAGATCCTACGAACGGGGTTCAATGTGGTAAGAACAAGTCATGAAAGAATTCTATGTTGCACTATCTAAGTGTCCTCCCTATGGTGTTGTTGTTGATAGTGCTCACTGTAATGACTTGAGGGTGAGATTTTAAGAATCTCTTAATGAAAAATTCATAGCCATAATGTTTGGTGGTGTGAACAGTGCACACTTGATGAATTTCACCTATGTAAGCTTGGAAGTGGTGCCGCTTCCTGTGAGAGCCTGGAAAACTCTCTAGAGAGCTTATGAATCCTGAGATAGGTGCATGGCCGATATCGCACCAAAACCGCGAACTTGGAGAAGTAGATAATGATATGTCTTCTTGTTGTTCATATAAACAATAGTGGAGTAAGATTCAAGACGAAGTTCATCTTACTTCCGTTTATATAACTCAAGTTGTACTACCGGCGATTCAAGACCACAAGTCATCGTATCCGTTATGTGTCATTATCTTCGATTGATAATGGAGAGGTTAGTTGTTTAACGTTCGGAAGTTGTCTTTATATAAGTTTGGATCATGTGGGGGATTGTTGGAAAAAGTACGTTAAAGTACCTTTCCGTGTGCTCCAAACTTATATAGAATGTATATGAGGTTGTTTGGGAGATTGAAATGAGGGTTCTATGTTGATCTGAGGACGTCAATCTCTCATTGAGAGACTGACGTGAGAGATCTACGTTGATCTGAGGACGTCGATCTCTCATGAGGGTTCGACGTGAGAGATCGACGTACGTCGATCGATCGACGTGAGAGATCGACGTACGTCGATCGATCGACGTCAGGGTTCGACGTGGATCTGAGGCACGTCGATCTCTCAACGAGAGATCGACGTGAGAGATCGACGTACGTCGATCGATCGACGTGAGAGATCGACGTGCCAGCGGACAGAACCTTTCATTTTGGGTTGCAACTTTTGATCCAAGGATCATCTCCCTTCACCTATGAACGGTAAACAACTGCCATAACTGATAGAAAAACTGCTGAAATGAGTTTCAAACATGGTTTTTAACACAATCCAAGGTCTATATATATGAGATCTTGCTATCTTCAACATACACAACATTTTTGCAAAAATCTATAGAAATTTCAGCATTCTTCTTCTATCTTTCTCCTTTATCTTTCTCTTCTACATCAAGTTCATTCTTCTTCTCCTAGAGCAAAGGAAAAGAAGACAGCCGTTATATCTTGGGAAGCATTAGTCTTGTTGTCTACCTTGCTCATTGGTAGAGACTAAATTGCTTTAAGGACAGAGTCATCTTGAGACTCGTCTCGGCTTTATTGTTTACATATTCTTGCTTGTTTGCCATATTTTCCCAACAAGGCGATCTCGTCTCATTGGGATATTAAAATGACATTATTCAACCGTCATTGACCCGACACACACATACATGTATATATATGTATACACACATTATATATATACATACATATAGACACACGCATACGTGTGTATATATGTATATAAAATTTTTCTCACGTAAAATGCAACATTCGGATAAACACAAGCTTCAGGTAACAACAAAGAAAGAAAAGAACATGCACCATTATGTCATACATACTAAATCTTTGGCTTTTTAGAACTATGACTATTTTTTGTGTTAAAACGAGGACCTGGTTTGCATATTGTTGACATAATCGATGGCTCTATTGGAAAATGGCAGTAGTTAATCCACGATGACCATTCCATGACATAACTCAATTAGTATTCGAGTTAAGACATCGTTTTAGAAAAATGCATGTTCGAATCAGAACATACGATGAAAGAAATACTGCTATCTGAGCATAAAGGCAAAATGCTTGAATTTTATCCAATTGGGTGCTACGTTACACATTGAGACTGTAGTGGGCTCCTTGTGTAGGTTGTTTGGTGATGCTTTACTAATTTAGAAGGCTACTGGATTTTTGATTTACATCATTCACACAGTTTCATCGGCCAACGATAGAGTTCTCAATACCAAAGTTTCGGACTTTTGCTCTGGAAGAAAGGGACATGCATACTTCATGGCACATGTTCTGTTATGAGAGAGAACGAACACTTTGCATTATTTTAATGATGTTATATATCATTTTTGAATTACGTGTAAAAATACGCTTCAGATTTTTTTGTGTGATTAAAATAAAATAAAAAATAATAAGAATAATTTCTTCTCCTATTTAACACCAGATTATACATATGGCTCAAATTTGAGATATGATATCTAACACTTATGGTTATAAACAAATGGTCCACTCCCTTTATAGGCAAATACCCCATTGGAAGTCCAATTATCTATTGCGTTTTGTGGTCTTAGGCTGACTTGGGTCTACATTATCTGTGCTGATTGATTCACTACTCTGGGACCTTTTTATAACCTCTTTATTAATTTCCAATCGTTATGTTGGAAACCATGGGCCTAGGATAGCAAATCAAATAACATGGCTATTTGGAAATACTTTTAGATGTAGCAGTTTAATAGTATTTCTAGCTATAGCTTATGTGTTGTCGATGGATATACTGGATGTTGTTGTTTTTTATGAAGAGAGTCGATTTCGAATTCATTATTAAGAAAAAAGAAGACTCAAATATGATAATTGAGAATAAAAAACGGACATGTAATAAAGTTATTGTAATTAAATCAATTTTGTCTCTATTAGTATGCAGATATACTTTTAGCAAACATGTTTTAGGATAAACGACAACTTTTTTGTTTTGGACTATAAGTAGTAGTTTGAGTTTTACTTTAGAAATGTATAATACAAGAAAAAACATTTAGAGATAGAAGAGAAAGAAAATAAAAAATGAAGTACTTCAGATTTTTGTAAAAAAAGTATATTATTAAAAACGCTCCACGTTTATTATCTATAGATTTTGATTTTCAAAATCCGAAGTTCACTTTTTTAATTTAATTTTGATAGCTCTATAGAAGTTGACTTTAAGGGACAGTTTAACCTTTTTTAAAATTGATTGGAAAATTCCAAAGTTAAAAAATTGTATTAACATAAAGAGACATCATAAAATTATGCTAAACGGAATGTTCGATTAGCTAACCGAACATTTTGGTTATCTAACCAAACTTTCGGTTTGACCATTTCTATTTGAAAACATGTTACCAAGCCTTCTAACCGAACGCTAAACGTTTGGATAACAGTTATTTCAATGTTCGGTAATTATAGTATCTTAACCGAAGTTTTGATTACGGGGTTTGGGTATATTTGGACCTTTAAGCAAACGTTGGGTTATAAACCAAACCTTTGGACGGGTACCCCATCCCAATTAATGAATGATATGACCATCGTATTTCCAGAGATACCATGTTTATTTCAACACGTGATCTATTAAATAATGTATAAAATATTTTGATATTTTAATTTTCAAATGTATCTCACAATGATCTACTGTGACAATATTTTTAAAATAATTAAAGAAAATTGAAAAGGTTAAAGTATATATAGATGGCAAACGTAGCTTTTACTCTCTAACCACTAATCGATAGACATCTGGACCGGCCCTGCATTAAAATCTAGAAATTTCTTTATACGTCTATCTTTATTGATAAAAAAGATGTCTACCACAATATTTGATCTTTTTTTCTGTCACACTGTGTAATACCATTTCATATGTACTAGATTGATCCGACATAATCTTACCTAATGTGGCGGAAGATGTCAAGGTAAGAGAAAATGAAATATAATACATTGTCTCTCTTATTGGTACATTACAGGTCTATCTGTTATTGTTTAATTAGTAATTATTAACATGTATAGCAGTATTTATTTTGAAAATACGTTTTATGTGTTCTTAGGCATTTTTTGTAAATGTTACTTTTGAAATTTTCTTTTACTACGTAATATTGAAATATTAAAAATATGTATATGATTTTGCATTGCGTCCTTAATTATTGGAGTACCCGAAGAAACATTTTTGTGATAAGAAATATATGTAGATGTTTGTCAATGGAACTGTTATATTTTTCAATTATATGTAAGATCATTATATATAAGTGTTGTCTATAAACACACATATATATATGTGTGTGTCTATGTGTGTACATACATGTTCGTGTGTGTGAGGGTGTGTGTATTTATGTATGTACATGTATATACAGAAGTGTATGCCGGACAAGAAAAAAGCCCTTACAAAAGTCAGCATCTCCAAAGACAAAAAGAACGGTTCAAATACGCGGCAAAGCCATTCATAAAAAAAGAAAAAAAGACTGATTCTATATGCTCTTAGTCATTAATTAAGACAAAAAGGTAAACAATATGAGAATATATCACATCATTCAGTAATCACAATGAAATAATAAATTACGCCAACCAACCATTTTAGAGTGTGGATTTTCATCCATAATTTAGGTTCTTCCTACCATTTTAGAGTATTGGCAGACTTCTTTCTTTTGATCTTGTTTCTACGGTTTCATATATTGATGTGCTTTCCACCATCTTAGAGTGTCACTTTCATACACGATATGGTTGTTTAGTTAGATTGGTCACACACTCTCTCTATCTAATTAGAAAAATGTAATTTGATATGTAACCTCGTAATTAATGTATAACAAAGATTTAAAACAGCTTTATCATGAATTGTCTAAACTTCAAAACTTCCCCAAGGCATACGTAGTTCTCTGTGTATGTCACCATCTCAATTTCTAGAGCATTCGATGTGTTGAAACTTAGGATTACATGAGATGAAACTTATATCTACTAAAAATTTTAAGGCAATATGTGATGGTAAGTCATTTTTATATGTGAGACTATATTCTCAATACCTGTTCTCACGTGACAACATGGTTTGATATACTATACACAAGCGTCTTAGAACCCGTCTTCAATCACAAATCACAAGTCATGCACGGACATCTGGACTTGGATGACAGAAGACAATAATAATCAACCATAGGTCAGACAAGGTGTGATCCATATTTTAAACTACTCTGATACCATGTTTGAACTTGATTTTATATGAAGTGATGTTTATACTCATTCAAAACTTTAAAACAATGAATGATGATATATCATTTTTTATACGTGGAATTATATTTTAAATACTATGAAACACTTTCTCCGTCATTCTGAGTATCTCTAGGTGTCTATCAATGGATCGAACTGTCATAGTGTCAAGAATAAGTTATATTTCGCCCCTAGGGGCATAGTCCAGTGGTAAGTGGCAAAGGTGATTAGGACTAGAATCCCGACGTCCTGAGTTCGAGTCCGTGTGGAGACAATCCTTGTTGAAATATTACAAGGGTTGTCTCTGGGCTGGCTGAGTCTCGTGTGTCCTCTCCCTTTGCAGGGCTGCCGGTGGAGCACATCCCTCGATTTACATTCCACCTGGCTAAGGGGCCAGGTGCCTCTGGTACAGGTGGGGAAAACCCACTCCCCATCAAAGAATAAGTTATATTTCATATACATGTAAACTTTTTAAACTTGTGCATGGGTACGCCGGACAAGAAACCTACATGTGCAATCATTATTTCCAAAGATGATGAACGGGTCAACCTACGTCAGAACTCCATACATAAATACGCTTTCGTAAATGATGCCGTATCAGTCAGTGATAATATTAAATTATAAATTATTTACCTATTCTCTTTTTTTTTGTTTTTAGTTTATGACTGAGTACTAACAGCTATAAAACGGATTTTTGAATAAATAATGCAATGTTAATTAACCAATGAATAATTAGTTTAAAAAGAATATTGTTGGAAAAGTCTTGTAAGAAAAAGTCCTGCTGTGTGGAACATAAATACGACAATCGTGTAATTTCCAAAATCTCTCATCGCTTTGTAATGTATGTTTGCCGTCTTAGCATTTTCTGGTGACTTTAGTTATCATCTGAAGAAATTTTCAACCACTTAATTTCTTAAGTAATCTAGCAAAAAAAAATTTAAATGTTTTGATCCCATAGAAGCAAAAGTAATTGTTAAAATGGCAGTTTTAATTTGAACATTATAAAATTTACGTAATATTCATTTTCAAACTTCCCTGTACATACTAAGCCCATTATGTTCAATTTTCTGAGAATTCTTAAACTATTTCCATGATTTAGAACTTGAAGGTCGCATCAATAATCGAAACAACACTTCCTAATTTTAACAATAACTAAATAGCTAACAATCAAAATCCATGCTCAATCTCCATAAGAGATTTTCTTGAAAGAGAAAGGTACCAAGTAGGCGGCAAACTCAAACTTTATATTCAAATAAAAGCGGTTGAGATCAGAGAGGTCTCAAGTAAGGTAAAATATGAGACCTTCAATCACGCGATATTACGTGTACAAAGTGGCCAGCGGTTTATTTTTTTTTTCAAAAAAAGTGCCACTTTATACGTGTGGCGTCGCGTGATTAGACGCCTCATATTTGGCTCATTTGAGCCCCTCAACCCAAATAAAAGAGCAAAGCTCCATGACCGATCTTTTTGGCCATCAAGCCATTTGTTATTATTAGTAAGTCTTTTTTTTCCTCCTTTGTCCTAATCGCCATAATTTGGTTCCTCCCCCCCCCCACCCCCCTTTTCTTGACTCTCAATTTTCTCCAAGTAAATTGATTTAAATATTACGTAGCCGGCAAGGCATGCATCTTTATATTGTTGCCAAGTTGCGAAACGAGCATTGCTCTTCTTGCTCGCCCTTAGATTATTTAATAAAAACAAAGTTTGTTTTTCTTTTTTGCCTCTTCTTTTCTTGATTTCTTTCTTCTGAGTTGTTTTGGTCATCGGCTCTACACCGATGGCGGTCGGTTCGAGTGGTGATAATCGCACATTGCAGGACACTCCGACATGGGCCGTCGCAGTCGTCTGCGCCGTGTTTGTTCTCATCTCGGTCTTCATCGAACATGGCATTCATTCTCTTGGAGAGGTACGCAACTAGTAGTGTAATTTTTTTTTTTTTTTGCGGGGGGGGGGGGGGGGGGGGTCAAGATTTTGTCAAAATCATATTCTGATTAATTTTGTTAAATAAAAATGATATTGGGCAACATTAGTGGTTTCACAAACGGCACAAGAAAGCAATGATTGAGGCACTCGAGAAAATTAAATCAGGTAATATCTCAATAACTAATTGTTCTTTTCTTTGGTGTGTGGGTATTATAAGATATTGTGTTTTTATTCTCATTTGGTTTTTTGTGATTTTTTTCTCTAATAATTTGGTGCGTAAAAGTACAGAGTTGATGTTGTTGGGCTTCATATCGCTACTAATTACGGTATGTACCGTACCCATCTCCAAAATATGTATTCCTGCCGGAGCCGGAAATATTATGCTCCCATGCAAAAAGCCGGTCGATAAAGGTGGTGTTGCCCACGATGTGGTGGTGGACGGCAATGGTTACGGGGCAAAAAAGTTGCTATGGTTTCAAGAAGACGTTACTCTTGAACGCCGGATTCTCGCCGGCGGTGACCCCTCAGGCGATTATTGCTCCAAATATGTAAATCCCGTTCACTCCGTATAATTTTTATTTTCTCTTTTTCCCAAGGAACATTGCTCTCCATCCTAAAATATTATCATAGCTGTTCAACATTAATTAAAATCAAACTATCAAAGTATTTTACACATAATTAAATGGAATTTTATCTTAAATGATATGAATACTATTATGACAAACTATTGTGTTTAATAATTTAATGATTTGTTCTTAATTGATGTTTGTCTAACTACTTATGTTGACTAATTATGATAGTATTTTTATGACTGGGGAAGTATTATTTTTTAAAATACGTATGTGCCAAGATAGAGTTTAAGATAAAAAACCCTCAAAATAACTATAAAGGTGTTACTTGTTATAGCATCATGTTTTGTGATAGTCATTATGTAACAATATGGATTTCAATCAATCAATCATACCCAGTATATTCTAACGACATCAAAAATTATCGTTAAGATATGGGGAAGATGAGAGGTAGTCAAACAATTCCCCGTCCCAAAGGATTTGTCTAACATATTTTATTTCTAGTGTTTTCTTTTGGCCTGACAATGTTATTATAGAGCGTAATATTGACATTTTCCTTTCTTTATGTGTTTTTATAGGTAACGGTTTCTCGTTTTTCGAACTCCTTAAGATAATTAACCAACACAAAATCATCTAGAAATGATCTTCTGTATTTCTAAGTGAAGCTAATGCATGTCCAGCGGGTGAGTTTGATCTAAGTTCTTAAGGCAAAACATTCATATAATAACAACAATGATAAGTAATGTAGAATGTTGAGTGGAGGTTCATGCATATTCAAATATATTGTCTACGTCCTTTTTTTTTTTTACTGCAAAACTGTAAAATGTCCACTGTTAAATTTAATTTGGATGTTTGATTTTGGAAATGGCAGAACAAAGTAGCATTGATATCTCAAACAGCTATTCACCAGCTACACATCTTCATCTTTGTGCTGGCCATAGTTCACGTTCTCTATAGTGGTGTCACCATTGGTTTGTCAAAGTTAAAAGTAAGTTAATTTCCCCATTTCGTTTCATTTGTTTTCCTTTAATTTTATTTTTATAAAGTCCATTCTAACGTACTATACGTCACATTTAATTTAATATACTAAGTTTTCAATTACTTCCCAAAATCGATGAGAGAAATGAATAACTAAAGGTACCGAAAATTTTCTGCAGTTGAAGAAATGGAAAGCTTGGGAAAAAGAGACACATTCGTTGCAGTATCAAGTCTCCCATGGTAACGGACCTTCATATTTCCTTTTTCTTTTCATCTTCTCTTTTGGTCAAACTTTTTTTAGACTTATTTGCTAATGGGATTTGTTTTGGCCTTTAGATCCTACAGAATTCAGATTTGTACATCAAACAAGTTTTGTGAGGGAACACAATGGACTTTCTGAAATGCCTGTCATACGTTGGATTGTAAGTCACTTCTGGCAATTTACTCAAGACAAAATATAATTACCAACCAGCTATACGGTCAACCCTCGTCATGAAATGAGTTTGGTCACCGCATTTTAAAACACAGTCTTTCTTCACACTCTTTCTTGACTTTGGAATGTGATGGAATAAAGCAAAATGACTCACTAACTTAGCTGTGTTTCTTATATTGTGAAGTAGCAGTTGATCGATACAGTTTGACGTAATTTTCATTATGGGTTATCATGAAACAACTTCTGTATGTTTATAACATATGAGTATGGTTGTGTACATCCGATCCCCTCATACCCTGCCATAAACAGGAGCGTCTAAGACAATGAGATGATGATGTTGTTGTTGTTGATCTAACACCATGTTTTATTTTAGAGTATTTCAAAACAACATGAATTTGAAAACATGAACGAAATGGACCAATAAAAAAACAGAGACGAGTGTTGAAAATAATCGTTTTACTCAAAAAAGCATTTTAAAATTTGTCTAAGTGACATTATATGGTCACCCGATATTGCAGGTGGCCTTTTTCAGACAGTTCTTTGCTTCAGTGACCAAAGTGGACTACTTGACTTTAAGACACGGATTTATCAACGTAAGCCGGTAATTTTATTGTTATCGTTGTTATTTTGGTTTATATAATCAGGTTGTTAACCGTATGTCATATGGGTTATTTTGGTGACATTTTAATGTACATGACATAATTTTATAACCATATTAAAATATGTGAGAGACCATTTCTCAAAATATTGTTAGAATTTTCATATGAAAATCAATGTTATTGTTAATTATTCATTTGGAAATAAATTTCAGGCCCATTTTGCTGCCAATGCAAAATTTGATTTCCACAAATACATCAAAAGATCCATGGAAGATGATTTCAAAGTAGTAGTGGGCGTCAGGTACGATTTTATTAAGTATCTAAAACGCATTTCTTTGGAACTTGCCTTCTTCTATCCAGCCCTTGTAGTAATTGGCGCCATGTAGGTTTATACGTTAACATGTCATTGAATAAGTTGGACTTTAGAAGTTGAACTAAGAAAATGAAACAAAGAAAAAGAAATTATGGATGTAAATACTTCTCCATTGTTAGTCAAGCAGTAGTATTTTAATGCATAAATCTGTGTTGAAAAGGAGATAAACTATGTGTATTTGTGTGTTTAAAATTATTTTAATCTAATTAAGAACAAAGAATAATGAGAGGAGAAGTCATCTATTCATGTACATATAGAGTCAGCTCTCTATTATTGAGGTATTGTTTGTCTGTTTTTCACTTTCTCCGGACCCTAACGATAACTTTTGCTGCTGTTGGAATATACTGCGTGTGGTTTTGTTTTCGTAATTATGAGAGGAGGAAAAGGAAAAAAGAAAGGCATGCACATAGTTTTTACAAATACTTCATGTGATTTATGTTTGCCCAAGTTTCCACTAAGGTCCCTAAAATTGAAATTAATTTCTTGACAGCCTACCGTTGTGGACATTTGCTGCCATTTTTCAGCTAGTAAACGTCTACAGTAAGAATTCTTTTGACCGTAAATTCTTTTTTTTTTTTTCATTTCTTCCCAACTAACCGGGGTATTGACTAGACCAAAATCTCAATTTGTTTGCTAAATTTCCCAGGATGGTACACCCTCTTTGCTTTGTCATTCTCGCCCCCAATTGTAAGATTTTTATTGTTTATTTTTTCAAATACGTGTTAATTTCATTAATTAGCTAGTTAATTCAAAGTGTAAGAAACGAGAAATATCGGGTAATTTT
Organism: Eustoma russellianum; assembly: GCA_036186865.1. Lineage (NCBI taxonomy): Eukaryota > Viridiplantae > Streptophyta > Magnoliopsida > Gentianales > Gentianaceae > Eustoma > Eustoma russellianum. The sequence goes on from AP025051.1 coordinate 3,134,760, forward strand.
TTTTAAATTTTTATTTTTCAACAGCTACTTTTCATTGTCGGTGCTAAGCTTGAAATAATCATCACGGACATGGCTCAAGAAATTCAAGATCGAACCACAGTGGTAAGGGGTTGTCCCCTGGTTCAGCCTAGCAATAAGTACTTTTGGTTCAACCACCCACGGTTCGTTCTTGGGTTGATCCATTTCATCTTATTTCAGGTAAATTTCTTCATTCCTACCACTTCTATTTTTCTTCTTTTACACACAAATAGGATGACTTTTTCATTTCCAATGGGGTCGATTGTACACTCTTCTTTGACTCTGAAATATGATGGAATAAAGCAAAACGACTCACTAAATTAGCTCCGCTTTTTATATTGTAGAACATCAGTTGATCGACACATCTTGACGTAATTTTCATTATGGGTTATCAAAAAAACAAACTATGTGTGTTTCTAACACATGTGTATCGTTGTGTACATCTGACCTCCTCATTCTCCGTCATAGACAGGAGGCTCTAAAACAATGAGTTAATGTTGTTGGTGGTGTACACACATATAGGATGAAACATATAGGATGAAATGAAACAGTGTATGCTACCGTTACATGTTGTGATAATGGCTTTAATTCTCTGAATTCTGCAGAATGCATTCGAAATAGCCTTCTTTCTTTACACCTTGGTGAGTCCATCCTATTCTAGTAAATATTACCACAAAAGTTTCCATCATAAAATTTATTTATTTACTAAGTGAATTTATTCCACGTTGGCTGCAGTACCAATTCGGATTAAAGTCGTGTTTCCACGAAAATCTGGTAGCAGTGTTGGCAAGAATTGGTCTAGGCCTGGTATGCCAGATCTTGTGTAGCTACATAACCTTTCCTCTCTATGCTTTGGTCACACAAGTGAGTTTCTTCACCTTTATATATTGCCTTCTCATTTTTTATTTAATCATATTTCATATCTAGAGACTTTTGACGGTCACAAGGATATGGCATTGTCTTAGGTCATGCATAAATTTTGTAAGTTTTACAATTAAAACTTATTGAATAATAGAAAAAATATAAAATTTTGAGGCACTATATTTTTCTTTCATTTTCGTTGTGTAACTCGTAAGTCAAACATGGACTATTTAAGGTTGATATCTTTCCATTGAGGTTAATGGTTTATGGTTTTGAGGTATGGAATGTTCTTTCCATAGCGAGGTAGATATTGATTGTCTATCTCTTACCCTCTCCAAATCTTAGCGATAATTTTTGTTGTCGGTAGGTGTTTTTTGGGTCTCAGTTCATTAAAAAGCATCACACTACATCATGTCCGTGCCATAGATTTAGATTTACTTGTAAATATATGTCTTTTGTAAAGTGAAACTTTCTTTTATTCTCGTAAAATAAACTTGAAGACTTTTCCTTTTATTTTATTTTTTTTAAAAAAAAAGTGATGTAAGCGATAAGATGACCGGCAACGATCATAGAACATTTTACTCAATACCAACATACAACAACATTACCCATTGTCTTAGATGCTTCTGCCTATGACAGAATACGGGAGGTCGGATGTACGTAACCATACTCATATATTAAAAATACACATATGTTAAAAACACACAGAAGTTGTTTTTTTTGATGACTTATAATAAAAATTGTATCAAGCTATGTCGATCAAATTTGATTTCACAATCGAAGACTTTTTCTTTATACTAATATAAACATTATTTTGGTGCTTTGAATGATCAGATGGGATCTCACATGAAGAAAAGCAATCTTTGAAGAACAAACAGCAAAGGCACTGAAGAAATGGCAAATGGCAGCTAAAGAAAAAACGGGTACAGGAAATTAGGGGAAAATTCACCAAGTCCTGGTCTGACCAGCGGCGAAACGACGCCGTCTAGAGGTGCATCACCATTGCATTTGCTTCACAAATACAAGAATAATAAGAAAAATACAAGCGATGACATAGAAAGCATTTTCAGCACACCTAGTGGAAGAGATTACATATCTGAAACAGATTTCTCTGAAACAGAAGGCCCAAGTGATGATCACACATCAAGATCTCCCCCTCATTTACCTCCCAATGTTTTTGAAATCACAGAAAATAATAGCATGGAGTTTTCCTTCTCTCAATCCACCATCAGATAACTTGCTAGTTTTTTTCGTAAAATTTTCAAACTCATGATTTATCAAGGTCCTAACGGAATAGATGATTCCCTGTAAAATCTGATATATATTCATTTTATTGTTAGACGAGGTAGTAGCTTTTGTTGCCGTTATGATATAGGGTACGCGTGTTGTTGTTGTTAGGTTGAGAGGCGATGATTATCGAATATTGCCTAATGATACAACCCCCCCCCCCCCCCAGTATAAGTAGTAATGGTTAATCTTTGTAATTTAGTATCTCAAAATATGAGTCTTATTTGTTCATTACTATATGTATAATAATTGTAAAAATTCATTGTATTCTTCGTTGAATATTGAATATTGCCTAATGATACACCCTGTTGTTGTTCTTTTATTTTACTTTCTTTTTTACTTTTATTATATAACGAGCTTGCTCACATATTTACCAGTTCAGCTTTTAAATTTGAATTATTACTTATAAGGCCAACTACATATATGGCTTCTTTTCCTTTTTCCCGCCTGTACCAGCAACAAAATGTATAAAATTTCTTCTCGAATGTGGTATAGAGAATTTTGTATCTTTTTTTCTTCTCATTCTACACATTCAATTGGTTTTTTTAATTTGAAAATTTTATTCTTTAATAAGTATTCTTGCAGAAAGAATATGAAATAGAGGTCTGAACTATAGATGATACCAAGTAAAAGATACAAGTGCATGTTGAGGAGATTAATTAGCCTCTACTCGTAAGTGTAAAAATTAGTAGTTCACAAATAATCATCAATTACGCAAAATAAATTGATGATTACATGTGTCTCACTTCGTGTAAGCCAAGTTTTAATATGGTATCAGAGCCATGTTGAAAATATAGACTCGCATCTTGTCTGGCACATAGTTGACTATTTACTGTCTCGCGTCACTCAAATCCAGATATTTATTTTATCTTATGATTTGTGATTGAGGATAAGTTCTAAAGCGCATGTGTATGTCAAGTCACATTTCTGCATGATGACAACACGTATGTATATCAAGCCATGTTGCCATCTGAGTGTGGGTGTTGAGAATATTGTCCTACATTGGCTAATTTGATAAAAAAAACATATGGGTTATATGAAAATGATGTAACACTACTCATTACTTTAAGGTTTTGAATAGATATAAGACTCACTTCATGTAAGGCCAAGTTTTATCCCGAGATTCTTATGTTTTTCCATTCTATTCAACTGTAGTACTTTGCAGCTTCTACCAATAGCATTTGTCAAAGTTGCCGGCGTTTGTATGCTATCTCCATTCATTATCCCTTTTCAACTTTACAGATCCGTAGCTGGAAGGAGTGGGAGGAGGAGATATCATCCCATCATATACGAGCAATCCTATGGTATATGTTATCTATTCTAAAATGATATATGTCATGTATTATAAATTTCATTCCTTACTCTGTTTTCTTGTTTGTAAGCCTTGCAATCTGAAGATTCTTCAAGATTTGGATTGACTAAGGAAACATCTTTTGTTTGGACACACACAACTTTTTGGACGAAGATTCCCTTCTTCTGTTACATAGCGAGATTCCACTCTTCTTTCTTCCTTCGTGTTTCTTGATCCAGTTACAAGTGAATCTTCTAAGAAGAAGTCCAGGTGGCGGTGGTATATCTGCATAATGAAAAACTGGAAAGCATGGGTTGGCATATATTTGTACGATGCGAAACACTAAAGCCGTTTAAGTTGAATTGTAATATGCAAGAGTTAATCTAGGTAACAGTTTTAACAGCAATTTACATGTAAATTTTCAAGCACGCGAACATGTAGGAAATAGTTATCCTGATAAATGACCCTCTTCTTGATGTCGTCAGTGCAGTGTTGTGGGCATCATTTGTGGTCTTTTTGCTCCTAAATGTGAATGGGGGTTTGTTCTTGTTTGGGAGGTAGGTTTTCGCACTATAAGTTCCACCTTATAGTTCTCTGGAAATTAATGTAGAAGTTAAGATCCATTTTAGTGATGTATTGACGCTTGTGCGAACAACTCCCATCAACTTAGGGTGGAGGGCCTTGATCTGTGGATCCTTAGTTCCTGTAACGGTAAGTATCGTTTACTATAGAGATAGGCTCTTCATCTCTCTTTCTTGCATCTCGCCGTGCAAAGATGAAGATAGAAAGACAGCTTATTGTTGATAGCGGAACATTACACAGAAAAAGACTTACCCTCCCCAGCATGATCAAGAAATGAGGAAATGAAGACGGGTTGCTCCACTAGTGAGTTTCTAGTATGGATTGTCTGATAAAAGAACTTACCGATCTAAGAGGTTGCTAGGTTCCTGAATTATGTTCTCTACGAAGTTCATTGGAACTGACACGTTGGAACCCCAAAGTCAAAGTATCCCTTTTGTAATGAGAAAGAAGTGAAGAATGGGGATGATCCCTCATTTGTGCATACCAACAACAACGTTACCTCATTGCTTTCGAAGCTTCCGCTTATGGCGCGAGATATAGGGAAGGTCGGATGTACGCAACCATACCCATGTGTTAAAAATACACAGAGGCTGTTTCCCGATTGCCATAATGAAAATGCCTTCGAAGCTCCCGCCTATGGCGAGGTAATAGGGAAGTTCGGATGTTCGTAAACATACCCATGTGTTAAAGAGTCATTTTGCTTTGTTCCATTATATTCCAAAATCAAGGAAGAGTGTGTTCTTCACGAAAATAGAAACATCATTTGTGCAGATCCCGCTGCGAAAATGAAAATTAGTTGCAGTTCTTCTCATGGACCAGTTGGTTGACATTTGGGGTCAGATTCATTTAATTGGAGAACTAAAAGTCTGCTTCTTCAGCTTTTTGGCCATGTAGTTAGGATGTAGTATATATATGACATGGTTATGATTAATGATGTTAACAAATACATATACATAACATCAAATTTTACCGACTACCATAACCTAGAATGCCACTTTGTTTGGTCAGCTGATCTAAGACCTTATAACACATAAAGCACTATAAGATGCTCAAACATGTCAAAATGATATATACATCATATATGATGATGATAGGAGGCATTATAAAAGGTTCAACCCCAACTAAGGATCTTTGTCATTTCTGGTCCCACAGGATGTGTAGGGGCCCACTAATAGAAGTTTGTTATGGCACAGAACAGCACAAGAAGCCCATTGGAACCGAGAGAACAACCGATGAGCTGGCCTGTCAACCTATCAGGTCATTCCACAGGTCAATAGTGTTTTCACACTATGCAGCTAGCCTGGAGGTAGTTCAAACATTCTTACATTTGGTAAGGTTCGAACCCTGACGTTCCTTTCGAAACCTCCTACCTGGAATCACTGGGATATGTCTGGGCACGATGATAGGAGTCATTGTAGTATAGATATACACATACACCGCGGCGGAAAACAACAATGTGTCCACGTAAGAGTGTAGAAAGTATATAATTGGTTAACAATAATTAATGTGTTTATAAGTACGACAATTAATGGCTAACAACTCTCATAATAACGTTAAAACTTGCTGTAGTAGCATCCAAATAACCAGAAAATTTATACGCATAACGTCGAGCTAGTCGTCCCATTTTCAGCATCTAAGGCCTAAAGAAGACATTAGCTAATCAATCAAAATAATACTTAATTACTTTTAGTATTTGATGACCAAAACGATCTAACAAGGACTTGTCCTCTTTCGCAGATGTTTCCAAACATTGAAATTATATTACCAGATTGAGAAATACTTTTTAAGAACGAAATGTCTTGTTTTTTCCAATTCTAATCTCTCTCTTTCTTCTCGCTTTGTGATATGAAATAATGTTGTGTTCGCTACTCTTACCTAACGGACTATTTCTTTTTTTGTCAAAAAGAAAAAAAAGATATAATGATACTTTTCTTTTAGAACCTTATGGAGACAACGACCTCTGATTGTTTTCATTTATTTATTTTTTATTTAGTCTCCATGGCATTCGCAATATGCATCAAGAAAACAAGACAACAAATTTAATAACATATGTATGTATGTATCTTATATTATATCCGCACACACATACACACACGCATACAAACATACCCATGTGCATATGTAAATATATATGTAACAAAAGGGTCTCATATACGTATATATTATGTGTGTATATACATGCATGTGTCTATATATATACACATATATACATAAATGTATATACATAATCAATGTAAAGGGAATATTTTGGTGTAGATAATTTTTTCTTAGGATTTTCTATAATGTTTTCTTTGAATAATTTGTATTGTTTTCGTGCAGGAAAAAGGCATTGGGATTTGGTGATATCATGGTTACATTGGCGTCACCTAATCCAATTCTACTGCAATGCTGATTTTTAGAGGGGCGGCATTTCTTTTTAGGGGCTGGGGGGGGGGGGGGACTAACCCTTGGATAAAATCACCCACACAAAATATACCATTTCATTACTGTATTTCCTTTTTTCTATTAAGCAGGGGGGACATTTCATATCTTGAGTATGAATATTGGACGTTTTGTACTTTCTAGTACAACCGTGCCTAAGAATTAGCCCAAACATGTTCCACTAAGTGCTCTCTAATGGTGTTTGGCTTATTAGCCTATGTAAGACTGTAATTATTGAACAGGTTAGAAAATCATGTAATTATTGCTGGTTTGTAATCTTGAAGTCACGAGTTCGAGTCGTAGAAATAAAATCTTGCACAAAGTGTAAGGTAAGACTGTGTACATCTGATCGCGAAGCAATCCGGTCTCTCTCCAAACTCTGCGTAAACGCAGGAGCCTAGTGCACCAGAAATGTCTTTTTATTATGTAGGACTAACCAAAGGTATAATTATTAAAACGGCTAAAAAAGCTCATGTGCACATATAGCTATCGATCTCGTATTTGTTATTAAAATGACTATCGTCATAATAAAAAAATAAATTATGCTTATATCAGTTAGTTAACAGTTCATTGTCCTCATATTATATTATTCATTCAATAATAAAATAATAACAAGCGAACATAAAATGAAGATAGAGTAATAGAAATAGATAACAAAAACCACAGCACTATGTATCTATAAACAATATCAATAATATATTAAAGATTTGTTGTAAAATAAAATTTTAAATTTATTGGTTTACAAATTAATGTACGTTATGTATCAAACTTAGAAAAGCGACAAAAAAAACTTAACCCAAATTTTGGGTCCAGTCTAACTTCCCCACTCAAGTTTGAGATGCGAAATATAACATCAAAGTAAATTATGAATGCAAGTTTTCTCTTAACCAAACTCCACACATAATCACTTAAATAAAAAAAAAACTATCTCATCTAGCACATACCTCAGTTGATATTCAGATACTAGATTATACTTCAAAACAAGTTTGATTCTAGATAACCACAATATGAATGGTTTGTGTCATACATTTAAGTTTTGTCAACATCTCGTAGGGACCTGAACCTTTACTTTCCTATTTAGAAGGCCGGTGAATTATTTTGATCTCGATAGTGAAGAGGTCATTGAATGATTATGATTTGTCTCTTTCATATTGCTTTATAAGATTGGAACAGTCGGACTAAATAGCCAAACATTTGGCCTTTTATACAAAAAAAAAAAAAAAACTCTATCTGCTCAAGTGGTTTATATTAAAAAAAATCGTTGATTTAACTTTTGTCAACGGTAATATTTATTAAAGATTAACGTCAATTCTTTATATCAAAACGAACTTAGCCAGGACACAATTTGTAGAGTCATCTAAATATCTAGAAAACTATTTGGTGCGACCAGAACCCTTTTCACTAAAAAAAAAAAAAACTCCGCGCACAATTGCAGGCATCCACCTACTCCAAAACACCACCACCACCACCACTTCCCCGGCACAATTTTTGTATCTTCTCCTTCAAACATAACACACACAGAGGAAATTCCTCACACAAAGCAGTCATGACGCGAATTCTGTTAATCTCTAACTCAACGGCGCCGTCGCCACCATTATCGTCTTCATCATCTTCCGATGCCGAGCAGTCTCAGGACGTGATGGTCGAATCTGATTTCGTTGTCATCCTCGCAGCTCTCCTCTGCGCCCTTATTTGTGTTGTTGGACTTGTTGCCATCGCTCGTTGCAACTGGGTGCGCCGTGGAACCAATGTCAACGGCCGATCCGCCGGTCAAACGCCGGCAAATAGAGGATTGAAGAAGAAATTCCTTCAGGCGCTGCCGAAGTACACGTACGATTCTTCATCAATCGAGAAAAAAGCTATCGATGGTGCAACTGAATCTGCCGCGGATTGTGCTATATGCTTGGCGGAGTACGTCGACGGCGAAGAGATCCGAGTGCTGCCGCAGTGCGGACATAAATTTCATGTACAGTGCATTGACTTGTGGCTACGTTCCCACTCGTCGTGTCCATCCTGCCGGCAGATCCTCGCCGGTGCTCGGTGTCATAAGTGCGGCGAATTTCGCCTGCTCCGGTGTCAATTCTCAGGCTCTGGTGCCGGCGGAAATGTCATTTTAAAGCTCCACAGAGAGTGTGGAACCTCTTCCAGTAGTTCCAACAGTTTTTTACCCCTAAAAGGTAGGTAAATAAAAGCATATTCTACTTTAATTTACTGATAGGAAGAAAAAAATGGTAATCGTGCCGGAAAATTACATAGGCGGTAATTTACTTGTAAAAACTGTAAAATATTCCGGCCTGATGAAAGTTGCCGGTGATGTAAATTGGTTCACGCTATTGCCGTGACTGGTATCATGTAGTCGGAAAAGTAGACATTACAAAATCCTCCTGTGACATGCCACCTACTTTTTGTGCAGTTTTAATTGGATATTTTGTTTTCTCATGAAATTTTTCTGTATTCATTCTTTAATGCTGATAGTGCCATGTAATGTTCGATTAGTGGAAATATTATTGTTACGTTACAAATAAGTGTATGTTATAGTTGTCAATGAATTATGATAATGTTGCAATAAAGTTTACAACACAAAATGGCTTTAAAAAAAAGGTTACAACAAGAAAAAAATAATATGGTCAAATTAAAAGGTTTGAAATACAAGAAAAATATTTATATATAGAGTGAGTATATTTGTAGTTTTATTGTTGATAGCACCAAACTCTAGAGTTAATTGACAAAATAGCATATTTTTTCAAATTAATCTATTATATAGTACAACAACCACTATACACTATATTCTCAACTACATTAAAAACTGTGGTTAAAAGTTTAGGGTGAGAGACATGTAAACAAAACCTCCATATCAAAGAATATAGACTTTGATTCCAATGACATTGAAGTTACGATTTGAGCCGCGGAAACAGTTTTTTTAAACAAAGTGTAGAAGATATATTTTGTGTATATCAGATCGCAACTTTATCAAATCACACGCAAATATGAGAGGCTAATACAAACAAACATCTTTTATTACTAAGATAAGTAATCTATCAACTAGAATCATCTTAAAATTAATTGTCAAAAATAACACTTTTTAACAGTAAAAAGGAAAGGGAGAGCCTTTTCATCCTTTTCTTTTCCCCCTGCGAGAAACTCCAGTGCCGCCAGCCGGGGGAGAAGCGTCCTTCTCCTCTTCCTTTGCCCTGCACAAACTAATATGATGCTTCTCCCTCATCTCCTCTCAAAAGGTAAATCTGCTATATTTCTAATTTGTTTGTTTAAATTTTTTTTGCTGTAGTAATGGCTTTGAACAAAGATGCGCTGAATTCCAAGTTTCAGAAATTATATTCCGTCTTGTGAGAGGTTATTTTCATTAAAAGAGAAGTTGTTTTCATTATTGAATCATCATATTGTTTTCTTTTTTTCGCTCCGCCATCTTTTTTTTTCCTTTTAAAGCACCGGTTGCCTAGATGGAAAAAAAGTCTGATCTTTTACATATAAAATCCTGATGATTTACATGGACCTACATAGTTTAATGGTTCCTGAAGATTCATTAGTGGATGATACTATTCGATTAAAGCTATTACTTAGGTTTTCAATGCTATTTTATCGTTAAAGTCTCCTGGTAAGGCCGTTTGTCTCTTGTGATCATTTTTTTAGGTTAATGACTTGTGATATGAGAGCTTGTTCTTGTTAATTTTCTATTGAAGTTGAATTTTGATTCATGGGACTGCATTAGAATATGTCCTTATAGCGGTTTGAGTGGAAACTTCCGAAATTGTGCATCTGCATAGAATCTGAAGGCGCCTTATTAACTCAAATGAATTTACGGAGTTTTCTTTCTCTCTTGTGCACTATCAGCTAGTGTATACAGCTTCCTTGAGAAGTGCCTTTGGTTGTAGTCTATTCAGCTTTGACTTTGTCAGGGAAAGAACCAAAAGTCCAATAGCACAAACACTATAAGAACATAATCTAAGAAAGAGATGATAAAAAGTCTGATCAAATTGTTTTTCTGTTTGTTTGTTGCATCGCATTTCTTCTTAAAAAACGAGTTTATAATGCCTAGGTCATGGGCTATTGCTAGGTCTAGCAGATCTCTACCTTGTTCGTTTCTATCTCCATAACCAAACCCGCCATGTACCGACTGAAAACCATCGCTATTCTTTCCAATATGTCCATTAAAATCACCTCTGATACAAATTCGTTCTTCTCTGGGTATTGCCTTTAACACTACATCTAAGCAATCCCAAAACTTTTTCTTCTCATGTTCTCCTAATCCTACTTGGGGTGCGTAGACGCAAATCACTGCCACTACCTTCTTATTTAGTACTAACTTCAACACCATAATTCTATCATTATATCTAATCACATCAATCACGTTCGTGTGTAATTCTATCTTTACTAGGAATCCTACCCCATTCTTGGTCCCATCTGACCCTGAATACAACAACTTATACCCATTACACTCTTTACCTTTATTCCCTTTCCACCTAATTTCTTGGAGGCATGCTATATCTATCTTACGTCTCTTAAGTGTATCTACAACCTCAAACAATTTACCACTTAATGTTCCAACATTCCAAGAGGCTACCCTTAGACTATCTTCATTTTTCTTCCCCTTACCTACACCCCTCTTCCTTAGACATGGTCTCACGGAAAAATCAATGACGTCTTCTATCAATTATTGCAACTAAAACTAAAAATCCAAGGTTTGCTACTGATGCCGATAGTTTGAAACTAAAGTTTGAAACTAAATGTAAACAATCAAAAATACTTATCTGACCTCTCTCCGGACCCTGCATAAATATAGGAGCCTTACACCTGAAATGCCTTTTTAAATCAGGAGAAAGCAACTTAGCTAATTCAAGAAAACACACTACTGTTCCCAGAATTGACAAAATACTTTGATGGAAGCCATAATTTATATTTTGATAGAAAGCAATCAAACTTCTACATCTCTTACCGGTTATTCTTGCTTCTTCTTTTTTAAATCTTTTGCTCTAATTTTGACGTGTGTAAAATAATGTTTTTCTTCTAGTGCGTTGTTTTCATTGAAATAATGTGCTACTTGAACCTCATTTCATGCTGATGATCACACCAAGTAATGTTTACGGATAAAAAGGACCAAATAACTATTTGCAATTTTTAATATTTTAATATTCATTTTTTTACAGGTTCTTTCAGATTCGTGAAAACGGTGTTGGAATTGTGACTATAATGTGTTATTGGAATGGTAAAATGATTTCGTGCCTTACCCTACGTCCTTTGGATATAACATTTCTCAAAAGAAAGCTTGGAGTACTAAACAAAAGGCCGTGGTGGAACTTTTCGGAGACTGGGTTGAATCATACAAAGTACTACCAAAACATATGGATGTCTTGACACGCACCAACCCTGGAACAATTGTACAATGGAATGAAGTTCTGGTAAGTTGTAATCCTCCTCAAGAAATACTTCATCGTGTATTATGGGCCTCAATAAAAGGATTTAGTCACTGTCGTCTTGTTTTGAGTGTGGATGTTACACCTTTATATGTAATATTATACAAAGGAGTAATGCTTATTGCAGTGTCAGCCGATGGAAATAATCAATTATTTCCGCTTGCATTTGCCATGATAGTTAGGACATGGTTCATTTCTTACATAAGAATGTTCCTGACCCAGAGAACAGGCCGCTGTGTTATATCGGACCACCATGCCGGTATTTTGGCTGCAATGAATACTGTTGGACTAGAATGGAATGAGCCATTTGCTTCCCATCGTGTATGCATTCGGAATTTAGCTAGCAATTTCAACACAAAATTTCGTGATAACACGTTGAAAAAACTTGTTACTTTGACCGCTAATGAGAATCAAGTTTGCGAGTTTCAAAGAAGGATGGAACCGATAGGACATACTGATTCGTCCCAGGACATGGCTCAATAGTTCTGGTGGCAGAGGTTCGAGAGAGTGGCGAGAGTGAGATTCTTGTCTCAAGCAAGATTTTCGAATCTCTTTCCAGCTAAGCGCATTGTACTGGAGCTCCACTGCTTGCAGCGGACTCCTTGTATGGCTGCCTGAGCAGTCCAAACTATGTCATAGTAGGCATTGGGCACCTGGCTTTCATCCCTATCGTATCGTGGGATGGGCTGATAGGAGTCCGGTTAGGGTTTCCGATCATAAACCTTTGATAGGACAAATTGATGTTAAAGGGCGTTTCGACGTAATAGGCTCCTGCGTTTGTGTAGGATCTAGGGAATGACCGGATTGTTTCGCGATCTGATGTACGTCGGGCTTATCCTACATTTTCTGCAAGCGGCTAACTCAAATCTACGACTTCAAAATCATAAAACAGCAACTTACCAGTTGATCACACAACACATAAATGTTGAGGCGTGTAAATGGCTATAGAAGCGACACCAGTTGAAAGTAGACATGGTCACGTGATGGTGGTCGACAAATATGAGATAATGACAGAGAATTTATCAAAAGCGTTCAATGAGGTGCTAGTTCTTTGTGTTTATAACTCATCTTTTATCGTGTCAATAATTATTTTGCCACTAAAATCAACTTACAGTAGAAAGAGTGGAGAGTGGACAACTTTTCACACCTTTCGTTGTTTGTTGATGGAATATTATCGGAAATGGTATAAAGGCAGGCGTACATAAAGATTTTTATACAAAAGGACTACTGGCACATTTAGCATAAAAACGAATCAATCAATTGCCAACCAAAAAAGAAGGTCGTGTAGACATAGTAAAGCTGCACGAAAATTCGTGAACTTGTCAGAAATGGCAAATCCTTGGCTTCCTTTGTCTGTATTCTAATATGGGTTGCAGAAAGGGGATGTGATCTCCTATCCTTCATTCACCACATCTCACATGTCACCCGCGCGATACGTGACAGTAGGGGTGGGTGGTGAGGATAGATGAGGGTCGTGGGGTGTGGAGATTCTAACCCTGCAGAAAGATGGTGGTATAGATATAGAAAGACATGGTGTTTTCAGTTTTATCCAATTCCGTGTATTGGCTTTCTCCTGAAATCGACCTTTTTACATAATGAGATGGATGCTAAAGAAGAGGGGATAGATACTTTTACCTTCTCTCCGTCACCTCCTCTTTCCACTTAGTACCTTCTTTTAATTGAAAAAAATCAAATTTTTAATGGGCTAAATTTCTGTCTGCTATTCGAAATTCGATTAGAACCCAACCTCCTTCTCTCTCTCTCTTTATAACCCACTCGTGCAACTCCATTCGACAAAGCTTTCTTTGATGAATTTTGGCTAAATAGGTCGGATTTATTATTATTGACCCTTCATGTTAACTTAATAGGTAGTGTTTTGCTGATTTTATCTTGATTTTGGATTTATTTGACCCTCTTCCAGCGAAACCCTTCCTCCAGTCAAAAAACCTCCTTATGTATGTGATGGAAGAAGATGGAAAAGAGAAGAAAGAAAAAAGCTTTAGAACCGTAGAAAAAGAATGATTGGTTAGTAAATGTGTCTTCCTTCCCCCCCCCCCCCCCCCCCCTCTCCCCCATATAAGACACACATTAAGTTATGAAGTATGATATTTCGATAGGACATTTGATTTAGAATTTAAACTGAAGGGTCCTAAAATTGCGCAATGAGCATTCACAAATTACAAATTTGCATTGAACTGTCCTAAAATGGAACAGTGAACATTCAAAGTTTAAAAATGAATTAGAGATAATAAAACGTCTTGCTCGCATCGATCGGACTAGCAGTTTTGGACATTATCTCCATAGTTACCATATTGAAGCGAAACTCGTACTTGTTTTTTGGATTCTCAAATTGGGTATTGAAACTTGTATGCATCTTGCAGGTGAGGCCACCAAACTAAAAGATACCTCATGAACGTACCACAAGCAGTTCATTCTCCCTTCTCAGCAGAATTTAAACCAAGTAACAAAATTCCTTCTCATCCAATTTTTCCATTTCCAATGAAGTCAACGACACATTCTTCATTGACTTTGAAATATAATAGAATAAAACAAAATGATTGGCTGCGTTTCTTATATTGTGAAATAGCAGTTGATCAATACAACTTGACTTCATTTTGGGTCATCGAGAAACAATCTCTATGTGTTTCTAACACATGAGTATGATTGCGTATATCCGACCCCCCATACCCCGCAATAGGCAGGAGCCTCTAAGGTAATGTGGTAATGTTGTTGTTGTTGAGAAATCTTGAAATATATAATATACCTAAACAAGTTTCCCCACCCCAAAGAAAAATGAAAAAGAAAAAATTTTCACAAAGAGCAAATTAACCTTTCCAGGATAGAGTTTGAAGAATGTTAACTTCTATCTATTTCAAGTCTTCATGCACTCTCTACGCAAACACAAACTGCACGTTGGACATATTCCTTTTTAGATCAAACAAAACCTCCATAGAAGATGGCACTCACATCCTCTGATTACCAGAGGTTTTTTAACTCCTTAACTATTAGCTCATTGGGAAATGCAAAAATATAGACGTACATAAAAATATACTACTGGTCCTCTTGTCCTCAAATAAGTCATTTTTCTTCATTTCCTTTTTGGTAGAATAAGACTATGGATGTATATGTTGAGATATACGGCTTTACCAGAGACCATACTTTGATCCTTCTGGTTGGAGATTGTAGGAAACCAGCTTCCACAAATCCCTTGACATAGACTGGGGACATCAGACCCATGACATCATCCCCAAACGACATGCAAGACCGTCATACAGGTTGAGAGGAGCATGTATGCTTTGCTCTTACAATAATATAAGCTCCAATTGCAGGCAAGAGCAGACTCTCAGTGCATACATGGTGAGACAGCTTCAAAGGACCTGCATGACAGAAGTAAATCATATTCTAGTGCTTTCAACCTAAACATATTTAAAGACCTGGAAAATATAAATACCTTTTAACAAAATGAAAAGGTACTTGCAAGGCTACAGATAAAGCTGGCCCACCATGCTAACGGCACTTTGGATCTCAAATTGCAGAACTTTGTCTGTATCATCACAGAGGGCTTGACAGTTCTTACCTCAAGACGTGCGACATATGGGCCCCCCCCCCCCCCCCAAAAAAAAAAAATAAATTCAGCTTGTCTTGCTATCAGAGCCGCTCCCAGTGTTTAATTGGGGACTGGTTGCATCCAAAACCTTTGACGCCCCAGGAGTTGGCACAGAAAACCCTGAAATGATCACAGAGGCGATTACTGATTGTAGATTGTCTAATTTGTCTTACTAGAGGTGTCACCAAAGAGGTTCCAAACATACTCCATCCCCTCATTACAAGATTGACTTTCCCTGATTATTGATCCTAAAATAAGTCATCAAGGAAATTTCATCGAGAAAGGCCATCTAAAGATTCAAAGTCCCATCTTGCGAAGGCCAAAAAATCGCCAGCTCCTACTAACTACTCAAGTCTGCGGGAATGACTACTCAAGTGCAAGCTCCTCGTAACTACTCAAGTCAGCACCAAATTGACCCTATTACCACTAACAAAGCAAACAAACCAACATGCCAAGAACACAAACTTCCTTCTCAGGCATGACTACCTGAGTGATAAGGTGATTGCATGGGAATAATCCCAGTAGTGACTCCGCAGACAATAGGTCTTCCATATTGCACCATTTGAGGAACTGGATTAATATAACTTCTGTCCAATTTAGATGAAAAGTTGGCGTCTTGAGGGTTCCCAAGTTGGCCATACCACGTTGCGTTTGAGCTCATTCTTCCAGGCACACCATACATCTGAAGCATATGATAAATTATTTATAACCACAAAATTCGTTTATGCAAAATAAGGAGTAAATATACAATTAAGAAGTGAAACAAAATTATAAGGACTTTTCGCACAAATTAGAATGACTTCAGAGAGGCACAGATATAGTATACCACAGATTTAATATGATATACAAATGCAACACTTGCCTGTGGATAAAGATACTCAGGTCCATAGGCAGGATACCTGCAAAGAGAGGAACAAGTATTCAATACGTCAAGATTATCTATCTAGTGGACCAGTCAGGACAGCCAACATATCATACAAACAGGAAAGCACTGCCAGCATGATGCTCCCTCACACATGAGTCATTAGATTGACTTGTTGAATCTATAAATGGCATTTTGAAAGACAAAATAATAAAAAGAGCAAATTACCGACTTTCAACAATAAATTTGCCAACTTAAACATTGCCAAATAATCACCTCTGCTATAACTGCATACGCATCTGAGCAAGCAATAAATGACATTCAGCACATGCAAAACTGTAGGCAGTAATACAGAAATAGTTCCCCTTCCTACCCTGATATACAGCATTCTCTCTTCCATGGAAGATATTTAAATACTACTGCATTTGCAATAAATCTTCATAATAGCAGGTTTGGCAAATAAAAAGAACTACTATGAGAACATAGCATAAGCATGACATGATCATTCAGAAATATGAAACATCCATCATCTAATGTATTCAAAGAAAAGGTAATTAAATATGAACTTAAACTAATTGGAAAAAGTGTACCGCATGACAAATTAAAAAATTACTGATCAAGTACTCTTAGCATTTTTTCCATGGCCAAACTTTTTCCTCCTAAAGAAGAAAGCTAAAACAACGTTCATAGAACAACTTACAAAAAAAAACGTTCATAGAACACAATACTTCTAAAAGAGCTAGACTGGAAATAAGCTGCTCATGCAACGTGATAGCTTTTTCCACTTTAGAACCACATTTGTATAATGTCTAAATGTGTGCTTTGATCTAAAGAATCGTCAACTAAACCAAGTAGATATTTAACCATCTTCTAATTTCCAAGTGATTAGCTTGTATAATTTGCAGTGCTCGGATGAATATACCAATTCAAAGACAATCAGTTGCCTGGCCACACACTTAGCACCTGGAAAACGTCAATGAAAAAGATTGAATCAGATGGTTCTTTATAACGTTAAAATTGGTATGCTTTAGTCCCGACAGAGGCAATACTCATTGACAGAGGTAACTCTGAGAGCTCCAGCACTTGGCACAAATTTTCATATCACTTCACTTTAACCGAAGCGCTCACCTATATGGAGAAAAAGGCAGTCCAGGTTGATAACCGTAAAAAACTGGTAGCTGGTACATGGGGTTTCCTACATATGGTCCTCTCGGGCTTTGTAGCATTCCCATGCGTGGCGTTGGAGACCTCAAATTTCCTGAGAAGACAAGCATCACTAAGACTGCAGGAACAGAATAGGCATTGACCAAAGATATGTGTGATGCGTCTTTACTAATTGACCCCTATGAGCAAACAAGAATGCCTTGAAGCAATCACATTCTAGGAACAAGTTTCCAAAAGTACAATAAATTTCTCCAGCAATGATTAAGCCCAAAAGCAAGTGAAGTGCAGATAGGCCAACGAACTAGAGCTCGGGGAAATGTGATCAGGAAAAGATTTTATCAGGAGAAGGAAAGAAGAGCCACTTAATCACCAAAGATGCCCCCTGTTTTCCATTGGCTGATTGATCAGCAGCTAGAGGGGTGACTTTCTTTATCAGTCAGGCAGATCCACTTTGCCAATTCCTAGGAAAACAGTTGGCTGCAAAATTGCATAAAATTATGGCATCAAAAGAAGGTATTTGATAACCAGTTGCCCATGTACACCCCTGAAAGACAATGTCTATTTGAAACTGTACATAATATTTTATTGAACAACTAATGACCCAGGCTAAGAAGGCCCTAGCTTCAGTCTACTTTTGATTAGTTTCTATCTTAAGTAGTCACTAAGTTTCCTGACAACAGCTACCCATAATATATGAAAGGGCTGTTAAAACATATACTATCTGTAAATACACTGAATTTCAACTAATTGAAGGAACACGTAGTATGTCCAGCAGACATGTTGCGTACATCAAACATCATAATGCCTACAGGAATTTGACAGAAATTATATTTTACCATAAGGCAGGAGATGCGCAGGCCGACCAGTTGAAGACAAATTACAGTTCGCCCTCCTATTATCGATAACTGGATTTGGATTAGCACAAGCCCTCCTTGCAGCCTCGGCATCAACAAAGGTAACCTAACATCATAAACAAATGTAAAATAGTCCACAAATCATTAGTATAAACAAATAATAATAGACAACAAAGGGGACACTATTAAACAGATTCGACAATACTAGAATTTGAGGGAGTGAGATCAGAGGAGGCCTCATATGAGCCAAAATATGAGGTCTCCAATCACGCAACGCCACGTGTACAAAAGGGCCCGCTGTTTTTCTTTTTTTTTAAAAAAAAAACTCTTTTGTACACGTGGCGTCGCGTGATTGGAGGCCTCATATTTTGCCTCATGTGAGGCCTCCTCAGATCTCATCCGGAATTTGAGCCGGTAATCCGCCGTTCATACTCCACTACTCCGTACCCAACAGAAGTGACAGGCCGTGACATAATCTTTTTTCTTTCTTTTTTTTTTTAAGTCTCAAAACTTCAGTCGATCTTGCACTCTATCTTTAGGAGCAGCCATCAAAATGGTGTAAATTCTGCAGCACTCAAATAAAACAGAAAACTACAAGATTCGCTAAAACACCGGATCCACCTAAATTTCCTAACTCACACCAAAATTCGCATCAAACAATAAACCAAGAAAAAGGAAAGGAAACATAACAGAGAACTACAAAAAGGAGATGGAGATACTCACAAAACCATAACCCTTGGAGCGACCGGTGAGTTTTTCAGTAATAACAACAGCCTCAATAATCTCCCCAAACTGCTCAAAATAACGATACAGCGTGTCGCTTTTCGTCTCCCAAGCAAGGCCACCAACAAATATCTTCGTATTCGCCGCGGCTCCAGACAACGGCGGTTGTTGTTGTTGTTGTTGGCCGGCAAATTGCATGGCCGGCGAACTTCCGGAAGCCAATTGATTGTCCATAACGCCTCCGCAAGGGTTTTAGCAAATCAGAGAGAATGGAAAAGAAAACCCCTCAAAAAGAGAGTCGGATCAGCTACTATGGAGTCAAAATAGAGGAGGTCGGAAAACAAGAAGATATGTGTCGATGCTGAGCTGGACCCGCGTTTTCTTGTGAGATCCTTCTAGCTATAAACGTGGGATCTAGCTGGAAAAAAAAAAAGTCATATTGTGTCAGAAATCTGATATATATATATATATATATATATATATATATATATATATGTCTAATTTTTAAATATGAGGACATGCTTAGTCTATTTAATTTATATAGCAAGATTTTAATCTGATAAAAAAATTAAGACACAAGCAATATTTATCTAAAATACAAGGAAATAAAAAAATAACTTGTTTCTAAGAAAATCATTTATTTATTTCGTTGTCATTTTCCTTTTCCTCAACTAGTACTCTCAGAGAGCATTAGTAAATACTCCATTTATCCCATACAAATTCATATATATATATATATATATATATATGTATGTATGTATGTATGTATATATATGTTTGTTCCTAAATTCACTATGTGATTCGTTAATTAGACGTAATCTTAGCAGTTAATTATTGTCAAAGACCCAAAACGATCTTTTTCTATAACTATATTTTTCTCATAATCTTCTACACTTCTTGGTAGACTCCACTTTAACACTTAGGCCTTTTTTTTTTTTTTTGAAACAACACTTAGGCCTTGGTACCTAAGACATAGTATAATCAAATCAAAAGAATTACATTAGGTTAACATGCTGAATTAACGTTAAGTGTTGAAACGATTAGCTTGACGCAATTTTCAATATGGATAATCATAAAACAACCTCTATGTGTTTCTAACATATGAATATGGTTGCATAAATCTGAACCTTCCATAACTCGTAATAGACATGAGCCTTTAAGACAACGGGGTAATATTGTTGTTGTAACCATTCAGAGTTCATGCTGAATTAAACGTAAGCGGGCCTCCAGTGGGGATGAGGGATCATGAAGTCCACCTGCTTTGGGCATGTACTCACAACATACACAGTGGCAGATGCAAAGGGGGCCAAGCCCTCACTATTAGCGGATGAGATCCTAGGAAACTAAAAGTGAGGCATCTAATTACGCGTCGCCACGTGTACAAAATCAGTTTTTTTTTTATAAAAAAAATTGCAGCACCCCCTTGCTTTTGTACACGTGGCGACGCGTGATTGGAGGCCTCATATTCTGCCTCACTTTTGACCTCCTAGGATATCATCCGTACTATTAGGGCTTAACCCGGTCGATATTTATTAATGCAAAATGGTTCCCAATTCCGTTAACGCATCATATAATAATTCATACTTCTGAAGACAAAAAGAGTTCTATTGTCTTTTATATGAAATTAGGAATCAGTATACATAATTTTTTTTTCTTGGTATAGTTTTTCATACCCCTCGGTTTGTCCTGTGTATTGGATCCTCATTTACCTAATGAGGACATATGTGATTATCTAGTTCACAAAATACGTGGACCGTGGTGAAGACAAGACAAGTGCCCTTGTCAAATATGACATATGGATCGTATAAATGAATAATTTTATGGAATTCACGAAGGATCGAAAATAAATGATAAAATTATAGAGTAGAAGTTACATACTAATGAGTCGGTACTGTGCCAATGTTTCCAGGTGACTCGATAGCTGAAAATAAACCTAAAACTATACACGTCGGTTATGACAAGATTGTCGTATGCTTATTTGACATGTATAATTTTAGGTTTATTTGTAAACTTGTGATAAAAATGGTTTTCTTAATAAAACTAATATTTTTTTATTTATTTTCCATCCATATACACTTTGCCTACCTTTAGGAAATATGTGATAATTTACTACTAAAGCTTAAGTTGTTACACTACATTTTTATTTAAGAGAAGAAGAGATTTCTGCATTCAATCCAGGCATAAACCACAACACACTTCCGCTACACATAATTAAATTCTATTTCAGTAAGATGACTCCATGTTTCATCAAGCGTCCAAAGAAAATCATGTGCTGGTTTTACATGATTTTAGATTTAGGGTTTATTCGAGGAAAAAACGGTTGAGGCTTGATGAGTGTGCAACATGTGTGGAGGTTTAGGTATACATGGCCCCCAGAGGCATAGTCCAGTGGTAAGTGGTAAAGGTGATTGGGGCAAAAACCCCGACGTCCCGAGTTCGAGTCCGTGTGGAGACAATCCTTGTTGAAATATTACAAGGATTGCCTCTGGGCTGGCTGAGTCTCGTGTGTCCTCTCCCTTTGCAAGGCTGTCGATGGAGCACATCTCTCGATTTACATCCCACCTGGCTAAGGGGCCTCTGGTACAGGTGGAGGGAGAACCCACTCCCTCATCAAAGGTTTAGGTATACATGTGCAGATGGTCCACTTGGTATACCGACTCACTTGTATCATATATACTTTCATGTGAAACTGAAACAGTGACGTTTTATTGGAAGAAAATAACAGCCGGAAAGGGAAACGTGTTACATATGTCAAATGTACAATGAAATTTGGAATTGTTTCTAGAAAATAACAGGCTCACTTCTTTCATTAAAAAATAAAAATGTGAGTGATGTGTCTTAGTTTTCTCGACCTTGTATTATTAAAATTTACAAAAAGAATCTAAATCTAAGTTAGTGATATGATGCATTTTATCTAATTAGCTGTCATTAGTATATCATGGTACTTTTTCACTAAGCTATACCTTGCAAAAAAAAAAAATTGTGTTTTTCTATTGTTAGCATGATTGATTGAATAATCATGATTAAAACAAAGACAACATAGGGGAAAAAAATATTGGCTTACGCAGTTCAGTTCAATGTGATTTCCGTGTAGGAAGGAGGGGAATCTTTGTTCTTACGAGACATGCATTATGTGTAAATTCCGAAAACCATCCTAAATTTAATTCGGCTATCAACAAATCACTACAAAGTTACGAGAAAATATATAGGTTTGGTCCAAGGCAAAAACACTTTTATTTTGTGGGTACAAGACATCTTGTTACATATAGGATGTAACTATGAGATGTGTCCTGATACAAAGAAAATGAAATAGAATTCTCGCCGAATGAAAAAAAAATTTGTATCCACAAGGCCAGAAGAGATTGGAACGCGAGCCAACATGGAAGTGTTTTATAAAGGTAAATGAATTGACCAAACATGTTAATTAGGAGGTAAATGTAACTCCCCCAAATTTATCAAGATGAATAAAGTTCGGGTTTTTGGTCAAAATTGCTGACAAAAGGAACCATTATTTGGAGCAGTCGCCTTGTAAGATGAAAGAATGTAATACATTCCGATGGTTTTAATAACATTATTCTGTTGTTTTTGTTTATTGAAGATTATTGTTATTTAATTAACAGTTTCTATGGCTTATCCTTTATTCTTAGGGGAAAAACACTATAAGTTACTAAACTATTTTTTAAATAAACTTTTGACGACTAATATGTTTTTATTAACCTTTTTTCCCTCGAAGAATCTAAACAAAAATCCCCACCCATCCAGACACATATACAGATATTACAAACCATTGACCACTATATCATTACTAGAAGAATCGTAGGTTGTCCTTACAAAGGCTGTTTAATTCGAAAAATTTGTATCCCAGGTTATATGGTAATTCAGATTTGATAGTTATTATCGTTTATTTATCAGCATTATTTAAATGTCGTTCCCGGTTTACTAAGTTCCTACATTTGCGTAGGATTAAAGAAGAAACCAGATCGCTTCGCGATTCGATTTATATAGCCTTATCGTACAACTTTATGTAAGAAACTATTTTTACCGTTCGAACTCATAACTTCAATTTCGCAGAGCTGCTACCTTATGATCACTACTTAAATACAAAATCTTGGAGCATTAAAATTCTATCAGCGAAGCTGAAAAAGTTGGAGAATACATTTCAATTAATGCTCCAATTTATTCATTTTTTTAGAAATGAAGGCTCCAAATTCATGGCTTGGTTTTGCAAGCAAGCAGAATACACGGTAGTCATCTTTAAAAAAGAATTTAATGCTTAGGTCAATGGTTTCGAAGGGAAAATAAAAAGGCCAATTGGGTCGGATGATAATGTACTACCAACATAAAATTGATTCCTAATACATATATGATACTCCTAATATGCTAACATCCCCAAAAATATTATTCTCATTTTTATAATGTAGTCTTTTTCCCCAAAAAAAAAAATATACAAACCGTTGTCAAGTTGCACTTTAACATTACTATTCTTACTATAATTTTCGAAATGCACTTATCTACTGGTCTCCAAACTAGAGGTACATGTAAACTAAACTATTCATGAGATGAACGAGTTTGATTCGTATTTTCGTTTGACTAGTTCGGTTTGATAAAGTTTGAATTGAACGGTATTAACTCAGATACTAAACAAGTAAATGTTAAACATATTGATTAGTATCTTAATGAATTAGTTAACCTTGCACTATATAAATTTCTCTCCCTATTGCACGAAAATTTCTCCAAAAAGTGGCATGACTCAATTTTTTTTGGTTAATTTAGTAGAAGTTAGGGATTAACTCACTGTTATCTTATACGATTGAGTCAACTTTGAGACCATTAAGCTATACTAGTTTCCAACTCGTAGGAAATTGATTGAACAATTCTCTGATTGCTTTAAGAAAACTGATTAAGAATGAGATACCTTAATAGTAACAACTTAAATAATAATGACATCTTATTAGGAAATGGCATCTAACGGGTACGAATATGCTTAAAAAAGGAGGACTTGCCTCATTTGTTCATGTTGGTTAATCAGTTTATTAATTGATTGAATTTCGAACCTATGTCTTCACCGTTTTATTTGTAGAGTTTTATAAAAGATGTAACTGAAAATGTGCCTTAATAAATAATTCTTAAAATTTCTCTACAAGTAATCTATTGAGAAGAGATTCAAATTCAAGTTTTTAATATGATTCAAACACTTAGATTATTGGTCACATTCATCTAAGTGTCCTGGCACAAATCCAATCGATTATCTTTTTATTGATTTAAAGTTAATGATTGTGATATTTGGTAGTTTGTATTTCCGATTGAGTTAATGACACAATTTTTCTTGAATTTAGAATATGAGAGAATAAACCAAAATACTTCGTCAAATTGGTTGTGCTTCTTACATTGTGGAGTATCAGTTGATCGACGTAACTTAACGTAATTTTTATTATGAGTCATCGAGAAACAAGCTCTGTATATTTCTAACACACATATATGGTTATGTACATTCGACTTATTATATTCTATTATAAATAGAGATTTATAATATAATGTAGTAATGTTGTTGCAAAAGAAAAATGAAAAGTGAAGAGAAGGAAACGAATAGCACGCGGTTGTTTGTGTGGGCCTCAAATCCACAGCGCCAAATTCTTTAGCTTTCTTCTCCATCCTCTCTCCTATAAATAATTGAACTTCCGACACCTCCGGTTGTCCACTCAAATCTTCCTCTCTCCACCACTACCTTCCACCACCGCCATCAAAGTCAAACCAGCCACTCCTTTCTCTCTTAACCTTCTCCTTTCCTTTCTCTCTCCATTTCCCTCCAGGCCCTCTTCCCATTTCCGAAGATGGATGTTCGTCGGCGACCTTTACATTCAACTAAGGTCAATGCCACGGCCGGCGAACCTCTACTCAAATCAACCCAGAATAATCATACCCACCACCACCAAGTCAAAGCCTCCGATGCTTTGCCTCTCCCTTTGTACTTAACCAATGGCTTATTCTTCACCATGTTTTTCTCCGTCATGTATTATCTCCTCCACCGTTGGCGCGAGAAGATCCGAGATTCCACTCCTCTCCACGTCGTCACGCTTTCTGAGCTAATTGCCATGGTTTCTCTAATCGCATCGGTCATTTATTTAGTGGGATTTTTCGGAATTGACTTTGTTCAGAGCTTAATTTATAAGCCAACCCATGATGTTTGGGAAATGGAAGATGAACAAAATGAACAATTTCTTGTACAAGAAGATAGCCGTGGTAGCGCCACCTGCACAACACTCGGTTGCGCCGCCGTCCCACCACGCAAAAATTTAATCCCAATGGTCCCACCACAACCATCTAAATTACCTTTAGAAAAACCCTCCCCTTTGATTACGCCTCAAGATTCATTAGAAGATGAAGAAATAATCAAATCCGTTGTGTCCGGTACAACGCCGTCGTATTCATTGGAAGCAAAGCTCGGGGACTGCAAAAGAGCAGCAAAAATACGAAGAGAAGCGCTTCAGAGAATCACTGGAAAGTCAATTGAAGGTATGCCTTTGGAAGGGTTTGATTACGAATCAATCCTTGGGCAGTGCTGTGAGATGCCGGTGGGCTATGTACAATTGCCGGTGGGGATCGCCGGACCGTTGTTTCTTGATGGGAGGGAATATATGGTGCCAATGGCTACTACAGAAGGGTGTTTGGTGGCGAGTACTAATAGGGGTTGTAAAGCAATACTTGCGTCTGGCGGTGCTACTAGCGTATTGTTGAAAGATGGGATGACTAGAGCTCCGGTGGTCCGGTTCGGCACCGCTAAGCGGGCGGCGGAGCTCAAGTTCTTCGTAGAGGATCCCATGAACTTTGAGACGCTTTCTCTAGTGTTCAACAAGTAAGTAATACATTTTCTTGTTAATATACTGTAACGTACCATTAATGTTGGAGTTGGTTTTTGAACTGTTACATGAGATATAATTATACGATTTATTGACTAAAACATTTAATCAGATTAGAAGAAATATCGGTATTACATATAAAGGTAAAATGAATTAATTTAACATTGTTCCATTGATTAAAGAAACGTAAAAAAGAAAAATAAGTTCGGTATCACCGTTATGGATCTTGCGTAGGGGGCAACATATAAGTTGCATATAAAGTTACATTTTTGTGGCGGCCTTTCTGTATCATTTTGATTCTCTTTGGTTTGTCAAAATATGCAACTTTATAGTAATATAGTACTGTTTTGTTTATAATATTAATAACAATGATGACGAGGATGAATCTTTTGGAAAATAGCACTTTATTCTTGAATGTTGTAGAGCACTAAACTCAAACTTGGGCTCACCAAAATCAGTCTTTGACCTTCTCCAACTCTTTTTGACTTTTTTATTGAGTTAATTTATTGGTTTCACTATAATCAAACTCCTCACTATTTAGAATGTAGTTATTGTTTGAATGCCTCTCATTTTTCTAAGACATAACGATAATTTTTTGTTATCGTTGAGATATATTGGATATGTGTTATTTGTATTGAGTTAATTTGGTAAATAAGCTCCAAGAAAGAGCGTGATTTGGTGGTTTTGTTTCCTTCTCCCGCCAGCCTATGACGCGGTATTTTCTTCAAGTTATTTTACATAGTTCCACGTCATTTGTATGTGACTTACATATTTTACCATCACATTAACAATATTTTATGAGTGGATATGCTTTACCTAAAACATTTCATAGACCATATTATGTAAAGGTAAAACTCATGGTATCGCTTCTTCAAATTTAGTTTGTGACTATTTTCAATCAGTTAAGTGAGGTTAATTTTCTTCCTTTTCACATGCTCAATAGAATGGTTATTTAGTCAATTGTACGTTTTTTTAGGCTTTTCACTATATTCTTTGGTTTTGTGTATTTTATTTAGTATTATGTATTTTTTTTCAAGTGTTTTTATATACATAGATATAGAATAGTAAACAAACTATACACAAATCATCCATAAACTTATAGATAAATATGCAACAAATACATAAAATGATAGAAAAAACTGCAATCTTAATTAAATAAAACATAATGAAAATCTATAAAATATACACATCTTGTGAAGAACAAAAAAAATCTCCGATCGAAAGAAATAGAATGGTGGCATGATATATAAGTATGATCTAAGTGTTAAATGTCGACAAAAATTAATCTTTTTCTGATGAACTAGAACGAAAACTAGAATAATAGTGTTTGTCTATAATAACAACATCGTATTTGAACCCACTCAAAACCTACAATCGGTTGGGCAAAATAAAAATGGTTACACTTCCAGATTCATTGAATGAGACCACGTTACATGTTCAATTATAACTTACATGTTCCTTGTTATAACTTACATGTTCAATTATGGAAAATGATGTGACTCCCTATGATATTTAATCGTCGTATTCATCAATTGGACCCATGTTGCTCTCTATGCATTCTTTTCAAATCAAATAACGTTAGTTATTTTGCTATTTTGAGATGATAATGACTACATGATAGTGTTGTTTTTCTCCTCAGTTTTAGCAATGCTACAAAAGACAGTCCCGTCTTCGGACAATAAAAAAAAGACGACGAAATTGCTGCTCCTCAAAATTTCCAAATAAGTAAACTCGATTTCATAACTAAAAGTTGTGTATTTTGTGGTTCAAAAACATGCAGATCAAGCAGATTTGCCAAATTACAAAGTGTCCAATGTGCCATAGCAGGGAAGAATTTGTACATGAGATTCAGCTGCAGCACTGGTGATGCCATGGGAATGAACATGGTCTCCAAAGGAGTCCAAAATGTTCTTGACTTTCTTCACTCTGATTTTCCTGATATGGACGTCATTGGCATCTCTGGTACGCTAATTGAACATATAATTATGTTATCCTTCTAATTATGATTCGACTTATCATTGTATTACATTGTCGAAAACGAGTTTTTCACAGGTTGTAAGGATCAGTTCTGCAATCAGTTGTTAGAATCAATAGCTCTTCAAATGATTTCATTATTCAGGTACTGAGTGTTTAATTAACTACTGAAACTAAACAGGAAATTTCTGCGCGGACAAGAAGCCAGCAGCTGTGAATTGGATTGAGGGACGAGGGAAATCAGTCGTTTGTGAGGCAATCATAAAGGAAGAGATAGTGAAGAAAGTGCTGAAGACTGAAGTTGCAGCTCTGGTGGAGCTTAACATGCTTAAGAACCTGGCCGGATCCGCGATGGCCGGAGCCCTTGGAGGGTTCAATGCTCATGCTAGCAACATTGTCTCTGCCATCTACATAGCCACCGGTCAAGATCCGGCGCAGAATGTGGAGAGCTCTCACTGCATCACTATGATGGAGGCTGTTAATGATGGCAAGGATCTTCACGTTTCTGTCAGCATGCCTTCTATTGAGGTACTAAGTTTTACCTATAATTTGGGATTCTCTTTCGTTAATTTTAGTGGTTCAATCATTTTCTTGACCGTTGGATTATATCAAATTTACATGATTTACCGTTCAAAAGTTAATTGAATCATTCTAACTCTTGAATAAACGAAATGCTTATAGGATGCACCACCAAAATTGAAAACGATTAACTTATGAGTGTATATTAATACTTTTCAGCCACACGTAGAATAAAACAAGAGAAAAGTTACATAAATCTGAGAATATCTCATTAATTAGTAATCTCTCTGTGTTTACTCCTGTTGGACGATAGTAAAGTTTTGGAAAAATATGAAATATTTACTCATTATTAAATACTAAGTTTGCCTAAGATTTTTGTGATACGAGCGAGGCGTTGAGAATATTTATAACATTGGTCAATTTGGTTTTGAATGGATATGAATCTCACCTCAAGTAAGCCAAGTTTCAATATGGTATCAGGGTCAATTTAAAATGTAGACACGCTATAGTTGCTCATTTATTGTCTCTCATCACTCAAGTCCAGATGTTCTTGCATGGTTTGTGGTTTATGATTGAGAGCGTATTCTAAGGCGCGTGTGTATGTCAAGCTGCGTTGTCACGTAAGGGCTGGTGTTAAGAAATTGTCACACACTAGCCAATTTGAAAATGTATAAGTTATATAAGAATTAGATATCATCCTCCATTGTTTTGATTGGATATGTCCTAGTTTCAACACAAGAGCCACCACCACCACCCCACCCACCACCCCCGCCTTTTCCACTGATGTTTATAACATTGAGCCAAACTAAATAATACTAATTTCTGTAGTGGCAAGCAGGCGGAGATTCTTGAGAAACAGATCAGTTACATGTAATAAATAACAAAAAGCCAAATGGGGAAGTGGAATCTTGCCAGAGAGTGAATTGAATAAATACTAACTACTTCACCTGAATAGATTCTGATCAACTTTGCAGAAAGTTTAATCTACATATTCAATTCCATTCCCCATGTGGAAAGTCATTTGACCACTTGGCATTTTCTTAGAACGATGGTGCCACGACACCTACTCTACTACTGGACAAATCAATCGAATCAGTTGTCTTGCCAACTAGCAACTTTTGGCACTTATTTATTATATATTACTGAAAAAGGACTACCCCTCCCTTTTTAAGCTGTAATTAGCCAAAAAATAATAATAAATAAATAAATAAAAGGGTTTTTTTTTTTAAAGTTCGCTCATATTCCTCTGGGATGTTCTGCAGTGCTCTTTTACACATAGTTAGATGATATAGCCCCATAGCATAGTCCAGTTGGTACTTAGATTTGAATTTGTTTCAAGATGTCAAGTGTTCGATTTCAGAGACACGGATAGTGTGGGTAATCTACTGCTGCTAGGCCGAATGCCTGGTTTGCATGAGTACTTTGTGTGGGTCACTGTTAAGTCCTCACCCAAACTAAGAGACCGCTACGTTCTTAATTTGTATCTTCTATAATGTTCATTGAGCTTGATGCGGTGAGGTCCATGACGAAAGATTTTGCTTTTGCTCGAAGATGATGTAAATTTACAAGTGGAGTAAATCATTAGATCTGAAAAAGTAGTGGCCATCTCATGTGCGAGATGTTTCACTTGCAAGATTGCATAAAATCCCCTTTGTCCATGTGGTGGATGTTGGATGTTGTGGAAATATATACACATTGGATAAATCAAAAATTTTCCGAATAGCATTGGTGTGTTGTCGTATTACACTGGTAAATTTATTTTAAAAGAAATATTATAACCTTTACCAAATTCTTATGATCTCAATGATTCACCAAAGATTTTAAACTTGATTTCTGTGGATACAATCTCTTTAGATGTATCTACAAGGAACTGTTAGGATGAAAACCTTAATTAATGTTTACTCTTAATAATTTATCCGACCAAGGACACATTTAGAAAGATGAAGTCATTAAATATAAAATAATCGTAAGTACATCTAGAAAAAGGACGTTCTTGGTGCACTAGGCCTCTTTGTTTACGCAGGGTCCGAGAAGGGATCGGATCATTTCGCGATCTGATGTACGCAGGCTTATCTTACACTTTGTGCAAGAGGCTGTTTATGCGGTTCCTGGTGCATTAGGCTTCTTTGTTTACGTATGGTCCGAGAAGGGATCGGATCATTTCGCGATCTGATGTACGCAACCTTATCTTACACTTAATGCAAGAAGCTGTTTCTGCGGTTCGACCATATTCTCCCATGCATAGATCAAAATAGTTATGCAAGTGATCTTGGAAAAGGATTTGAGTACAAGATTACTAGTAGTTATTCTTCAGCTATAACAAAATTATTGTCTATCTTATTAGTGTTGTATTTGAAGAATTTGATTAGTGATTTCACTGATTTTTTGAACTCAAGTTTTGATGGTTTATATATTTCTGTGTCTAAGGTGGGGACTGTTGGAGGAGGAACACAGCTAGCATCTCAGGCAGCATGCTTGAACTTGCTGGGAGTGAAAGGGGCTAACAAAGAGTCACCAGGGGCTAACTCAAGGCTGTTAGCCACCATTGTTGCTGGATCGGTTCTTGCTGGAGAGCTGTCTCTCATGTCTGCCATCTCAGCTGGTCAGCTTGTGAGGAGCCACATGAAGTACAATAGATCTAGCAAGGATATTTCCAACATGTCCACCTAAGTACTCCCATATATATATATATATATATATATATATATATATATATTAGCTTCCACTTTTGTATGTTATATTAAGCCTTAGCAAAAGCTTTCCCCCAACAGGTGGCTTTTGGCATGATCTTGCCAGATGTATATTTTTTCTGTTTCTCCATTCAGAAGGTTATTTCACCCTATTGGATTATTAAATGAAAAAGGCTGGAGTTGAGGAAAAAGGCTGTTTTTATTCTTTTTTTCTTGTTTTAATGTTTTTTTTAATGTTGTAGTTTAACTTATTAGATTAACTACTTAAATTAATTTTTTTTCTTTTTAATCTCAGAATTGATCTGAAATTAACCGTAAAAGTGTAAAAACCCAAGACCTAATTGAAACCTGTCAACTATTAACTAAGGTTTTTTTCCAGTTAATCTTCTAATAATTTTTTTTATATATATATTCGTTCTCAACATTTCAACTATACCACTTTATTCGTCAACATTTACAGTGTCGAATGATTTCATATCTCCAAACAATGATATTCTTTAAACATAAAATCCATTAATATTATTCTGGTATTTGATAGTTTTTTAGTTATATATCTATTTGTATTGTTAGATAAGTGTGACTTTTTGGTTATTCGTGGACTTAATGGAGAAAAAAAGCCAAATGATTTATAAAGAAAATGGTTTAAATTTGACTGGAGCTGTATATTTCGTTTCGTTTCCACAAAAATAGTCCTTCAAAAAACTATCAGCGCCGATTAAAAAGATGCATTAGACTTGGTTCGGTTACCTTACCTGCAAGAGTTGTTTCAGGGCTCAATCACGTGACTTCAAGGTCAAATACGTAACTTCAACGTCAAAAAACAACTTGTTCTAAAACTTGTTCTCAACATGAACCCCAATTGTGACGATCAAACCCAAGACTAAGTCGTTAAAAGACACGCGCTCTATCAGTGAACTAAGTGGACGATATGAAATATGATTTTCATATTATCATATTTCTAAACTATTTTGACCTTAGACGTGACCATTCTAATTGAGTTGTTGTATGAGTGTGGGACCTATCCCACTTCTATTACGACAAATACATGTTTTTTTAACTTAATAAATACATGTTTGAGTATACAATTTATCGAATTTTTCTCCATGTTATGTTGCTATACAACTTAGGTCCGAATTGTCAATGTAGTATAGGAACCATTGTAAAAGTGGCAAATGTTATGGGAAACCCGTCTTTATTGTAAGAAAACTTAAATCACTATCCTCGTCCTTATTCAAATTTAATAAATTAATTAGTTAATGTCTTATTTGAAATCAGAATAATTATTAAATATATATCTATAATATCGAGAACCTGTTCAAATGACTACAGAAAACTAGCATTAATAAACAGTATAAATTTAAATTTTAAAACACTACTACACGATGATGTTATTAAATCGCACTATATATAATGTGAGCAAACTGACATATACCAGCAAAATAGGTAGCGTTATTGCGTCAAACATCGGACCGCTATTCTGATATGATGACGTTACCAAGTACGATGTAACATCTAAGTTTTGGACCAAGCAATTAAATGCCCAACATAACCTAGCCATGCATGTCCTGTCACAAGAAAGTTGACGAAAATTGGTACTAATTAAAGTCAAGATCATGTATTAATTGGTATGGTTGTAAAATGCGCTATTATTGTTGACAAATTTTGTTGAGGAATAAAGAAAGACCATTTTATTAGTATCCCTGGAGTCGAGAAATAACAAAGGAAGACCATGTGTTCTTTTCCAAAAAGGTAATTAATGAATACATTAAAACGTGATTCTTTATTGCGCGGCCGGAAACACCTTTTTAATTATCTACACCATATTCTATATTGAGCAATTTCTATGCCCATATTTCTACCACTCATCAATACCATTTCTCGTTCTTGGTTAATCAGTTTGTTATGTTTCTAAATTAAAATTTTGTACAACAACAATCATATCCAGTATATTCCAACGACAGCAAAAACTATCGATAGGGTCTGGAGAGAGTGAAAGGTATGCGAACAATACCTCTATCCCAAAGGATAGAGAGTTTGTTTCTAGTAAGACTCCCGGCTTTATATGTAACTCTATAGATAGTACAAGAAACCACACTTGATGTTAAAACGAAAACTTTTAAAACCTTAGTGGTATGTACCATTAAGAATGCCTACAAAATCTATTATAGAAATCCTGAAGGCTGAGTCCATCTAAACTTGGTACACAATCTACATCCAAAGGACAAAGTGGTTAAACAAAAGACCGGACCACCAAAACACATGCATCAATGACTTCTGAAACCAAAGACACCCCACGATGCAATTTAGAGGCTTTGAAACTCTTAACCATAACCCTTCATTGCAACGGACTAATTCAAACTTTTCTTTAAACGGGTCAGAGAAAAATTTACATGTATACAAAAGTTGTGAATAATAATTTGTATCTTTCTACACTTCAAGTAAACTTTTTTCCTCAAATAACTTCCTCTTTGTCGTCCCTAACATACTGGTGTAAGTTCACTCGTCAATCAAAAATATATATCTTCCATGAAGTACAAGCTTTCAAGACCTTAAGGGACCAGATCTTTTCCTGTTCATGTTTTCTCTGCATCTTCTTATGCATATAAAACTATGTACATAGATATATTTAAAAAGAAAAAAAAACCGCACACTGAAAGATGTAGTGTGCATATAGTCTTATACCTTCCAGTATGCGTTTTTTTCAATAAACCTACGTAGTTAAACATACATACACAGAACCTGTGAACTAAACCTATGTAGTTTTACATACATAGACAGAACTTGTTGTTAATAAAATGGATACAAGAACGACAAGAAGAATGAACAAAGTTGATGGCTGAGGCGTGTACAAACACTATTCGTAAGGAATATTTGCTCCCACTATTTGCTGCAGGGTTGTAAGCAAATTTCCTCCTAGGATACAACAGCCAAATAATCTCTTATCCTCACCAAATAGGATATAAATTCAATGAACTTTCACTTGAGAATGCTTTTAAAGTTGGGAGAAGAATTTAGAATACTTGATCTTGAACAAGGAAAATGGAATATCTTGAAATGTGTTAAACATGTCTTTATATAGGCATTCTACCTCCATTTCAGACGTTCAAATCGTCTTTAGGTGGTTAGAAGAATTTCCATGGTACAAAAGTTGCAACTTTAGATGAAAAGTCACACATGTTGGCACATCGATCGATCGATGTGACATCGATAATCGATGTCTCACAGTAGCTTTTAAATTTTCATCCAAACCACTTCGATCGATCTATGTATCGATCGATATCACATCGATCGATCTATGTTGGACAGAAAGTTTTAATTTTGCACTCAGGGTACATCGATCGATGGATCGATCCAACTAAAACATGGATCGATCCATGTCATGAGTTAAGCTATTCTTGCTTATTTAAACACCAACCCACCTTCATTTTTCATCACATTGTCTTTACAAACTATCATTACACTTGTGAACTAAACATCTACAGAAGATCTAGTCTCCTTTTAGGGCCTTCCTTAGACCTCAGATAAACTATGGACAAGAAGCAATCGTACAGCAATAGAATTGAATTGCGTAGCAGTACAAAGAATTGTAAAAACCATATGTTCACAGAAGAGGAGTGAGATTCACATGCACGTAATTTTGTGCATCAAGGACAGCCTTGCTCGTGTATCACGTAAAGAAGGCCCGTGCACGAAAGGGCACCACACGTATTAAAGCACGCATATAAGGTCTAAATCAGAACTCAACTCGGGTTTAAGGATGAACGGTGCTCCTTCTCGGACACTCACTGCCCAACTTGAATGCGGACAGTAAGTGTGTTTCTTTGATATTTGATAGGGACAGAAAAAATGTAGCGCCCCGCTCCCGAACTCTAACATCGGGGACGGTGCACCCGCCGTATCTCGCTGAGGAGAATACAAAGCGTCGAATCAATTTCCAACCTGTCCGAAAAGACGTAGAAATTTTTCGCGCGGAAACGAAGTACAACAACATAAAACTTCTTTGATAAACAAAATTCCCTAGTACAATAATAAGCTAAATCCTGACAATAATATAAGTCTAAAAATCTAACAAGGTAGTGTCTGGTGAAATCTCAACAAAATAAAGACTACAGTCGCAGGGCCTTCTCATGTCCTAAGCGCGACCATCAGTC
>AP025051.1:3170059-3493527 GCA_036186865.1 Eustoma russellianum
AAGAGTAGGGGTGAGTGACTGGGAAATCACTCAGTAGGCACCCGCCTCCAAGTAGTACAAAACAAACATACAATAATGATACAGCACGTAGCACATAGGACATGATATCACATAAGCATATGGATACAGAAAAGTAATTCACTCCAGATAAAATGCGCAACAACGTGATGCATGTCCTACTATGCATGTCACACGCAACAAGGTCATGTCACACAAAATGCCAATAACTCCGCCATGCAATGCATGATCCCGGGACCTAACTGAGTGGCTGTGAGTCGTACCCACCCACAGTCACCATCCTGAGTGTACTTGGCCCCGCCACCGTACACCATCCTGAGCGCCCGTGACCCGTACGTCACGACCCACCATCATGCAAATGCACGTGCCATGAATGCAAATAATACAATCGCCTGAGGCCCCTGGCCCATCCTCACCATCCTCCGGCACTCAAATCTAGGTTCATTTATTATCCAAATAATGATTTAACATTGTTTGAGGATAATCCATAGTTAAAAACATTTTTCGTGCACTTCCTATATTTTTCTCTATTTTTCCTTAGTTTATTCCTATTTATTACCTAATTATCCATAATAATTTAATTACCACAATTGCCTAAATTTAGTGAAATTAAGTTACTTTCAGCATTTTATAATTTCTGGAATTTATTGATAATTTTCTGATATTCATTTATATTTTTCCTCCAATTATTACTATTTTAAGTTAATTAAATAACATTTACTTAATTTCAGAAATTCAGAAATAAAAAGAAAATCCAAATATTTGGGCTGGCCCTGTTCTGCCAGCCCTGGTCCGCACCCTCCTCAGGTCCGGCCCGCCAGGGTCCGGCCTGCCTCCATTTATTTATTTATTTTTTTTTTTATGTAATGAAGCTTATTGGGCCGACAGCAACTGGCCCGGACCGTTGGCCATTCGGCCCGGTCCGCGAAGCAGCCTTCCCCTTTTTTTTTTTTTTTTTTAATTAATCCGAAATTGGGCCAAGCCCCCTTCAGCACCAGCCGGCCCGTTAAGGCCAGCCTCATATTTACCAATTCAGGGCCTTCGGCCCTTTTCCACCCCTTTCCTTTAAATTTTTTTTTTTTTTAAAAACAAAACATATGCAGCATACGGAATTCCAAATTCCAGAGGCGCGTGCAGCCGCGCGCCGCCGCTTCTGGCGGCGCGTGTGACGCACCGGCGGTCTCCGGCGACCGTTTTGCGACCCCGATCTATATTTCAACCTATTTCCAGTCTATGGGAACTTACTCTAAGGCCAAATCAACAACTAATACCCTAAAGATGTGCTATTTTGATTACCAAATTTTTCCCTAAAATCACATCAAAAGCACGCAAAACAGAGTATACACTGCAACTTTCATGCTTCGCACAGAATCAACAATACAGTATGAATCTTAACAAATAAAACAGTAAAAACACATAATATACCACTAGAGCATGCTTGAATTTGCACCAAATGGAGGGGGAAAAGGAACCTACCTGGATACGGACAATTTGTACGACTAATCTCACTAACTTGGACGAGTCGAAGAATCTCTTACGCGTTTCTTCTTCTCCTTCTCTCTTTTCTCTCTCTTCCCTTTTCCTTTTCCTTTCTGCCGAACCCCCCTCTCAGTCCTCTCTTTTTCCTTTTCTTTGGCTTTATCGTTGCTTTTCCCAGCAGTAAGTAATTAGTGCCAAGAGAAAGTTGGGGGGTTTGTTACCCCCCACAACATCCACGATTGCCCCATTTTTTTTTATTTTTTTTTTTTTTTTTGTTCAAGTCCACTTATCCACGGCACCCTATCTTTTCATATTTTAAACTTTTTTTTTTTTTTACTCTTACTTTATTATTATTATCTTTATTATTATTTCTTTTTTTTTTTTTTTACTCTTCGTATAAATAACCATTTCATCCAGGTATACAATTTACTTGGATCTAACTACACGCCACATTTAATTTAATTTCGAAGGGTTGTTACACCCAACGGCTACTTAATTCCAAATTGGTACGTAGCAACTAGTTTAAATTTTTCCGGGTGTAACATCCTACCCACCTTACAAGAAGTTTCGTCCTCGAAACTTGACGTAACTTAATCGTAGAGGCTGAGAAGATTCAATGTACCTTAATCGAAGAGTTCCGGGTAGCGTTCGCGCATCTGGTCCTCCAGCTCCCAAGTCGCTTCGTTCTCGCGGTGGTTGCTCCATTGGACCTTGACATATGGTATGATTCTCCTCCTCAGCACTTGGTCTTTACGGTCTATAATCCGAACCGGTGTCTCTTCATATGATGTATCCGGTCTGATCCTTAAAGGTGGTGTGTCCAGTACATGACTCGGATCTGGAACATACTTTCTCAACTGGGATACATGGAATACATTATGCACCTGGGCTAGTGCCGGAGGTAACGCCAACCGATAAGCTAACGGACCAATCTTTTCGAGCACCTCGTAGGGACCAATGTATCGAGGCCTCAGCTTACCCTTCAGACCAAACCTCGCAACACCCTTCATCGGTGATACCTTTAGGTAAAACTTTTCTCCCACATCAAAATCCAACGGACGCCTCTTCGAGTCAGCCCAACTTTTACTTCTGTCTTGAGCAACCTTAAGCCTTTCTCGAATCAACTTAACCTTCTCCTTAGTTTGCTCAACTAGCTCTGGACCTGTAATAGCGCGCTCTCCCACTTCATCCCAAAGAATAGGGGATCTACACTTACGCCCATAAAGCGCCTCAAATGGTGCCATGCCGATGGCGCTATGATAACTGTTATTGTAAGAAAACTCAATCAATTTGATCATACCGTCCCAGTTTCCTTTGAAATCGATGGCGCAAGCTCTCAGCATATCCTCCAACGTCTGTATGGTTCTCTCTGATTGCCCATCCGTCTGTGGGTGAAATGCGGTACTCAATCGTAGTTCAGTCCCCATCCTTTTCTGACATGCTGACCAAAACTTGGAAGTAAATTTTGAATCACGATCGGAGACAATACTGACCGGGACGCCATGTAGACTGATGATGTTGTCGATATAGAGTGTAACCAATCTCTCCAGAGTTACATCATTCGGCACCGGTAGGAAATGTGCGGACTTAGTCAAACGGTCAACAATCACCCATATCATGTCATTACCATTCCTTGTCCTCGGAAACCCCACCACAAAATCCATCGTCACGTGCTCCCATTTCCATTCAGGGATCTCTAACGGCATCAACAAGCCCCCTGGTCTCTGGTGTTCTGCCTTGACTCGCTGACATACTAGACATCTCTCAATGAACTCGGCTATATGTCTCTTCATACCGTTCCACCAATAATGTTTCTTCAAGTCATTATACATCTTTGTGGCACCCGGATGAATAGACAACTTTGAATTGTGCGCCTCCTTCAGTACCGTCCTTCTAAGATCCTCAACCTCCGGAACACACAACCTCCCTTGAAACCACATACTACCGTCGTCATGGATTTGAAAACCATCAACCTGACTAGTCATCATCCTCTCTCGAATCTCACTAAGTGCCATGTCTTCCTTTTGCGCCTCTTTGATCTGCTCGATCAAAGATGGGGTGATGATCAATGCTGCCAAAACATTAGCTGTGGAGTCCACGATATCAAGATCCAACTCCGCCATATCCCTCTCCAACGGCGTCTGTCTGGCATGACTGGACTTCCTACTCAGCGCATCCGCTACTCGATTCGCCTTTCCTGGATGATAGCTAATAGTCAGGTCATAGTCTTTCAACAACTCAAGCCATCTCCTTTGTCGCATGTTCAGCTCCTTCTGAGTGAATAAGTACTTCAAACTCTTATGATCCGTGAATACCTCACACTTCACTCCGTAAAGATAATGACGCCAAATCTTAAGTGCGAAAACCACGGCAGCTAGCTCCAGGTCATGAGTCGGATAATTCTGCTCATATGGCTTCAACTGGCGTGAAGCATATGCAATCACCTTGTCATTCTGCATCAGGACACATCCTGAAAAGAAAGAGATTAGACCAGGTAGTAACATATATCAACTTACTCAAAGTCTTATGCACATACCTAGCCCATTCTTCGATGCGTCGCTATAGATGATGAACCCTTCCGAACCTGAGGGTTGAGCAAGTATAGGGGCTGTCGTCAATCGTCTTTTAAGTTCTGCGAAACTCTGCTCACACTCAGCGGTCCATATAAATTTCGACTTTTTCTGAGTCAACCTGCTCAGTGGCACCGCAATAGACGAGAACCCTTCTACAAACTTCCTGTAGTAGCCAGCCAGGCCTAGAAAACTCCTCACTTCTGTCACATTAGTCGGTCTGGGCCACTCAGTAATAGCCTCAATCTTCTTAGGGTCCACAGAGATTCCTTCTTCCGAAACCACATGCCCCAGGAAGGCAACGCTCTTCAACCAGAACTCGCATTTACTAAACTTGGCGTATAGCTTCTTCTGCCTGAGTACTTCTAGAACCTCTCTCAAGTGTGTTTCGTGCAATTCCTCATTCGGAGAATAGATCAGAATGTCATCGATAAAGACCACAACGAACTTGTCCAGCTGATCTCTGAACACCGTATTCATCAAGTCCATGAAAGCTGCAGGGGCATTAGTCAGACCGAATGACATCACTAAGAATTCATAGTGGCCATATCTAGTGCGAAAAGCAGTCTTCGCTACGTCCCCTGCTTTAATCCTCAGCTGATGATATCCGGAACGAAGATCAATCTTGGAGAATACCTTAGCTCCCTGAAGGATACCAAAGTTGATGAGTCCTTTGTAAAGTTTTACGGTGGTAATTTGAATTACATTGAATTAAGGTACCTTTAACTGGTCGAAGAGGTCCTCGATCCGGGGCAGAGGATACTTGTTCTTGATTGTGATCTTATTAATCTCTCGATAATCGATGCAGAGTCTCATACTGCCATCCTTCTTTTTCACGAACAAGACAGGAGCTCCCCATGGTGAGACGCTGGGTCGAATGAATTTTCGGTCCAGTAACTCCTGTAGCTGCTCTTTTAGTTCCTTTAACTCCGCCGGAGCCATTCTGTACGGTGCCTTCGATATTGGCTCGGCACCTGGCAGTAAATTAATCTCAAACTCTACCTCCCGACTGGGCGGTAGTCCTGGCAGCTCTTCGGGAAATACATCTTTATATTCATTCACCACTGGTATCGAGTCTATCAAGGGTACCTCTTTTTCTGCACCAATAACATATACAAGAAAGCATTGATTACCTTTCCTCAATGCCTTGTGTGCCTGCGCTGCACTCATGTAAATCTTCTTAGGCGCCTTATGAAGCTTGTAATCCCCTTGAAAAGTGGTTTCCTGCTTATTCTGTGTCTGCATACGGACCTGCTTCTCACGACAGTCGATCTTGGCCTCATGCTTAGCCAGAAAATCCATGCCCAGAATAATATCAAAATCTTGCATCTGGATAGGTATCAGAGTCGCTGTGAACTCCAACTCATTAATCTCCATCGAACAATCTCGGCACTGATAATGTGATACAATCACCTGGTCACCAGCGGTCTGGACACGGTAAGGGATCTCCAATCGTTCTGGTGGAATATTTAGACTCTTAACAACCCTCCTGGCGATAAATGAATGACTGGCCCCACTATCGAAAAGGACGTAGACTGGGACCTTGTTAATCAATATCTCACCTAACATGGGCAGGGTTATACTTATAACACATAACCACAGACGGAGAAGTACTTAAAACAAATTCGGAATATAACACTTAATTAAAGAGTACCTGCTACAACGTCGCTGGTGTCCTCGACATCGGCGTGCGACATGACATGTACTCGGGCATTCGTCTTTGGCCTCCCCTTCTGCTGTGGTTGGCTCTGCTGGGGTGGGGGTGCTTGTCCCTGCACGGGGCAATCTTTGGCAAAGTGCCCAGGAGTGCCGCATCTGTAGCAGACGTCTCTATTCCTCCAACACTGGCCTAGGTGAAGGCGCCCACACTGAGCACATGGTGGGGTGGGTGCCACGGCCCTAATCGGCTGTGCATAAGTCGCTGCTGGTCCCTCAATGGCAAGGGGCTGAGTAAGTGGTCTCTGCTGCTGTGGTGGTCGGTAGGAGTGTCCTGGCTGCTGGCGGCGTGGTACCTTCAGCCATCTACCTGACCTCCCGGAACGATACTCCTCACGTGGCCTCTTTGCTCGGTCCTCTGCTGCAACCCTCCTGAGGTCACCCTCAGCATCACGGCACACCTCCAGTAACTCCTCGAATGTCCCCGGTCTCGCACAAATAATCAGAGTCTGAATGCGAGAACTCAATCCTGTCTTAAACTTGGACATCTTTGCCCTCTCGTTATCCATAATGGAAGGCATGTATCTCCCCAAAGCATGGAATCTCTCTGAATATTGATCTACAGTCATGGACCCCTGTGTAAGCAGCTGAAACTCAGTCATCCTCCTCTGTAAAGCACTCTCGGGGACATAGTGCTTCTCGTATTCTTCTTTGAACTGGGCCCAATTCAACTGTGGGGTCAGTCGGCGCTGTACACCAAGCCACCATTCCTTGGCATCACCTTCAAGGAATGGAACTACTACCTCCACCTTCAACTCATCCGGCACCTGCAGTAACCTCAGCTGCTCGGTCACATTCTCGAGCCAGATTTCGGCCTCCTCCGGACGTGTAGTACCCCTAAACATCGGTACCCGGGAGTGCTGCATCTCTCTATAGTAGAATCGAAGTCCCGGGGGTGGTGGTGGTGGTGGCTGCTGCTGCTGCTCCTGCTGCTGCTGCAGGTGAGCCATCTGTACCTGCTGCTGGGCCACCAAGGTAGTCAGGGTGGCTAGAGTGTCCGCAAGGACTTGGGGTATGGCCCCCTGACCCTGGTGGTCATCACCGTCGTGCCCTCCATTTCCTGCTGGTTCACGTCGTGGAGACATTTTCCTGGAGTTCGAGTTCACGAAAAACAAGCAGGTCAGTAGGTAAGTAAATAAAAATATAACTAGCCGATTCCGATATAGAACGGTAATAAACAAGAAAAGCTCACCGTCGGCACACACCTCCCTTAGCCCGATCATAACTTAGATCTACTTCATTTATTAGAGGTATAATTGTTATTCCTAGGTAAAGATCATAGCTTATGTCTAAATGATCTAGTTAATCCTGCGTTCCCGAGGCGGATCTGAAGCCTCGGCTCTGATACCACCTGTAGCGCCCCGCTCCCGAACTCTAACATCGGGGACGGTGCACCCGCCGTATCTCGCTGAGGAGAATACAAAGCGTCGAATCAATTTCCAACCTGTCCGAAAAGACGTAGAAATTTTTCGCGCGGAAACGAAGTACAACAACATAAAACTTCTTTGATAAACAAAATTCCCTAGTACAATAATAAGCTAAATCCTGACAATAATATAAGTCTAAAAATCTAACAAGGTAGTGTCTGGTGAAATCTCAACAAAATAAAGACTACAGTCGCAGGGCCTTCTCATGTCCTAAGCGCGACCATCAGTCTGCCCACTCCACTGTATCAGCCCCGTCCTCAACAAAGACGTAGTCATAAGTCTCTTCCTGCTCACCTGGTGGGGGGGGGAGAGTAGGGGTGAGTGACTGGGAAATCACTCAGTAGGCACCCGCCTCCAAGTAGTACAAAACAAACATACAATAATGATACAGCACGTAGCACATAGGACATGATATCACATAAGCATATGGATACAGAAAAGTAATTCACTCCAGATAAAATGCGCAACAACGTGATGCATGTCCTACTATGCATGTCACACGCAACAAGGTCATGTCACACAAAATGCCAATAACTCCGCCATGCAATGCATGATCCCGGGACCTAACTGAGTGGCTGTGAGTCGTACCCACCCACAGTCACCATCCTGAGTGTACTTGGCCCCGCCACCGTACACCATCCTGAGCGCCCGTGACCCGTACGTCACGACCCACCATCATGCAAATGCACGTGCCATGAATGCAAATAATACAATCGCCTGAGGCCCCTGGCCCATCCTCACCATCCTCCGGCACTCAAATCTAGGTTCATTTATTATCCAAATAATGATTTAACATTGTTTGAGGGTAATCCATAGTTAAAAACATTTTTCGTGCACTTCCTATATTTTTCTCTATTTTTCCTTAGTTTATTCCTATTTATTACCTAATTATCCATAATAATTTAATTACCACAATTGCCTAAATTTAGTGAAATTAAGTTACTTTCAGCATTTTATAATTTCTGGAATTTATTGATAATTTTCTGATATTCATTTATATTTTTCCTCCAATTATTACTATTTTAAGTTAATTAAATAACATTTACTTAATTTCAGAAATTCAGAAATAAAAAGAAAATCCAAATATTTGGGCTGGCCCAGTTCTGCCAGCCCTGGTCCGCACCCTCCTCAGGTCCGGCCCGCCAGGGTCCGGCCTGCCTCCATTTATTTATTTATTTTTTTTTTATGTAATGAAGCTTATTGGGCCGACAGCAACTGGCCCGGACCGTTGGCCATTCGGCCCGGTCCGCGAAGCAGCCTTCCCCTTTTTTTTTTTTTTTTAATTAATCCGAAATTGGGCCAAGCCCCCTTCAGCACCAGCCGGCCCGTTAAGGCCAGCCTCATATTTACCAATTCAGGGCCTTCGGCCCTTTTCCACCCCTTTCCTTTAAATTTTTTTTTTTTTTTAAAAACAAAACATATGCAGCATACGGAATTCCAAATTCCAGAGGCGCGTGCAGCCGCGCGCCGCCGCTTCTGGCGGCGCGTGTGACGCACCGGCGGTCTCCGGCGACCGTTTTGCGACCCCGATCTATATTTCAACCTATTTCCAGTCTATGGGAACTTACTCTAAGGCCAAATCAACAACTAATACCCTAAAGATGTGCTATTTTGATTACCAAATTTTTCCCTAAAATCACATCAAAAGCACGCAAAACAGAGTATACACTGCAACTTTCATGCTTCGCACAGAATCAACAATACAGTATGAATCTTAACAAATAAAACAGTAAAAACACATAATATACCACTAGAGCATGCTTGAATTTGCACCAAATGGAGGGGGAAAAGGAACCTACCTGGATACGGACAATTTGTACGACTAATCTCACTAACTTGGACGAGTCGAAGAATCTCTTACGCGTTTCTTCTTCTCCTTCTCTCTTTTCTCTCTCTTCCCTTTTCCTTTTCCTTTCTGCCGAACCCCCCTCTCAGTCCTCTCTTTTTCCTTTTCTTTGGCTTTATCGTTGCTTTTCCCAGCAGTAAGTAATTAGTGCCAAGAGAAAGTTGGGGGGTTTGTTACCCCCCC
Source organism: Eustoma russellianum (assembly GCA_036186865.1). NCBI lineage: Eukaryota > Viridiplantae > Streptophyta > Magnoliopsida > Gentianales > Gentianaceae > Eustoma > Eustoma russellianum. The sequence continues at coordinate 3,179,299 of AP025051.1, forward strand.
ACAACATCCACGATTGCCCCATTTTTTTTTTTTTTTTTTTTTTTTGTTCAAGTCCACTTATCCACGGCACCCTATCTTTTCATATTTTAAACTTTTTTTTTTTTTTTTTTTTTACTCTTACTTTATTATTATTATCTTTATTATTATTTCTTTTTTTTTTTTTTTACTCTTCGTATAAATAACCATTTCATCCAGGTATACAATTTACTTGGATCTAACTACACGCCACATTTAATTTAATTTCGAAGGGTTGTTACACCCAACGGCTACTTAATTCCAAATTGGTACGTAGCAACTAGTTTAAATTTTTCCGGGTGTAACAAAAAAGTCATGAACTTTACTGGTTGGGTGCAACCTTTTGATATTTGACAGGGTTTTATGGTTGGTCCATGAAAATACCGATCGATATGATGGTCTTAAAGAGTTGAAGAAAGATGATGCATCAAACTGTTGGGAAGAGTCAACTTAATGGGTCTGATTTATCTGATACTCAAATGCATACGTACATACATAAATATATGTCAACATAGATGGTATCGTGATACCAGAATTTGGGGCTTAAACTAGGATAAATTAAATTTTTGAATGGAGTAAGTTTACACACTTAATATACACAATTAACAACTCTTATAAACTTAGCTTGATCCTTTGACCACACATGAATAATTGTCGAGCCACAATGCATGAATCCTGCCTGTGGCAACTGCTAAGATACAACACTCTTGAGCTGTTTTACGTCTGTATAGTTTAACTTTTAAGTCACTCCATCCTATTTGATATATAGATCTCTTGTTCCGTGTTTTGACCCAAGGCTTACAAAAACATTAGGTAGCCTTTGGAACGATAGTCCCAGTGCATAGCTCAGATGATATTTAAATTGAGATTTGTTCTAAGAGGTCAAGAGTTTAAATCCAAGACACGCACAGTGTGGATTTCCACTGCTGCTAGGCCGAATGCCTAGTTTGCAGGGGACACCTTGTATGGGTCACTGCGTAAGTCCTCACCTAATCTAAAAAGCCGCTGGACTCCTGATTTGCATCCTTCACAATGCTCGTTAGAGCTGGAGCGATAGACCTCAGAGTGCCATGGCCTTTTGTCCAAGCCTTTGGAACGATAGCAATAACGCAGAAGTTATTTTTTCTTTATTACCTCTCCAAAAATGTTAATGAGTTATAAATTATAAGACTGATTTATGAAAGAAGATCAATGCTGCCCTTTTTTCATGTTTGATCAGAGCATTTTTTTTTGGTTTCTAAAACTTAACTTTTATTCCTTCCTATTAGCTCAATCAATCTTTTGGCCCTCAGGTCCCTTTTCCCGCAGTTTAGATTCTTTTGTACAATTTCACTATCTAACTCGAAACCATTCAAAACTATGCACATTGACAAATTTTATTTTACGGTAGTCAACAAATAATTATTATTGCATATTTATGATATAATAAGATAAATAATAATTGATATGTGATAATGATGAATGTACAAAGGATGTCTCTACCTTTAATTATTATGTCTTTTATTGGCTTTATGTCTCCTATTATTATGTTTTCTATTGATGATTGAATAAGTACCGAGATTTGTCTAATGACCATTCTAAAATTTGCCAGGCAGTTTACATTGTTGAATTAGAAGATTAAGAAATATGATGATGCCATATATGTTATATAAAGGTATTTAACACAATGATAAGTTCGAGTAGACTTATCATATTATGGTTTGAGAAAAAAAAAAGTAGTAGTATTTATTGTTGTCAACTTTGCTGCAGACCTTCAGACTATCCGAAGAAATTTGAACTTATACCTTTTTTTTTTGCTTTCTTTCTTCCCTTTTTTGTTTTACACTGAAACAGTTGTAAACTATTGCGTTCTAGTGCATCTACCTTCTCATTTCACCGATAAATGGACTACGCATAAATTTTTCATTTTAATTTTCTTTTTTTTCTCCCTCATTAATGATTCCCGATAGTCTTATGCTTGATATCCATGTAAGTTGATTTAAATACGCCAATTTTTATAACAGTGAATAGTCCATGTTCAAATTTTCTGGCAAAAGACTTGGGATCAAACTTGATACATTCTAATAATTTGAAGATGTACACAAACTTTTTCCATATATATATATTATTTTCTTTACTTTTATTTCACAATCTTTTCCTAGTTCGATTTTATTTGTAAGTCAAGGATGGACCAAATCTCAAAACTGGAAAAAAAATTGATTGTAAATGGATTGACATGATAATAAACATCGCTTTAAAAAAACATCATAATACATTTTTTTTTCTCTTTTTCTTAGGAAAAGAGGTTGTGCAGTTTCCTCCATTATGTTAGTTATGGTATCAAATTCTAATAGCACACAGCTTTAGAGAACGTCAAAAAACCTCTCCCGTTAATGAAATCGCAACAAAAAAAAATATGGCAAAATTTATCATATTAAACAACATATTTACTTGCTACACTGATTAGCTGCTTTGTGCGTATGAGCTGACTATGTTCCATTCTTTGCTCTAATATTTAACATGGACGAAAAAGTTGTATCACATAAACATATTTCTTGATATAACATCGTATTATAGAAACCACTATAAACGTAGGAAATTTACCACACTACAACAACATTACCCCCATTGTCTTAGACGCTCCCCATATAACCGGGTATGGAGGGTCGGATGTACGCAACCATACACATGTATTAAAAACACACAGAGATTGTTTTCTGATGACCCATAATGAAAATTGTGTCGAGCTGTGTGTACCAATTGCTACTTCACAATATAATAAGCATAGCCGATTTACAACAATAATACCAAATGATTTATTCAGAATCACTCTCATATTTGAAAACGTGTGTATCTTGACTCAGTATTTGGTAATAACAAGGATCTACTTGGACAAATCCCACCTGTAATAAATATATAATTGTTAGATAACTTATTAACTACCATTTTTATGTTATAGTTGTACTATACTAAAATATGTCAACATGTTGCAATTTGCTTGATAATTTAAAAAGACAAAGAGGAACAAGAAACAAGAAAACGTGGTATAGACCGTCCTTCCAAATGGCTGCTAATGCCTGAACCTTTGTATCTATCGCCATTTTTTATTTTTTTTTCTTAATTATAAACCTTTATATTTCACATGCAAAACAGCATATAAACAGAGGTCTGTGGCTTTTATCTCTAAACAGTTATCAAAACATTTTTCATTTCTTGAAAATTTTCCTATGGCTTCCATGGTTTCAGCTTCAGTTACTATGCTCATTTCCAGCGCTCCTAGTGTCAAATTTGCAGCTAACAAAACCATTGTAAGTGAAATACAACATCACCCCCATTATCTTAGAGGTTTCTGCCTATAGCGGAGTATGGGGGTGTGATATACGCAATCATTCCCATGTATTAGAAACACACAGAGGTTATTTCACGATGACCAATAATGAAAATTGCGTCAAGTTGTATCGATCAACCAATATGAAAAGCACAACTAATTTATCCTCCCCTATTTCTTCATCCTCATATAATGTAGAAAATTTTCTAGTGGTTGTATGGCTTTATTTCGTTGGTTTCGTACTATTATATCATACATAACATTTATCTTAAACATGGCAAACATAATTGTTGCAATTATTATCACTTTTCTTCATATTATATACAGTGAAATATAGTTCCTACATGTTCCTATTAATACCCCCCTTTCTTTAGAATGTTCCATCAGCAGGAGGGCTAAAGATTATGCCAAAATTTCAAGCATCAAAGGCAACAAGAAGCTATTCTCATTTCTCTCGCCGTTTTAACACCAGAATTTCTTGCTCTGTAAGTTTTAGCTCTCTCCTACATCTTTTAGTATCAGAAGCCTCATCTTATTATATATGCAATGCTTTTAATAAATTTTTGTACTTCAATAGGACACTTGTGTATTTTGATCTCGTTAGAATATACTGGCTATAATTGTTGTTGTTGCAAGTTCAGTTTTTTTTAAATAAAAAATTAAAAGGATCTGTAAGCCTAGGAGACGGGCCGATTGTTAAAAGTGGGCTTAAACTGGCAAGAACTTGAAAAATAACAATGCAGGCCCAGGCAGATACATTGGAAATAGTACAGGGAATAATAGCAGATCAACTGTCAATTGATGCAAGCACAGTGGCAGCCCAAACAAAATTTGCAGACCTGGGTGCTGATTCTTTGGACACAGTTGAAATCATGATGGCCCTTGAAGAAAAATTTGAAGTCTCCATTGGAGAAGGTGGTGCTGAAAATATTGCTACTGTTCAAGATGCTGCTGATTTGATTGAGAAAGTCAAGGCTGCTTCTTCTTAATCTTTGTCTTAATCAATAATCATACAATCATTTAAATTGTTTTTATTTTCTTGTTCTTGATCTTTTTTTTTAAAGTTGCCTAATAAGGAAAGGAGAACTTCTTGCAAGTTCCTATGTTAAAATTGTTAAGAGAGTCTATGTAATAACATCTAAAGTGTTCTTATTTTCTTGTTCATGATCTTTTTTTCTTTAAAGTTGCCTAATAAGGAAAGGAAACTTCTTGCAAGTTCCTAAGCTCTTCCAAGATGTACTTGTTAGATAATCAAATTTTGAGCCTTTAAAAGGCTGTGTGTGGATCCCTGGATTTGGTTATGATTTATTTATTATATTGTACATATTATTTGGTTAATAAACTAATTAATGAAACTTATTCTAGGAGCAACTAGACATTGGCTAAAACTTCACTAGATAAATTTTTTTGCTTTAAAACATTGAAGCCGTGAAAGTAGAGATAAATAACGCAAACGTTACTGCTTTATTACATCAGACCGTTCCGGTACACTAGGTTTCTGTGTTTGCGAAGAGTCAGGAGAGAGGCTAGATCGCGAAGGGTCTGAAGAGGAACCGGATCGTTTCACGGTCTAATGTACGCAGCCTTACCCTAGAGGCTATTTCCACCGTTCGAATCTATGACCTCAAAGTCACAAAACATCAACCTTACAAGTTGTTCCAAGACCACTGATTATTACATCAATATTGTAGAAATCGTTCTTTCCTCCACTTCACTCTTGAGAGATATGCATATATATAAAAAACATGAAAAATCAGAGTTCAAAATCTCAGTCTAAGGGTTTATTCCACCTGCTAGACATTGTACATGCGGGATTGAACCATTTTAGCAATCTCTTGGGAGCTCTCTTAGTTTGTCTTTTGCCATTTACTTGAACTGGTGGCTCCTGTGTATCGAATGTCATGGCAGACTCTTGACCCTGCAAATTGCTCATAGTTTTTCCTCAGTTCAATCACAGAGTGCTGCAAAACAAATGGCTTCAAATAAAACCAGAAAACTTTGTGCTTTTCTTCCATCGCACTTATGAGACATCCCACAAGCAAAACAAATGGCTTCCATCAACTTTCAATAGCTTTATTGTGTTCTACCAGTAACTAATATTAGTCTTTTTTTTTTTTTAATATTAGTCGGTATTATAGTAGTACTTTTTGTTGTTATAGGATTAAATATATTTTAATAGGTAGTATCTTACTTGAATGCCAAGAGGACTTTTTCTGCCTAAGACATTGGCCACATCGGCCTCATCGTGCTTCCGTTGTGATGATGCATCAAAAACATGCTCTGGTTTTACTGGACCTGCAACAGTTGTTGAAGAGCTCGATTTCGATGTGTTGCCTTCATCCATTTCAAGGCTCAGCTGCATATAAATTCACAAGCAAAAATGTTACACGAATCGATATATGTATGCAACAAAATCTTGAAACAAGAAAGCCAGAATTTGCATAATAATGTCAGCATGATTTAACACGCCACATAACTTGGGCCTGGTAGCGGTATTATAGGCCTGCTAGTACTAAACAACAGATTACGGCCTTCTTCCCCTGGTACAAAAATGTTTAACCAAGTTGATATTTAGGTTTGGGTATCGGAATCAGAATCGAAATAGGCAAATGACAGTGTATGGGTTTGGGCGTAAAAGTGATAGTTGTTTGGTATTGAAGTAGGAATGGATATGACTGACATTAATGGTGTTTGAAACGTATCGGAATTGAAATGGTTATCGAAGGTGGATGACCGAAAATTTTTGACCGGCCGGCGGCGGCAGACGGCAGAGGACCGGAGGCGGACGGTGGCAGGCGTTGACCGGCCATATCTTCATTCCCCATATTGATATACAGGGGCTAGTATATCAAAAAAACGACATCTATTACCAAATACTTTGGATATCAATACGAAACCTATACCCCCATTTTTCCAAACAAACAACTTTTATAGGTTTGGATTCCTCCAAACTCATTCTCTCAGTGAGAAACCCCCAACCAAACACCTCCTTAGTACTTAGACCCCTACTGAAGTATTCTTTGCATCAATAATTTTTCAACATGGGACGAGCACAACAATAATAGCAATATTACTCCATTGTCTTAGAGGCTCATGGCTATGGCATTGTATAGGGGTCGGATGTACGCAGCCATACCCATGTATAGGAAACGCACACATGTTGTTTCTTGATGACCCATAATGATAATTGCGTCAAGCTGTGACGATCAACAGCTACTTCACAATAATTAGAAATGTAAACAAACGTGGGACTGAGTAATGAGTATTAAATGATTCTTATGTTTTCAAGAGTAGAAACCTGGAAGACTCGGTTTTCAAGCATTGCTATTCGCTCCATGAGCGTTCCTTTGTGTTGCACTTCGTCCAGTGCAGATGAAAGAGATTTTTGAAGGTGTTCATCTTCTGTTGCATCCGCTTTCTCAGATGTTGTTGGCCAAATATGTCTTCCAGATGATAGTTTGTGCTTCTCTTCAAGAAGTTGCAGCTGGATATTTTATAATAAAAAAAAAAGTCATATGAGTATTTAGTCGTTGATCAAAGAGAAAACGTTTGCCTTCCCATTTGACACTCCTATGACTACTCTATACTTAAAACTCTTTTAAGGAATACGACAAGAAATAATTGGCATGAGGAATAACAGCAAAGAATGGTTTACCAGACGATCGAGTCGATCTAGTCTAGGAAGAACAGGAGTAGGAGAAAGAGATTCTTGGTTTTCTTGTTTGTCCATATGAACCACCAATGGAGGAGTATTCATGGTATTTCCTGAAATAATCTCGACTAGGAGTAGGAAGCTTCTTTATAGTATCTACTTTACATGTGTGAATCACAAGAATAAGGATAGATATGACCACGTGAATAGTGGAGGGAAACCATTTATGAAATAAACAACCACCTCTTCTGTCAATGATGATATTGTAGCTCCAACGTGAGCATTATGCACTTAATGCATATCCATGATTACATTATGTCAATGAGAGATGTTACATTATTTAAATGAGTAATTCCACAGTCATGTGGGGGGGGGGGGGGAGATTGTATATTTGTAGTGGACCAAAGACTCAGTTTACGTGGGAGATTGCATATTCGTAGTGGAATAAATGCTCAGTTTGCAGTGGACATCTTGTGTGAGTTCATTGTGTATGAACTCTCCAACCTAAAAAGCTGCTGATCTCCCGCTTTGCATCCTCCGCAATGCTCTTTGAGACTGGGATGGTGAGATCCTCATGGCCAGGATATAACCTTTTGCTCTAAGGTTTTGTCAAATATTATTCGATATTTATGTTTATTTATTAAAACTTGAACGAAATCATCAAAAGATCCTACATGATTTGTAAACCCTACAATATACCAGTAACTTGCATAAAATGTTACCTCTAGAGTATAAATTATGATCGGATCATAGAAGCAGAAAGTGAGGCAAAATATAAAGCCTCTAATCACGCGTTGTCACGTGTACAAGCAACTCTTTTTTAAAAATAAAAAAATTTTAAACATCTTTCCTTTTTGTACATGTAGCAACGACGAAAAAAAGAAGAGCGACAAGGTTCAGTTCAGATTGGACTGTTTGCAGCATGGGAGCAGATTGGAGGACTCATATTTTGCCTCACTTTCTAGCTCTGCTGATCTGAACCCAATTATGATGAGGAAGCTGATACACATAGCTGTCGTATCTAAAGCAGAAATAAATGACAACTACCAGACCATACCTTTTTGTCTCCATCTGTCTTCTTCGTTATCAGTGCTAACAAATTGTCAAAACATAGCACTTCTATCTTCTTCTAACGATGACATATCTGTTTCCACTTGATTCTCTTACGATCCAATCCCCTTTCACATCCAAGTATTTGTTCCGGCATTTCTTTTATTCTGATACAATATGTTCGTCCCATACCTATACTTACTGCCCCCCCTCTCTCCCACTCCCCCTCAACCGACCCCCCCCCATATGCAGGGGAATACGGTCAGCCACACAAAATAGACTGGCATCCTCATTTTGTAATGATATGCCGGAGTCAAAAGCTTTTTTTTAAATGATTTAAGAAAATACCAAGACAAAAACGTATCGACAAGATACGCTGTAGCCAAAGGCTTTTACCCCCGCGAGTCTTCCGTTCAAGATATTGAATGGGAAGGCGAGGGATTGGTGCAGCAATGCAGGAGGCAGGGTCCCCTGTAATTTGATTCCTGGACCATTGCCATGAAGGACAACATTACCCCATTGCATTAAAGACTAGCGTCTGGTATGGGAGGATTGAATGTACGCAATCGTAGCTATGTGTTAAAACACACAGAGGTTGTTTTCCGATGACTCATAACGAAAATTTCGTCCAGCTGTGTCGATCAACTGCTACTTCATAATATAAGAAGTGCATCCAGTTTAGTAAGTCATTTTGCTTTATTCCATCATATTCCAAAGTCAACATCTAGTTTAGTGAGTCATTTTGCTTTATTCCATCATATTCCAAACTCAAGAAAGAGTGTTCTTGACTATATTGGAAATGGAAATATTTTCATGAAGAGACGTCAAAAGTTAACAGATGAAGATAATTTGCAGTTGTGTATTATAGAGCTTATAAATTAACTATCTTGCTTTCCTTAGGGATTGGTACGATTCATGAAAATTGACGACTATTTATATGATGCTATACCGTAACGTGAAAGCAGAAGTAAACGGTTCGCTGTCAAGATGATATTCAGACACGGCTTCCAGTTCCTGTTCTCTCCAAGCTCTAGTAACTGAGATCTCAGGAAGTGATAGTGATAAATATGACTTTGGTTTTTAACTTCGCACGGAATGCATTGTAGCGCTGCAACAAGCATGAGTAAACTGCAATACAGTAAAAGATACAATCACCAAGCAAAGAGATTGATGAAACAAAGGAGAGCAGATTAGATGGAACTAAGAGAAACGACTGATGCACTTGACTCAAAGCCTTCAATTTACCCAATTCCAATCCAAATTTGCACCACAACCGACAGAGAAGCAATCGCGGAGCCTTTTGAGGAGATGTCGGTTGAGATCATGTATCTAAGTCAATACAACAACATGCATACTCAGTATATTTCAACGACAACAATAGCTGAGAGACAGGCAAACGATACTCCTTCACAAGAGATGGAGGTATCAAAATATATACATATCAAAATCCACTCAGATCAGATGTGGTGTCGCCACTTTGAGAAGGATTGTTCCCTTAAATGCATAAAGGAAGACCCATGATTCCACTGAGTTCAACACTTAAGGGAAAAAAAAATTTTACTTCCATAAGATCACTGTAGTGACATGGGTCAGCACAACTTCATATGACTCCGCAATATAGCTTCACTTCGAAGATCAGCTTGGCCAGTAAAAGAATCTGATCCGCTTGCATTTCACATCTGGAGCAAACCAGGCTGTTAATCTCGCACATCTCCTTTAAGTATGCCCATAAATCACCAATAAATTCGTCATCATCCAAGCAAGCATACTCCTCTGCAGGCGAATAACTCAACTTAGACAGAACAAAATCAGGAAACCAGACCAAGTATGGATGGTATTGAAGTACTACCCTTTCCTGGATCTGGTGACTTAGAGCCACACCTCTATAGTACTCAGACTGAACCACAGTTAATGTTTATGTACCTTATAATGAGAGCGTATGCTAGAGAAATGAGGAGCTGCGAAAGCACTTAGAAAAGGACTTGTGTCAAGCAGAGCACAAATACCTTTCATTCATCAACAGAAACATCTACAGTAACGTTTGGGGGGTAAAAAGAAAAAATATAAAGGAAAAACTGTACCTAAAAATGGAAAGGTAAAAAAAAAAATCTTTATATAAATTTTGAAAAACAAAAAGACACCCTGATAACTGAACAAACACATGGGCATAGCAAATCTATATTAACATGTATCAGCACTTGAAAAGGAAACTTTGACCAACCACAGCAACAGAACACGAATCAACAGGAGAGCTAACAGATACTTTCAAGCAAAAGACACCACATAACAAGTTTAATACACACACACCCCTATACATACATGAATACATACATACATACATATACATATGTGTGTGTGTGTGTAAAGAATTAGCACAGCAATAAGTTCTAGTTTATTTAAAATGAGAAACGCTACCTGGCATCATGAATGGTTCATCAGAACTAGTTGCCAAAGTGAACTAGCACGTGAGAAGATATCATAACCAAAGATGCAGCAGAAGACCAATGTGGTGCTCGATTCACCAAATCCAACTTACAGAAGATGGACCAGCTAACTCTGAAATCCAGTCCACGGGACAGTTAAAAAGAAGAGAGGAACATGAAGCTGGCTCTCCTAATCTCGTGCCTGATTTTCCCCATTCCCTATACTGTAGCGGACACCTCAGTGGAGCTACTGAGCTACCCTCAGTTGGGTATAAGCTGTCACAAACATTTGACGAGCAAGAAGCCATCTCAATAAGTGCATAATATGTGCTCCCATGCACAAGTATCTCAAGTTTCGTACACAATTACCAATAGTCCCCACATGAGCACAAACCATGCCTAAAATGGTGAAACCTTTTTGAGTCTCTTACCACAATCTCCCTCTCCACAATCTTGGAGAGCAGCTTTATAGTTGTATGACAATCAATACAAATTCTGAGATTCTTTATCACCTGGATTGTTGCACCAGGAACAGTATTCATAATTCCAAAAGCAACTGCAAGCTTCTCGCTGTGAACTCGCAACGTTATTTCTTTCTCCTCCTCAGCAACATCATGCAGAACAGCCGTCATATTGGGGACAAAGCCTGCTTCCAGCAACTTCACATCTAATTCTTTCAAAAATGCGTAGATCTCTTCATGCTGAGGATGTTCTGTATCCCCTACCAAAAACATATGGACGGTACCTTTGAGTTCCACTAGGCTGAATCCGGGTGGCTTAGCCAGTCCATGATCCTTCATGAGGATCCTCATTCTTTTCACATCTTCCCAACGTCCTGCTTCAGCATATATATTCGAGAGCAAGACATAATACCCACAATTTTGGGGATCTAATTCAAATAATTTCATTGCCGAAATTTCTCCAAGCTCCACATTCTTGTGCATCCTGCATGCTGCAAGCAGAGATCCCCAAATAACAAAATCTGGTGAAACCTTCATTTCCTTGATCAAATTATACGCTCTGGTAAGATAACCAGCACGTCCCAGCAGATCGACCATACAGCCATAATGCTCCATCCCTGGTTCTATGGAAAACCTATTTTGCATGGCTCGGAACCAATACCACGCCTCATCCACAAAACCAGCATGACTACAAGCAGCTAAAACCGCTACAAAAGTTATATAATTCGGTTCCACTTCCGATCTATTCATGTCATAGAAGACGTCCAAAGCCTCTCTGGCCCGGCCATCCATTCCATATCCAGCGATCATGGCTGTCCATGACTTGACATTCTTCTCCTTCATTTGGTTGAATGCCTTCCTTGCCATCCCAACCCTCCCACACTTGCAATACATATCAACGAGTGACGTACCAACATGCAAATTATCCTCTAATCTCATCATGACAACCTATAGATGGCAAACTAGGGAAAGGTATATCAGTAAACATACCGGGGTAAGAGAAACTGGAAAGAGGAACAAAGCAGGAATAAAATTGACGGAAAATTGAAGCAAATAGATGACCTAAATGACCAAGATAACCAGATAACACATAGAAACCAATGAGACCTGATTACAGAGAGGTCACTCCTTCCAGGAAAAAAACAAAACACTATATTACCTGAGTGTGTATGCATTTGCCAAGTTGAAGCGCTCCCGAATGAGCACAAGCCAGCAGTACGGCTGAAAGAGTAAAGGCATTAAAGTTGACAGCTTTATCCATCAACATAAGCTTGAATAGTTCCAGAGCCTCAGGTGACAATCCATGCTGCGCATGCACCGCAATGATTGAATTCCAAGAAATAATGTCTTTATATGGCATTTCAACAAAAGCCATTTTTGAAAAAACCAGCTCGCCGCACTTGGCATATGCACCAATCAAAGTATTCCCCACGCCCAACTCTCCTCCGAATCCCCTTTTTATAGCGAACCCGTGTAAACCTCCAGTAATGCTAAAATCACAAACTCCAGAACAAGCAGATAAAACCGAAACCATAATCACTTGATCAAAACAAACTTGGTTCTCCGCCTGTCGCTCTTCCTTCAGAAGTTGTTTAAAAAGCATCAACGCATCAAGGGAGCGACTATTTTGAACGTATCCAGTAATCATCGAAGTCCAAGACACAACATTCCTCTGAGGAATTTCCTCAAACACCATCCTTGCATCGTCTATGTGTCCACACTTAGAGTACATATCCACAAGAGCAGAGGATACAAATAAATCACACTCGAATCCAAACACGAAGGCCTGTAAGTGGCATTGCTTACCGGAGGAAAGATCAAAGAGGGCGGAACAGGACTTAATAGCGCAAGGAAAAGAGGAGCGATCAGGTTTGAGAGAAAGCTTACGCATGGAGGAGAAAGCTCGGAGGGATTCGAGAGAGTCACCGCTTCGTGCTAAATCGGCGATGATGGAGTTCCATGAGGAGACGCTGGATTTGTCAATGTAGTTGGTGAATAAGGTGGTGAGATTGGAGTTGGTAGCGAAATAACGGCTTTGGCGGAATTTCCCGCCAAAATGCTTGCATAAATGTGTTCGACAATTAGTTCTGATTGAAAAACCAGGTTTCATTGCGGCCGCAGCAGCAACGCCACCGGTTGTTCAGCCTAAATACACCACGGGGCAACTCTTTTTCAATTTGAAATAATTAAAAAAAAATCATAAACACTACGCAATTTTTTGAACTAAAATACAACATAACATCATTGTCTTAGAAGATTCTGCTTATGGCGTGGAATAGAAGTAGGATGTACGCAATTATACACATAGTTAGAAACATAAAAAGGTTGTTTACCGATGACTATAATGAAAATTACGTCAAGATGTATCGATCAATTGTTACTTCACAATATAAGAAGAACAACTAATTTAGTGAGTCATTTTAATTTATTCTATCATATTCTAAAATCAAGAAAGGGTATGTCATTTATTTAATTAGAAATGGAAACCAATTTTTTGAACTAAAATGTAGGGGTTTAATAAAACGTTACTTTTATTTTGGAGAGGAGTGATTACTGGTTTAAGAAGCATGCGACATTAGTGAACTGGTTGTACTTTACAAATAAGGGTTCATTTTCTATTTGTTTATTTTTTGATTAGTTAACGAGTAACTATTAAAATTTGTAACAATTATTTTGAGTTTATTTTTTTATTTGTTTATCTCTTAATTAGTTGAGTAACTATTAACAAGTGGATAGTTAATTTTCGACGGTTTCGAAATTTAAGTCAATTAAAAGTTAGAATCAAAAGATAATTTTCTAAATTTTCTATATGCTAGAATTCTCATCGTTTTATGTTTGGCATATAGTGTTTTATGTTTGCTTCTTTTATCTTTTAATTTTTTTTTTCAATTATCACATGGACGCTACACCATTTAGATGTCAACAATGCCAATATCACGTGTTTAGAATTGTACCTCCAAATTTGGTTGATACGTATAAACAAATCCTAAGTCACGCAACTGGTAAGTCACGCAACTGGAAAGAGGAAAAAGAGAGAGAAGAACAAAATTTGAGATACAGGTAAGTAAAGATTTTTCAAACTATAAGTTGCCAAGATATTGAGTTAATCAGTATTTCCATTTCTCAACTTAAATAATTTTTTAATCAATCAATCATACGCAATATATCCAACTGCAGCAAAAGCTATCGTTAGGGTCTGGGAAGAGTAAACGGCAGACAAACAATACTTCTATCCCAATGAATAGATAGTTTGCTTCCAGTGAGACCTCCGGTTCTATATGTACCTGTCTAAATGAAACAATAATAGAAGTATGATCTGCTAGTGTGTTATTGAAGGAATTCAGTAAGTACAAATAGGAAACTTCCGATATTGAAATAGTCATAAACATGTATATGCATATATAATACAAATACGAAGATTCCTCTTTATGAGGCATATTTCATGAGCAAATAGTTGCATGAAGACCAGTTTTGATAAATGTAACTTTCTAACATATTATGTCCTGATTTTCTTGGCTTTGATTAATGAACATGACCAGAGTCCGAACTTCTCCCAGAAGAAACAACTCAATCCTAAGTCAATATGATCATGTCCATCTTCCATCATCTGTGTGCTCCGGAAATAATAACACACAACACATACTCAGTATATCTCAATCGTGATAACCAAGTATTCACACGTTTAGATATCAACAATGCCAATATACGAGTGTGTAAGGCGATAAGCCAAAAACGCCAATATCAAAGCGTGTAGAATACAGGATCCAATAGCATATAAGATGAGGGAGGCCAAATTTAAGCAGGTGACAGGGATCCTACTCTTGAATGGTTAAGTAATGAAGCGGCTATTGTTAAAAAAAAAAAAAAATGGGGTGACGTTGCAAGAAACTCAAAATGGCGTGTCACTTTGCATCTCTATCCTGCTGAAGTCAAGGAGAATGTGTTGCAGGTAAAGTTCAAGCTTTTTCACCTTCGACTTTAACAGACTTTCTTAGTCTCTCCATTGCCAAACGTATATGATCCGATATAGATATGTATAGACATCTTTGTGCCAATTCATCCAACCCACATGGTCTGAGCTCAGGCCACCCTGCACCAGAATGGCTCAGGTCTCTCGAAGCTGATATTGCTGTCTGCCTCATTGTTGGAAGGTCAAGTTCTATAGGTTCTCCAATGACAATCTTAATCTCTCTGTTACACAATGGAAAAGGAGGTCTCCTACCAAACATATAACTCTCTGGCATGACCTGACAAAGAGAATCCGAGTTCCAAATTGTCGTTATTAATCAACTAAAAAGGTAACCAATTTAGCCTAAAAATGAATGATTACCAGCAGGAGAACATGATGATATATCACCGTGTTGATTTGCAATACTAAACTATGATCACCAGTTTCAACGATCATGACTTTGAATGACTACAAACAAAAAACCTTTACATACTTCTCAATTCTCGGTACTAATGTAAAAGCACTCCATACATAAAAACTGGAGTTTTCATGCCCGCAAGGCTTTTACTCTTCGATATACCCAGATACTGTGGACTAAACAACACATCAAGATACTAGACAAGTTTGACAGAACAGAGTAGAATAGGTTTGTGTCACACTTTTGACGTACTCAGAGTTCTTGACTGTTTCAGTAAAGAGAGGAGGTAAAGGTAGCCAGAACCAGGCATAAACATTATAATCACAAGATTCACCTTTTCTAGTCCTTGATGGACAATTGGCAGAACAATTGGAGTAAAAGGCGCACGAGCTATAAGACTGGCAGTTCCCCATTTTAATCTTCTGACGGGATCATGTTCTTGAGATACTTTACCTTCTGGAAATGTATGCAACTGTCAATTAGAGGAAACAGCAGTTCAGAACCCAAACATCGTTAAGGAGAGAATCTAACCAAAATGAGGATAGGTAACATAGACCAATTTATATTCTAGCGAAGATTTATGCAAACTTCATACTTGAAATTTTTTGGCTAGATTATTTACATAGGATCCGATTAAAACAGGAAAAACAATTTACAGACAAATGAGGGGGAAAGAAAAGAATATATTAAGCTATGATGTTGGGCGTCTAGCACAAGCCAACATGAAATCAAGGAGAACAGACGTGTACATCCATCTGCAGCAGATGGTAGAGCCAAAAAATCATAAAAAGGGTCAAGTTCTTGAGTAGAGTAGATTACCCATGCACCATCTCGCAAACGATCAAGAGCTTCGTTCATGTGTTCTTGGTAGATTCCTCCACCTCTTGTGATAGGTATGCATTTCCCTGCAAGTTATATACAATGAGCAACAAGCCAATTAAACACAAGAGGCGAAGCTAATTTGCACCAAGTTAGCATGTTCATTATTAGAATTTTAAAAAAAAAAATTGTCAAAAGTTAAAAGAACATCCCTAATATCAAGTTACAAAATCTGGAACTTCTCACTAAGCTGACAGGTTTATCCATATTGCCCCTATTAAAATTAAGCTGAATTCGTGTAAAGCTCACAAACGAAGTTCAATTATGTTAATGGTAACTCAACTACAAGACCAAAAACCAAACTAAAAATTAAACCTAGAGTAGGCGGCTATCTTGAGCTATCCTTTGCCAACAGAAACATCTGTTCTTAGAATGCCCCATGAGTATAATACAGAAAACTCAAAAAGTTAAAGCTGTTAAGGACAAGAAAACAGATCAACATCAATTCCTAGAGAAACTTTTCACGTTCTCACCACCCAAAAACTGAAAACTCGAGGTTCACAAAGGAAGCTGCTTAAGTTGGTTAGTCAGAAAAATAAAAAATTAAAAAGAAAATTCAATTATCTATACTTTAAGTTTCCTGTTGTCCTGCTATTTCAGAAAGATCCATCAAAGGAGTTGTAATCATGAAGCCTGTAAAAGCTAAATGAACAAAGAAACAATCGAGCAGTCAATCTCTTAAATAAGCCATCCCATACTTTAGATGGTTCTAATTACAATGCTGCATGAAATGCACAAATAGTTTTAGTAGGAAGAGTTCTCAAGCATACATGATCTAACTGTACTGTCATGCTTTGCACTAGTTCTGTAGTTACATCCAAGCTCCTCTAACCCATAGAATTAGGGATCATCAACAGCTAATAATAGCCAATGACACAATCATTTTACGTTTCTGACAAAACTCAAGATTAAGTTGTAGACAATTGAAAGGAGAAAAAGTAAGCCAGAATCAGCAAATAATACACACCAATTCGAAAAAAATATGACAGCACCGTATTTTTAAAGCAAATATCTTCAGCTGCCAGCACCCAGCGTCCAAGTCTTGCATCCATTGTGGGAAACCCCTTAAAACCCCACATCACAGGATCATCCAATCTGCCAAAATTTTCAAACAAAAATCAGACCCAGCAATCGAAATAATCGACAAATTCAAGTAAATTATCTAGCTACAGAGGAACAGAATGCAATCAAACTGTGACACTCAACAGCATTTAACCATTTTTCCTTTGGTTTTTTTTTATGTAAAGAGGAAATCTTCAGATTGACTGACGTGGACATATGATTGCTGACGGTGAGGAGAGGGACGCCAGGAGGGCGGAAACGGACGAGGCGTAGGAGTGTGTCGGGATTGTGGACTGAGGTGGTGTTGAGAATATTCGCCACCGCCTTCGCAAATGCTCCGACGGCCATGAATATCATTTTCCTTGGTATCCCTCTGAGGTGGGTCCCAGCTGCAGCCCACTCCATAGTCCTTGCGTTTCCTGCCGTCATTTAATTTCCTAGGCTAACCACTTCCGATAGCAAATGCTGGCGAGTGCCGAGTGTTTCGGTTTTAGTCGCCGATGGCCAGACGTGAAGTCGGAAATGGACTGGTAGGCGCCCCCGGGAATATGCAAGGTCTGCTATAGGGACGATGAGATCACTTAACCATATTTTAGTCAACCGACGCGTCACTAGAGATGAGTGGTGATTGGTGAGGCTACAGGTGAGTGGTAAGACTAGATGTGAGTGGTGGGGCTAGATTAAGATCACCTGCCTTTACAATCTACTTCTGGTGCCACATATCGCCGATGAAGCGGGTTTGGGTGAGGGGATCTTAAGCCCTGATATAGATATAGTGACGAAAAGGACTTGTTCCTCCCTATTCAATATTAGTATATTCTTAGAAACTTATACTACGTTTGATTGGCCAACTTAGTCGTATATCAAATATGCATACAGTTCTTGTTTGTAGGAGTATTTTTGTATAAGTTGTGTGATACCGTGTTAACCATTTACAAAACTATTGTGTTTCTGTTATATCTTTTATGTACTTCTATAAAACTGAAACGACTTCAAAACATAGATTTGATTTTTTTTTTCTTCAGAAATATACGAAGTTACTTCAGACACTAATGAACTAATTTACATGACAAAAAGCAAAACTTACCCCATAAGAAATACAATATTCTCATCATTCCAACACTATAATTTCCCATTTGCTTCTTTTGACGAAAGAAAATGATTAATTATCAATTACCAAGCTAAATTATGCAAAAATAAGTATAGTATTAAATTATTCTGCCTTTTCGATGGCCACATCGTTACTTTGCGTGTTGTCATTTTTTGTTATGTATTTAGATAACAAAAGAAAGTAAAAACATATTACTAAATTGTCCTGATTGGTACTACATAATCACGGTAACAAGATTACAGTGTTTGATGCAACGTAATCACGGTGTTTTATGATACTTAGTTCCATAGGTTTTTCCCCCCTTTGTTTTTCGGGAAATAGATCTTTGTATTTATAAATCAGCAAAACCAGCTTAGAAGAAGTTAAAAAACGGCAGTAAAAACAAAGCCACCCAACAGATTACACTAGGTAATAAAAATACTTTTGAAATAGTCTCTCGTTTGTGAAAGGCCGGAAATAGGACGGATCGCTTTGCGATATAATGTATATAGTTTTACCTTACGTTTTGTATAAAAAACTATTTCATAGCTCAAAATTGTGACCTTAATATTACAAAACAGTAAACTCATTAGTTGTTCCAAATCTCATAGTCGAGATTACACTATGTTGTGTGAGTATCAAAACTCTTTTAAGTACGTACATATATTCATCAGAGTATTTTTTGACCGGCTACGTTTCATAAGTTTTTCTTCAATTCAAGTTTTAAAATTCGAGCCCCATGGGCATACTCCAGGGGTAAATGGCAAAGGTGATTGCGGCTAGAACTCCGACGTTCCGAGTTCGAGTCCGTGTGGAGACAATCCTTGTTGAAATATTACAAGGGTTGCATCTGGACTGGCTGAGTCTCGAGTGTCCTCTCCCTTTGCAGGGCTGCCGGTGGAGCACATCCCTCGATTTACATCCCAACTAACTAAGGAGCCTCTGGTACATGTGGGTGGGGGAGAACCCACTCCCTCATCAAAGTTTTAAAATTCGAAAAGTGGACAGGATAGAAGAAAAGAGAGAAAAGAGGGAGGGGGTGGAAGGGGAGAGGGGGCCAGGCGGCGGGGGATTGTTGACTTTTGTGTATGCTTTTACCCATTTCCCTCTTAAGCTTCCAAAATTCAAGGCCTGTTTGTTTTAGACTTGACAAACTCAAACTCTGAATCTTTCTACACATCTTCTAACAACATTTCTAACTCAATTTTTTTTATATTTTTCACTTTATAAAAAAAATATATAAAATTATAGAACTATTTGTAATAATCGATTACATAATACTAAAAGAACGTTACCATGTTTAAAACAAATATTGTATTGAATAGTTTATTTATCATAAATTGATAAGTCCTTCCTTTCCTAGTCTGATTCTTTAAAACAATTAATACCAAGCATGCCTGAAAATCATAACATTTATAACCATAATGTCATTCTCAAAATCCATAACCTAGCAAGACCGAAACACTTGTTTCAGTTATGCATGGAGTACATGTCAATCAACGAAAGCCAACAGATCTACACTTTCACTGAAAAACAAACTTCTTACCATATTACCATGCACATACTAGTCAGGAATACAACAACATTACTCATTGTCTTAGATGTTTCCGCCTATGATACGTTATAGGGGGTCAGGTGTACGCAATCATACACATGTATTAGAAACACGTAGAGGTTGTTTTCCGATAATCCATAATAATGCGTCAATTTATGTTAATCAACTACTACTTCACAATATAAGAAACACAACCAATTTATTGAATCTTTTTGATTTTTTACATCATATTTCAAAATTAATAAAAAAAACGTGTTCTTGAATCCGGAAATAGAAACAATACTAGTAAGGAATAAGGACAGAAAATAGCCTGAGTAAAACTTGAAAAGTTAAAAAGTTAGTAAGGACTAGAAAGAAAGGACGTTAACAAGAATTTGATGTGACGGTTGAGTGAAATAATAGGAGCAGGTAAGCACAAAAAGTAAAAATACACAATATTTCTGGATTGCCATGGCTATTGTTTCAATTAAACAATGAAAAGATTAATGCAATGAATTTCTCTCCCTAAGATTAATGTAAAAATAATATTATTGTTTTAGTGAAATAAGAAAATTAAAAAGAATTTAATCTAAGGAAAATATTTTCTTAAGATGATGTTTATTATAAATCCAACAGAAAAGGATTTTTCTTTGCTTGCGATGATTATTGTCTTAATAGAATGCCACGTCAAGTATTGTCTAGCAAGTGAAACGACAAGTTTATGTTTTAGGAAAAATTGCACAACACTATATATTACCGATCTGAAATTATTTGAGACCCTTTTTCTAATTGTTGTTCTGCATTACATTGTTCGTTTTGTTGTTACAAAAATGTATTTATTTTCGTACAGTCAATATCTGATTTAAACTTTCACAAATATCTTTATTTTTTTCATAACTGAAGTCTCATTGGTAGAGTCTCTTGATAGTAACATCTTGAGGGTTTAGATCCCTCATCTCCATTCCCACCGTGCAACACATACCATACTATTACTAAAGGGTATACAAAACCCTCAGAGAATAAATGCAGGAAAAAATGGTGTACCATACTATCACTAAAGGATATACAAAACCCACAGTTTCACCTCTCAGAGTATAACTCAGTTGGTATTCGGGTTGGATTTACCACCAAAAAGTTCAGAGTTCGATTCCAGGATATGCACAGGATGGATGTTTCACTACTTCGGCCTAGTTTGCAAGGCGACACTTTATGTGGGTCCTTGCGTAAAGTCCTCATCAACCAAGAAGACTGTTGAGCTTCTGATTTGCATTTTCCATAATGCTCTTTGAGGCTAAGACGGTGGAAACCTTACGAGTCCTGGGACCGCCTTTTGACACCAAGGAAAATAACAGAAAAGAACCGTGAAGGGATTAAAGACGTATGAGTTACCACTATGACCGCCTCAGGTATCTATACCATAGCCACCCAGAGCTAGAGCTCGACATAAAACAAGAAAGACACGCTAGACAGATGTACATCACTTACCACTTGTGCTCAAAGCATCCACAATAAATTTGCAAATACCAAAACCTGTTTTTGTCGGATTACAAAATTATATAACTGCAATTCCTAAGTTGTTAATCCCTGAATTCACATTTTGCTTTACCCCAAGTCTCATGTCTCAGCGTGCTGCTGTTAAAAGAGAACTCTGTATCCAACCGCATACAAAAATTAAAGCCTCCACGGCTTCAAGATTTGGAGTCTATGGTGGTTCGCTCGGACTATCACACGATCAGATTCCGATGCAACAACTAACTCTCTGAAGCCGACTAGACTACTTTGCTGAAGCTCCAAGATCATTGAACTTCCCTGCATGGATCAAACTTCAACTGCTCTGCAAATGAAGACTCAGAAGACGCGCGCGAAGTACAAACGTGATGCAGCCATGAATAAATTCCAGTACCACCAATCCCTTGGCTATCTGGAAGACAATATAGTTCATGGTGACTTCTCAACTCCTATGACCTCACAAAAGTAATCAAGAAGCTGATCTCCCAGAATGAATATTACAAAATCACTACTGCAGGCGAAACAGATAACAAATATGCGATCGATACTTTATCATCTGTTATGCGCTGCTTAGGCAGAGGCTTGAGCAATAAGTTGTTCAACAGCCTGTTTTGTTGGAAGGGCAGGGATTGCTCCGTTTTATGTCACAGTGATGGCCCCACAAGCATTCGCAAAAAATAAAGTGCCTCCCTCAATCGCTTTTCATCCTACCAGCAATCACATGAACATGTTAATGAATTGTGAGAAAGAACAGCATAACAACATAACAGCAGCGCCAGAAAAAGAATAGTAAAACCCAGATTAGCTTAATTAAGTCTGATGAATAGATGTGCAGAACAAAATGAAGACTGTATGAACATGTAATGATACCCCTGATCCTACAAAATATTAACTTTATGCTCAAGGTATTCATACAAATGTTCACAAAATTCTATTTCGTGGAATAAAAGCGAAAATCCCCACGCACTAACCTATTGTGAATTATTTCCAACTTCAATTAAAGTTAGACCTTGAAGAAAATCTAGTTATTTATTTCAGCATTGCAAGAAATCTAGTTATTTATGAACCTGGCAGCACAAAATGACCTCAGTTTGCGCAATAAAACTCCATGAGACAAAAGGAAGCTGCAAGAGAGGGATTAGATCATAAAATGCATCCACAACTATAGTATGAGTTATCAAATGTGACAGTGCAACATTTACTGCATGGCCATGTCCAGATGCGAAACAACCAGTTGATAATGCTAACTTCATGACATGTCAGTTTGCCTGATAAAGGTTTGGGTCAAACGCCAATTTGTACAAAATCCTACCAACAAATGCATCACCGGCACCAGTAGTATCAAGCGGCTTAACTTTTAGACCTGGGACTCTCTCCCCTTAAATTGCTGCAAAAAAGTGAACTTGATTGCCAGTACTAACAGTAGCAGACACTCATCCAGGATAAAACATTGGATTGCTAAAGAAATACATAAAGACAGCTCACTTCATAAGTAATTATTTTCAAACATAAACAACACGTGATCCAGATTGATCTCTAGTAGATTAAATTTCAACATGTCATGTACAAGAAAGTTCACTTCCTTTGAAACAATCAATCGTTAATTGGATATTAGGATAAAAATCAGCTTGTGAACTTTCATGTCATGTACAAGAAAGTTCACTTCCTTTGAAACAATCAATCTTTAATTGGATATTAGGATAAAAATCAGCTTGTGAAACATAGGCATTCAGATTTTTGCTGAAAAAATATTCTGGATAAAGCTAAAGTCTCTTGAGAAAATCTATACAAGGTTACAAAATATCACGTCTTCTAACCCAAAACCATAAGGAGAAATTCGTGTCAGTTCTACAAGTACGGTGTTTCATAAAGGTTCACCTTTGTGTAATAACGGCAACCTTCTGAGCCTTCAGATACTAATAAAAGACGCAAATTAGGATGAAAGAGCTTGTTTAAGACCACATCATCATTGTAAGGATCATCGCCTCCAGTCAGAAATGTAATCTCATTCTCACTAATCTGTTAGAACACAAAATCCCAGTGAGCTCTAGAAACTACCAATGGAGACGATGAAAAAAGCTTCTCTTAAGGGACCTTTAAGCTATAAGTTTGACAGCAGGAAACCTTAACCTAGATGATGTCTGCCTGATTCCACACACTCATTATACTCTCACGAGCAGCATCAGCTGAAGGCCACAAAGCCAATCTCAGGTTTGGATCATAAGAGAGTAAACTACCAGAAATTTTAGCAGCCTTCATTGTAGCATTGCAGCTAACTGTGCCGACCTACATGGTTCCTCAATCAGATTAATTGAACCATATTGGAAGATGATTGCCTGTCATACCAACAACATACTTGATAAATGAAATAGTCAAGCATGATCTCTTTTCAAGTTTTAGGAAGGAATAAGAAATTTAGACCTTTTTAACTATGTCAGCGTCAAGTTCAGACTCTTGAAGGAGCATATCGACACTGGGATGGCAAAAAAATATGAATTCACGTTCCCCATCAGCTCTGAATGTAACAAACGCCAGGGCAGTCCATACAGAAGGATCAAACAGGATACCAGAATTCTCAACTTTATTTTCTTTTAGTACATCAGCTAGCATATGTCCAAACTCATCATCTCCAACCTTATTGTTCAATATATTGTTTTTAGATAAACATGCTTGAAAAAGGGTATCCAATTCGAGTTGAGCGAACAATCTGATTAAACTCAATTAACAGAGAACTTATTAATTAAAAAAAGTTGAATTGCAACATGCCAGCCACAGTTCAATATGAATACCCAATTACCTAAAATGAGCATATACCTTGATTAGTTCTTAACAAAAACGAATTTACCTTGATTTTGTGGTTATCTTGAACCACTTTTTGCTAAAGGTTGGCACTAGACTAGTGTGCATATTGTAAGCCACCTTTATCTATCGGGTTGTGACTTTCCTCTTGGCGGTCCAACTGACAGAACATTTTGTAAATTTGTCATTTTGGCTTTATATGAAAATTTTAAATTACAAAAAAAAAAAAGAATTTACTGGACAGAATGCATCATTTATCTCAACTAATCCAACCACTGCAACCTAATCAATGGCTAGGACCCTAATCAATGGCTAGGACAATGCAGGACTAAGTTATGTTGTGGAACCAAAAAGAGTTCTGAAATATAAAATTGCATGATACTCTAATGTTGTCATAAATCACCATCCAGACCAAGGAAAACAGAGAGACATAGATATTCACCTTGCCAATAAAAGATAAGAGCCTCCCAACCTTGCTATGCATACAGCAACATTAGCAGGAGCCCCACCAGGAGCCTTCTTGAAGGCTGGAGCTTCAGCTAGTGAGACCCCACTAACAGTTGGAACAAAGTCCGTTAACAATTCACCAAAGCAGACGACTAAAGAACTCTTGTAGGTGAATTTGTCTGAATGTATGGACAACCTTCCGACATCAACTGCAGCCATCCCGTTGCAAGTAAGAAAGCCCGAAGACATAACAATCTTTTTTGCACAAAAATTAGTAGAAGCCCTAAATTTAAGCCTGAATGGCAGTTCTAAGCAGAAGAATCTCTATGAACATATTGCTCTATGTAGATCACATGGTACCAATTCAACAATGATGCATGATTTTATGCTCATGCTAATTATAGTGGAAACAATCTCAATGAACATATTGCTCTATGTAGATCACATGGTATCAATTCAACAATGATGCAGGATTTTATGCTCATGCTAATTATAGTGGAAACAATGACCAGAATCCAATTAAGTGTTTGGACCAAAGAAATCAAGATCACAAATGCAACTATAATTTTATCCTTAACCAATCCTGACACATACCCAAGATGAAACCAAAAACAGAAAATTCTGATTTTTTTTGACCGAGGAAAAAAAAATCAAGATCCACCAATTTCAATGGTCAACAACCTAGTTTTCCAATACACTCCAACGTTAAATGATAGGATGTCTAAACAAACGCACGAAATCAATATAGCGTATGTCTAGTTAAAGAATCTTGCTTTCTTTATTAAAGCAATTGATGATCCGTAAGAGTAAATTCTAGCACAAAGGAGCATAAAATTAATAGGACTGGGGGAAAAAAAGGCCTCGAAT
This sequence comes from Eustoma russellianum, assembly GCA_036186865.1. Lineage (NCBI taxonomy): Eukaryota > Viridiplantae > Streptophyta > Magnoliopsida > Gentianales > Gentianaceae > Eustoma > Eustoma russellianum. Next base: position 3,204,761 of record AP025051.1, read on the forward strand.
ATTCTACAAAAGGATGAAATCCATAATATATTCTACAGTGAGAAACTATAAGGACAACTATCCAATAAAAATGGGAAATAACCCTTTACCAATAAACCAAACACCAGAAAATACAACCAACCTCACCTAGATTTGAAGTTCACATCAAACCCACCTACCAAAGCATGCATAATTCAAGAAACTCTAATCAAGCAAACAAACTAAACCTGATAAAGAATTTTCCGCCATGCTGCTATGCTCGGAGCAGAGAGACTAGATCTTGCCTGAAAGCACGGAATTTCTCTAGCTAAAAAGAAAACAGGGATTTGACCAAGAAACAACAGAGAGAAAAATTTGTTCAAGGAAAGGAGGATTATTGTCATAAATAAGAAGAGATCTGAAGACAGGTTTGGTTCTTGTAGTTGACTGATGACACAAAACCAAATTTTGCTGCTATTTTCTTGCAGAATCAGCTATCTTGTGGATACATTATTAACGGTGATTAATATGTAAATACGAGGCTTAGATTTAAAGAAAGCTAATTGATTCCACTTCAAACGTAGCCTTTCATTGTATAATCGGTATTCCAGCGGTGGAAGTGGAAAAACAAGAAGGCAAGAGAATATTTTGGAACTTTGCTTTGTTTTGGTCGTAAAATGAATCAAGAAAAAGGAAACAGCAAAATAATTTAATTGGACGGCGTTATTCATTTCCTTATTCTTATCTTTTTCTGTTTACCTCATACATTCATAAGTATGCTTTCTGTTTTTCTTTATATCAAACTTATGCATTCCTTTCAAATACATGGTTTAATATTCTTGTTTCATAGAAGTACTCTTAAGTGACAGGATTACCGTCATTATAAACAATATTTGATGTAATTCCGTGTTTGATACAAATATGATTTTTATCTGTATGTAATAGAACTAATATTAGAATTATCACGATCTAACGGTTTACGCATGTCATGTTTAATTATTCTTAAGAGAAAATCTCACTTATTAGCCTAAGGTTTGGTCCATTACTCACTTAACAGCCTAACGTTGATGAAACTCACTTAACAACAACTCTTTTGCCGAAATGTCTCACTTGTAGCCAGGTGACCGTTGACCAGCCGTTGACTTTCTCAGACCAACCAGAAGTTGACACGTGACCCTTTTCTAAATAAAAAACAAAATTGTATTTTTGAATAAAGTGATTTAAAAGGAATTTAACAATTCTAAAAAATTGTAAAAATTAATTAAAAATTATTTTAAAAATCGAAAAATTAGGAAAAAAGATAAAAATAATAAAAATTTACCCACAACGGCCAACGCCCAGCACTCCACCTACGTACCCCCCCACGCCACGCCACGCCACCCCCTCCCCCGCCAAAATTAAATTTTTTTTCTTTTCTTACTCACTCATAACGCTCCGACCACCCGGTCCACCCCCGCGTCCCCTCTCCCACCCCCTCCTCTCGCGATTTTTTTAAAAAAAATTCTAACTCACCCATAACGTCCCAACCACCTCTGCGTCCCCTCCCTCACCCCCGCGCGTACCCCAAAAAAATTTTAAAATTTTTTCAACTCACCCACAAAGCTCCGACCATCCCCCGACACCCCAAACAATCCAACCCCCAGCCCAAAACATTGTCATTTTCTTTTTGGACTTGGGGTTGGTTTGTTTTGGGTTCTGGGGGAAGGTCGGAGCTTTGTGGTGAGTTGAAAAAATTTTAAACTTTTTTTAGGGTGTGCGCGGGGTGGGAGAGGGGACGTAGGGGTGGTTAGGATGTTATGGATGAGTTATAAAAAAAAATTAACAAATTTTGCGAGAGGAGGGGACGCGGAGGGGGTCGGAGCGTTATGAGTGAGTTAGAAAAAAAAATTTAATAATTTTTTTGGCCAGGGGATGGTGTGGCGTGGGGGTAGGTGGGTGGAGTGGTGGAGCGTTGTGAGTAATTTTTTATTATTTTTATCTTTTTTCTAATTTTTCAAATTTTAAAATGTTTTTAATTAATTTTTACAATTTTTTAGAATTTTTACAAATAATAACATTTTTTAGAAATGATTTTTTTTGACAGACTTTTTGTGTTAACTGACGAAGTTAAATCGAGGTCATCTTGACCCTTGGTGGAGATCCGGTTTCATCATTTGGCGCTAGAAGGAGGGCCCTTTAAGTTTCTTAACCCAGAAAACGGCCCCTCAAAGCTTCTCTAGCAATTATTAAGGAGCCTCACTAATCATCTTGGGAAGCTATCGAGAGAAAAATGAGTAACAGAGATAGTTAAGGGACCAAACAACCCATGACATCTGGAAGGAGTCAAAAATCTTCTCAACAACAAACTGATCAATGCTCAACGGAGTTGTGGGAATCTTCAACTCCCTTGGCTTTCACATATGAAGAACACATGCGAGCCATTCGCTATGTGGCTCAAAACCCGGAGGTTTTTCAAGCAGTAGTGAGGGAGATGAAAGGGAAAGCGCCTCCAGAAAAGTCCAGCGGACCCCGTTTTGATAAATCTCATCCACTGGAACACGTGGAGTATTCTCCTACTCGGCCTGGTTATTATTCCATGCGTGAGGAAAGGCCTATGCCCAAAAGGAAGTGGCCAGAACAGAAGCTTAGCCACCAAACCTCTAGATATAATCAAAAAGTTTCTTTGCCTTACAAACATGGCAGGAAAGCGAGAAACAAGGGCAAAGCACCGTTGCAGGAAAGGTGCTCGGTTAGGATTCGGCTAGGGAGCCGAGGAGAGGAAAGGAATTCTCTGCTTGCCTCTAAGGCTTATATCCTTTCTTATAGAGGAAAAAAATCCATGGCAAAAGAACTCCCGCCCCTCGCCGGGCCAATCCGTAAGAGAAACCATCAACTGTACTGCCTCTATCATCACGATATTGGGCATGATACGGAAGATTGTAGATAGCTTGGGCAGGAAATTGAACACCTTATTGAGCTGGGTCACCTACAACGCTTCTATAATCCCAGGTATAGGCTTCACAATAGGCTAGACTTTGGAAGGCCCCCTCCGGTGGGGGGGTTATAAACGCGGATATCACCAGGATTATCTAGGAGACACCGATTCAGATTTCGATGAGAAAGGAACCCGGACTTTTGAGCATATAAGGCTGATCTGATGACCGTTTTGAATCACGGTCTGATTTTTCTTCATCCGGAATTTCCCGGTCCTATATTATCAGAGGATCAACCTCTTATATCTAATTAGGGCCCCTTTTAAGTCACCATATGGTGCATAAATTCATGGCTGTCAATCACCCACGATAGAAGTGGGGGCACCCAGCAGGTCTGGAAGGCTGAGCAGGTCTCAGCAGGATGGGACAGGTTTCCCGATATTCTTGCGCAGCATGTCTGGAAGGTTGAGCAGGTCTCAGCAGGATGAGACAGGTTTCTCGATATTCTTACCCAGCAGGTCTGGAAGGCTGAGCAGGTCTCAGCAGGATGGGACAGGTTTCCCGATATTCTTGTCCCAGCAGGTCCGGAAGGCTGAGCAGGTCTCAGCAGGATGTGACAGGTTTCCCGATATTCTTACCCTGAGCAGGTCTCAGCAGGATGTGACAGGTTTCCCGATATTCTTACCCAGCAGGTCTGGAAGGCTGAGCAGATCTCAGCAGGATGGGACAGGTTTCCCGATATTCTTGCCCAGCAGGTCTGGAAGGATGAGCAGGTCTCAGCAGGATGGGACAGGTTTCCCGATATTCTTACCCAGCAGGTCTGGAAGGCTGAGCATGTACTCAGCAGGATGGGACAAGTTTCCCGATATTCTTACCCAGCAGGTCTGGGTGGCTGAGCAGGACTCAGCGGAACAAAACAAGTTCCCTACATTTCTTCCCCAGCAGGTCTGGGTGGCTGAGCAGGACTCAGCGGAACAAAACAAGTTCCCTACATTTTCTTCCCCAGCAGGTCTGTGTGGCTGAGCAGGTCTCAGCGAAACAAAAACAAGGTCCCTACATTTCTTCCCCAGCAGGTCTGGGTGGCTGAGCAGCGACTCAGCGGAACAAAACAAGTTCCCTACATTTCTTCCCCAGCAGGTCTGGGTGGCTAAGCACGACTCAGCGGAACAAAACAAGTTCCCTACATTTCTTCCCCATCAGGTCTGGGTGGCTGAGCACGACTCAGCGGAACAAAACAAGTTCCCTACATTTCTTCCCCATCAGGTCTGGGTGGCTGAGCAGGACTCAGCGGAACAAACACAAGTTCCCTACATTTCTTCCCCAGCAGGTCTGGGTGGCTGAGCAGGACTCAGCGGAACAAAACAGTTTCCTACATTTCTTCCCCAGCAGGTCTGGGTGACTGAGCAGGACTCAGCAGAACAAAAACAATTCCCTACATGCCCACCTCGGGGAAAAAATCAAAAAGTTTGGCATAAGTTTTGCCAACATTTCAACTCAGCCAAATTGAGAAACCAAGCGTGAAAGCAGAACTTGAGAGATACACCTATGGCCAAAGATAAATACTTGCAAACAGAGCAAGTCAGGCCAAAGATAAATACTTCCAAACAGAGCAAGTCAGACTGCAGGCCAAAAGCTTACAAACTATAAACACAGGGCAAGTGGAAAGCAAGATTAAGCTTCAAAATATTAGTCAGAACAAATCAGAAGGCAAAAAATAGACTTTTATTGAATATGGAAACTATTACAACTACAAGCTGTTTACAAGGGAAAATCCTATTCGACTACGAAATATTCTCCTATAAATTCAAAAACTCGGCAATCTAGATACAGCCTCGGACTTGGACTATGAAGAGCAGCAAAAGATCCTTATCCAGGACCAGGTAGACTTCTTGGCAATCGTCCCCTCTATGGTTACATGGCAGAGGAAAAGTTTTGCGGCATTGTTGCCGCCCTTGCTATGCTGCTACCATACCTTGAAAATGGTCTGCGAAGAATATAATCGCAATTGTTTCTTGCTTCACTGGAAGAAAAGAAGTTTGTGCGATTACAAAACAATAAAGCAGAACCTTTGCTGTAGAGGGATATGTCGAAGGAGAATCCTCGTCATGAAATGACAGAGGCGCTAAAACAAAAGACACGACGATAACCGAAAAAGGGTTACAGGAGAGGAACAATCTATGTGAAGAAAGATTGTTCCCATCAGAATCAAATTCTTTAGGAAAGGACTGAATCTCACAGGTATTTTCCAGATTCTTGAGACATAAAAGGGCAAACATATTTCGGAAATTCATACATAGAGGAGAAGGACCGGATTGAAAGAAAAAAAGGAAAGAGATGCCGACATAAAAGATAAGGAACTCAAGCGAAGGATGAAGAAGGAAGAGGTAGAAGCCCCTCTATTTATAGGCGGGGGAAGAAAAAAGGACACCTTTTCGTTTTAAGTTTGAAATTTGAAAAGGCAGAGATTCATGTATTTCCCTCCCTCGGGGAACGGGATCGACAAAGAAACAATAATGGAGCATCGGAACCGCCACCTACGTAGAAAGCATGCAAAAAAAAACACGTGGCTAAAAAGGGTTGGCCACGACATAAAGACAAGATTTATATGCCTTCGCAGTTCAGCTCATCCAAACAAAATCTGGGGGCAAATGATAAACCATAACCAGATCGTCAACTAGTCAATAACAGTCAACGGTTTTATCCCGAAACCCCAGTATTTTGAAGCACTGCAGTCCAGCGGCTTGGTGCCTAAGAATGGCTGTCCGACCTCAGCAGCACCTCAATAGGGCATCACGACGCCCTCATAACATCGAAGAATCTATTAAGATTTGCACCTCAGCATTAACTTCAGCGTATGTTTAGATGCTGCTCTCCGGACTACTCCATCATCATCATCATCATCCGTACCCAGTATATCCCAACGACAGCAAAAGCTATCGTCAGGGTCTGGGGAGGGTAAGTGGTAGGAAGACAATACCTCTATCTCAAGGGATAGAGAGTCTGCTTCCAGTGAGACCCCCGACTCTACCTGCATAAATGACATGATAATAGGGATATGTTGTGCTAGTGTGTTAGTGAATAAATTCAAGAAATACAAATAAATGTCTTTCAGTATTAAAATACACATCACGTATATGTATTTTAATGCCACAGCAAAATAAACCCCTTACGATATTATTTCGAAGGACCCTCAAACGGATATACTTCTCCAAAATATCGACTACAGCAGTTTAGCCTTCATGAACACGCCAAAGTCACAACAGTCGACCTACTAAGTCATATCAGCTGGACTACTGATCACATCAGCAGACCTACGACGTCCTAGGCTCTCTGCCCTAAACGAAGCTTATTCCCCAAGCTATCATCAGTGTTTTTGGGGTAAAAGAAATCTATAAAGGTAAGAAGATCAAGACAAAGAAGGGGGGGGACTTAACAACATACACATACCCCTTGCTCTTCGGCAAACACTGCGAGAACATCCCAACTCATCTCTTTACATTATAACCTCATTGAGATATGATCCAAACTGACGTGAGCGTTGGAGGGTTTTTCTCGGGGCCAACCCCCGGGACCTCTGACCTGTGCTACATTGTGCAGGATATTTGGCGCTATTCCAGCTACATATTATCAATTCCAGTTGACAAACTTTTTGTGTTAACTGACGAAGTTAAATCGAGGTCATCTTGACCCTTGGTGGAGATCCGGTTTCATCAGTACACGAAAACACAACTATAAAATTTATTTTTATGTTTTATAATAACTTTGATACAAAACAGTAATTCAAAACATTATATCACTTTGAAGTTAAAAGAAAGAAAAAACAGAACATATAGGACAAAGTTTTTTTTTTGAATGGAAGACAGATTTCATGAAAAAGTAAATTTTGCATTGTTATAATACATAGAAAGATAAAAATATAAAAGATAGATATTAAATAAAAGAAGGTGAATATGATAAGAGAAAAATAGAGAAGATAAATTGAAACTACAATAAATGCTGTCATTATTAAAGATAGGGCTGTAAACGAACTAAGCCGTTCGGTTGTTCGGCTCATTTGGTTCGAGCTCGAACTTGAGCTCGGCTCGGATAAAAGGTTAATGAACAGAGCTTGAACACCTATTTTTGTTCGAGCTCGGTAAGTGGCACCGTTCGTTTAAGGTGTTCGGCTCGTTAATATTGTTTGTGAGTTAAACAAACCAAGCTTGAACAAGTAAATTTGTTCGTTTAAATAAACGAACAAGCTCGGCTCATTCTCTAAGTTAAATGAACAGAGCTTGAACAACGGAATGTTCGGCTCGTTCGGCTCGTTTACAGCACTAATTAAAGAGATGATAGTGGATGTAGTTAAAAATAGAGGAAAATAAGCAGAAAAGTTACTAAAGTTGTATTGTGTGTGACAAAGGTGTCGTACGGTTACCTGTGACGAAAACAAAAATTGCCTCATAATAGATTCAGAAGAAAAGGCCCATATACAAAATAGGAGTGGAGAGCCCAGATCCAATTAAATAGAAACGGAATCGGATCTTGTATACGGGTCACCCATTCTAAACAATCCATCTTTATATATCAAAAGAAACCAACGGTAACATCAATAACCCATTCCCCAATTCCTCTCATTTCAGCCGTTCTCCCCCTTCTTCTCCAGTGTCTCTCTCTCTCCTGCGTTTCATCACCCCAATTCCCCAATTTTTTCTCTCTTTTCTCCGTTTCATCACCTCAATTCCCCAATTTTTTTCTTGAATTACGTTTCTTGTATTTTGGTAGAGGCGAAGATGACACGGTTCTTGGTCTGGTATCCAAGATTCACGGCCTAATTACAGCCAATTCTGCGATGTAATTGTATCGTCCTATTCTGTATTCAAGATTCACGGCCATTGTTTTGCACCATCAATGGCCTTGTATATGTCCTCCCACAAGTTTTTGGGCTCGTGACAAGGATGAAAAGGAGGTTGAAAACCAACCGTGTGATGAGCATCTTGATATAATCTGACAAAGCAATTTGATCTTTGAGGAAAGGTAGCATGCTTCAGCCGTTCTCCCCCTTCTTCTCCATCGTCTCTCTCTCTTCTGCGTTTCATCACCCCAATTCTCCAATTTTTTTTTCTCTCTCTCTCTCTCTTCTCCGTTTCATCACCCCATTTCCCCAATTTTTTTCTTGAATTACGTTTCTTTTATTTTTGTAGAGGCGAAGATGACACGATTCTTGGTCTGTTATTCAAGATTCACAGCGTAATTACAGCAAATCGTGCGATGTAATTGTATCGTCCTATTCTGTATTCAAGATTCACGGCCATTGTTTTGCACAATCAATGGCCTTGTATATGTCCTCCCACAAGTTTTTGGGCTCGTGACAAGGATGAATAGGAGGTTAAAAATCATCCTTGTGATGAGCATCTTGTTATAATCTGACAAAGCAATTTGATCTTTGAGGAAAGGTAGCATTCTTCAGCCCCTGAAGTTGATCATTTGGTAATATTTTCTCCCAAGTTGGTTATTATTCTGCTGGTTTAAACCACAAGATACATTGTAATTTGAGTTTCTTCTTGGGCTTGTCGTTCTCGAGCAACACTGGAAACAAGCCATTGATCAAACTGCATTCATTCGAAAGCTGACTGGCCTGAATTTTGATCTTTCCCAAGATTGAGCCTCTAGTCTTCAAGGTGAGGGTAATCATTGTATCAACTGAATGTGGGCAAAAGATTTGAAAGGTTTGATTCCAAACTCTTCCTTGTTCATGAGTTGTTTCTGCTACCTTTGTGTCATTGATTTTGATAATCACATAAGCAGGCTTCCCATTTGCTATACACTGCACATCAAATTGGCAAAAAATTTGATACATTGACTGAAGGTTATGGTTTGTCATGGAATAAGTTCAAGGAGGGTCATTTACTGAGTGGTTCTGATGATGCTCAAATATGCTTGTGGGATGTCAAAGCCACTCCGAGGAATAAAACTCTGGATGTCATGCAAATATTTAAGGTGTGTAGCTTTCTGTATATAATGCGTTGTGATCCTTGAACAAACGTTGGATGACCTGCGTGTGTTTATTACCCAAGTAATCCTGTGATGTGAGCTGTCATTTTGTTACAACGATTGTCAATTTTATTGTTTTGTAAGTAGTGGAGTGAATTCTTTCAAGTGCAAGAATCCCCTCTCAGTCTTGGATTTGAACAGATTTTTTCTTCATGAAAATCTTTTCCAAAGTTTTGAGGAGGAGATTTTTGGGCGTTATTCATTGATTCTGAATTAGTTGTAAGATGAATAATTTATAGGCCTTTTATTTTGCCATGACTTCGCGGCATATCAGACAATGTACTTTTTGTATATATTAAAATCTAGTCGTATGTAAAATTTTCTAATGTTCTGTTCGGTTTACAATACCTATCATTATTTTATAGGGTCAGGTTTTATGTTAGACATCAAAAGAACTTATTCTTTTCATATGAGTGTAACATAGTAAAACGAAATGAGTTGAAAGAACAAGTGGAAAACTACTTCATCAACTTTAACTTCGCTGCTACTGAATGTTTTACCTTGTCTTCATTAATGATCATTATCTCTCCACAGGAACTTCAGCCCTATCTCAAATCGCTACCTCCTTGTTGCTAAAATCTATCTATTGCTCAAGAATATTTTGATTGCTTAGTTGGGCTTGTAAGATTTGGTCTAGTTGACACCTCAGTCCTTATGTCAGAAACTTGACAATCTCAAGTGTAAGGATTAAAACATAACTATCATGAGATTTATTTATAACGCCAATCCATGCACTAATCTCATAATGGGTCTATCCAATACATTGTTCTTTAACAAGTGTCTATGAAATTGATTTGTATCGTCATACACATAATCATCTCATGATTATCAAATTAATACTCATACTGGTTATAAATTATTTTATCTCTAGAACAATAATGAAATAGAGACATATATCATAATTGTGTGACATAAACATCCAAATCATGACCTAGACATCCAATAATAATGATAACAAAACCTCTTTATTAATAATAAATGTATAACATAAACATCCAAATCATGACCTAGACATATACACTAATATTTATTTTGCTGACCTGGTTAGTAAAAGTGCACAATACTGTTATACGGATCGAAAAAACCACGTGGGATTAGTACTTCTAAGTGAAGTTGCTCTAGGAGAAGTTTACGAGCTTAAGAAGGCCAAGGTAACACGTTTCTGGCTTTTTGATGTGTTTCTGCTCATCTTTTTTGTTTAAAGTTTAAACCGTCGAAGTAGCAAACCATTTGCATTGGCATCTTCCTTCTGTTGTTGTCTTTTCTTTTTTAGATTAACATTTGATTTTAAATTGTCTGTCAGTATATGGATAAACCTCCAAAAAGAAAACACTTAACCAAAGGTCTTGGCAAAAAAGTACCAAAAGAATCAGATTTTGTCAAGTGGAGGGATGGCGTAGTTGTTCCTTATGGGAAACCTGTCTCATAAAGTGTTACAGCTTGTGAGCTTATGTATAACGAATACATTGTCTATATCACTTCTCAGGTAAGCCTCAAATTCATTTTGTTGAGCTACTTGGATAAGTGTATTTGTGAAACTATTGCAATTTGACAAATAGTATGTTAAAGTAGTCGACCATCTTATGACCATGGTGTTTTCCCTTTAATTTTTAATTTTTAATTATTATGGTCGTCGTGTTTTATCGATCTCTTTTACTTCTGCATTCCGTTACTGATCTGTGTTTTCTACATGTGAAGCTGCATTTTCTGTTGAAGGTCAGGTTTCATCATAAAAGGTGAAATGCCACGCACCTGTTTGTAGTTCCATGCTGGACATTTTGCTGTGCTTGCTGTTGAAGCTGGTCATAGTTTCAACGCTTTTGTCAAAATATTGTGTCATGCTGGTATGTACGTTAAGAAGATGTTTAGATCTCGTTTTGGTGCTATATGGCGATCTAAGAAGACTTCTTTTGAACCATGTAAATATCTTTGGCTGGTATGAAGCTTTCTTATTTATGTCTAACTAACCTCATGTTTGTTTGTGTGTGCGTGTGTCTCTTTTAATCTTTTATGTTTACATCTATAATCTAGGATCAAGGAATCAGCATCTGTATCAGTCTAGCAGGATTTCAATGTGACCATGCCCTGCGGCTTTATACCATAGCGCGTAAGTCTGGCTAGTGCTTAGTTGCAGGTAACGGTTTTTGCTTGGTTGTCTGTTTGTGTGCTACTTTTTAGTCGTACATGTGGAAAGAGTGGGGGGGGGGGGGGCTTGTTAGGTTGGAGGCAGCTAAACGGTGTTATGTCATATGGTGAAATGAAGCATGAGTGAGAAGGGAGGTTAGGGGATTGGTGTTGTGAGAGGGATAATAGTAAAATATTCGCCGTATTGCAGGCAGGTAACATGAGAACTGGGACTCTTAGTACACATTCCCGTTTTCGTTTGTTAGGGCTGACAAATAGTTTCACAATTTTATGCAAAAGTTATTTTTTCAGCACGGTTAAAAATGAGAAAGTTAAAAAAACTGAATCAAAATTTTATTACAATATATGATATATTTATAATTTGATATTAGAATTTGGTCCCCAAACAACAGCTTAGCACCCATGTTTGTTGAACAAATTTTATTACAATGTCTGATATATTTAAGATTACTCGAGAAGCAATATAAAATTTAAATTTTAGACAATGAAAGTCAAATACCGATGAAAATTTTTTAAACAAAGTGATAATCATTATTTTGACTAGAACCAGGTGTTGTAACAAACTATCCAAAACTTTAGATCTGATATACTTGGATGTGGGTGCGTTAGTTGTACGTATGCATTTACGAAATTTGTTTGCATTATTTATGTAGCTTACATAAACAAGAAATTTTTTTTAAAAAAATTTCTGATTATCTTATTATTATTTGGTGGATCTTTTGGTGAAAATATTATTTTAGTAAAAATAAAGAATTCAAACTTCCCATTGTACGGGATGAATATTGTGGCACGGACCGACAAGGTTGATACTATCTTTTATTATAATTAAGAAGCTATTAGGTGTATAAAGTAATAAATAAATTAATAATGTTTTGTTTATTTAATTAAGAAAGTGTCATAAAAAATAAAAAATAGAAAAAATTAACGTAGCTGCTCCGTCTGGCAACACAATGTAAAGCCTTTTTATAGGAGCATTTGGGATTTAGCCCATTCCTAAATATTTGTTTGAATAAACACAGGCCCCAACTTTCTCCTCTCTTCTTCAGTCTTTCTTCCCGATCTTTCTTTTCTCTCTTTTCTATTTTCTGTTTCATCTACTCCTCTTTATTTGAGATCGAAATCATAGATTATTGTTTCGGAGTGGAGAGATAAACGAAGATGTTGGTTGGTTTATGAGATTACATTTTGCTGAAGGGATCGACTTCGATTCTTGTTGTAATCTTTCTTCGTTTTCTCTATGACTTCTTAGCTTCGGGTTCTCTTTGCAGCAACAAGAATGGGGTGAAAACAGGGGTAAAACGAAGGCAGAAAACTGTAAAATAAACAACACGGCCCCCTAATTTTGGCAGGTGAGAAGGAAAGTAATACTGCATGAGCATTGAGAACTACGGCCCTTTTCTTTTCTTTGATTTGTCTTTTTAAAGGGAAAAGAGCAGAGCCTTTTTTTTAATTACACTGTGTTCTTGGTAGTATTTCAGCCATCGGTGGAAATGGCGAACCATCCGAAGCCATGGAAGGCAGAGTATACGAAATCTTCAAGATCGTCGTGCAAGACCTGCAAGAAATCCATTGAGAAAGAAATACATATGCTCGGCAAGATGGTTCAAGATACCCAGTTTTGTGGTTTCATGACTGTATGCCACCAACCCCCTCCCCCCAATTGCATGTTTTTAGTGCATTTAATCTTTCTTCTCTAGTTACTTCTTTATTCACCACTTCTTTATTCGCCAAATTAAGTTTTTAGGATTATCGATTTTCTGTCATTACTACCCAAGATTTTGCTGATTATCAGTGGTTTGGTGTCCAAGATTTCTTTTTTTTTTTTGTAATTATAATGTCCAAGATTTCAATTTTTCTTCAGAAGTGAACTTTAAAAGATAGTTTTTGTTGGATTGTTTTGGTCATAACAGACGAAAGTAGCCTGGCTTATTAATGGAGGCTCTTTTGTGATACAAACGGAACTGGTTGTAATGTTACTAAGCACAAGCGCACTAGGGTGTGGTTTGTCTAGAGTTTGATGAATATTAATCAAATGGATTTGTTGTGTACTACAGCAATATATTATTCTTGATTACATTATTATCTACCGGAGATGGAGTCTCTGCGACTGCTCGTTAGCTTTCTTCAATCGATGTCTTGAACGATTTAGTTTTGCCATTGTGATGAAGCATCTTTGTCTTATACATGTTATGTTTAATATTTCTCGCTTAATATCTTACTGTGTTGAACTATGAGACAGAACATCTGACTTTCTTATGACTGATTTTTACCCCCTTCTCTTTTCTGTCTTTTTGCTTCTATCATCAGAAGTGGAGTCATGCTGACTGCATTTTAAGAAAAGCCGATCAGATGAAATCGTATGTACCCCGTTTGTTTTTGTCTTTATTATTCCTTTTACATCTTTGCTCGCTGCTGAACATTTTCACTTTGCTTTTACAGCGGAGATGATGTTGAAGGCTTATAATTGCTTCGCTGGGAAGACCAGCAAAAGGTCAAAAAATACATAGGGGGTGGTGGCTCTACAAAGGCTCTCCTCCACCTGTTTCAGAATGTGGTATTGAGACCTCTCAAACTTCCCGTGCTACTTGCCGAAGGGTGCGATGAAAAGATTATGAAAGGAGAGGTAGGTCTGTTTGTTTCATTACTTTATCTTCGTCAATCGTGTCTCTGTCTGAAGCTAACATTCAAGTTATCCCCCTAGAGAAGGTGTTTTGTCACCTCGTTTGCTTGTTCTTTTGTTCACGTTAGGTTTTTTTGTTTCCTAAAATTTTGGTTGCTTCCTCGTATACTTTTTCCTGCTGTTCTCTTATTCCTGTTCTTATTGTTTTTACTTAAGCCGAGTGGTGCAAAGTGGAAAAACGAAGGGTTAAATAAGAAAAAGAGAAAGATGCCCTGATAACTCCTTCAGATAACGAGGATAGTGAATCAATATATGAACTTTCGGATCATTAGTTTCAGCAAGAGGCAATTACTTTACCATGTTGAACTTTTTGAGATTGCAGATAAAGATTCAGTTTTGTTGTACTTCCTCTGATTTCTAATTGAACTGTTTCGACCATTGCACATCCAGGTATTGTTGAGTTTAAAGTTGAACTCTTGGATATGAATCACAGTGAATACTGAAATTTTCCCCCTTAATTTTGTTATATTGCTTAATTCATAGGATCCATAAGGATTGAGCTTCTGGATCTTTAGGTATTCTCCTTTCAACTATTTTAAGATGGACTTGGGAATGCAAATATGACTGATTGGGCATGAAACCTGTTCTTTCGTATTAGGAATGATAAATGTCCAAAACCGTTTCTTTTTGTTTGCCCAAAAGAGTTACATATTGACAAGAACAAAACTATCACCAAAAAAACGATAAGAACCCAGCCTATAGTTAACGACATCTGGCCTCACGAAGGCATAGGCCGTTTATGGTTTATGTCAGCTATTGGGATCTAAATACACACGTCATGTCGGCACGCAGGGGACGAACGATGACCCCTCAGCGCCGATCAGGATCTCAAGCCGGCATCTGTCAGTCTTAGATGCACCGAAGGTTGGTCCTGTTGAAGATCCGACTGCGCCACATATCAATAATAAAATAAATCGATATAAAGAGTCATGTTCTACTCTAAATGATATAGTTGGAGATAAGTGTAAGGCAGTGGAATTTGTTATTGGCTTCGTTTGATATAGTAAGTTTGGGAGGAAACTATTGCTTGCACCAATTTTCTTTCTTCCATGAGGTATTTGTAAGAACAGTCAATTAGAACTACTATCGCTAATCTCATGTCCTCTTTAGATTTCTGAGAATTGCTATTAACCTCTAGCCAACATTAGTGAAGTCCCAATTGTGTATGAGCATCATAAGATTGCTCCTACGCTTGTAAGCTTTGACTGAAAAGATAGGGTATCAGTTCTTTCCAGCTCGTGTAGAAGTCGTTACTTAGGGCATTCCGTCACAGGGACCTGGGGAATTCAATGTCTTGATTGTCCTCCTTGCCCTTGACAACCACCCAAGGAGCTAAAATACTAGTGCCAACTGCAAAAGGAATAGGATAGTAAAGTGATACATGTCTCGTCTAAAAAAGGTGCTACATGCCTAGACATTTAGGTTGCTAGCTACTTACCTGTCTTCCAACTATTGCAATGGAGAAAAAAATGGATCTTTAGGCAAAAGCTTGCATGCCTGTGATTGAGAACTACTTTCTCAAACAAGAAGATCGGCCATAGAGGTAGTCCGACCTACAAAGCATATGGCAACTCTTGGTCTCCAAGGGCCTTGGCTTTTTAGCGAATCCCACTCCTGGATCATATTTGTTGCTTAGATTTAATCCGCCTTTGTGCATAAGCAAAGTTGACTTATTCATCACTAGAATTGTGTTTGTTTTATGGTCTGGCACCAGCACGCCACATGCCTTGAATAAGCCTGACTGAGAATTCACCAAATGAACTTTCTGGCAGGCCACTGTCACTCAAGACGTTGATAAAAACTATAATTATTGCGTCTATAACTCTGATGTTTCTACTCGGCTATGGTGTCGGTGCATTTTTATTCCTCCTGGTTAGTCAAGTGATCATCATGATGGCAAGCAAATGTTTCTGATGCGATCAGGCTCTAAAGCCTGGAGTTCAAGAACCTGTGCAGCTTTTCTCTTCGTTCTTTGTTGGTAAGAAGTTTAGAAAAACTAATCAGCCCTTGTCATTGTGCTTCATTGTACACATGTATTTCCAGGGTGCTCTTTCTAATAGCGGAGGCATGCTTGCTGGCTGGATCAGCTACGAATGCTTGTTATACAAAATACAGGACAATATTTGGCACTGATCCTCCATCTTGTGACACACTTAGAAAGGGGGTATTTGCAGCCGGAGCAGCGTTCGTACTCTTCACTTGCATTGTCTCTGAGTTCTACTATTCTTCCTTTTCGAAGGCTAACGCTTCTTTTGAAGCATATGGCAGAGAAGCCAGTGTGGGCTTGGCAACCTACTAAATAGCTTCATGAATATGAGGTAACTTTGCTGTATGACTGCGAATATGCCTTTGACCTTCCCTTGTTAAAGCTTCACATCTTGGTAGTTATTTAATAAGCTGATGCTTTAACTCCATAATTATTTTTCTTTCTTTTGTAAGTATAACTCCATAAGAATCTTCCCTATCTACCAACTACCAGGGTGTATAAATGTGACACATACACTATATATACATGTATACACGAATTTTTTATCTCTGTTCAACGTCATTCTATCATATACTGATCTTCAGTAAGCTAAAGGAAAGAGCGTCTCTAAGGGACTCCAATTTAGCTATACATCTCATTGGATCTTCTTGTTAGAGTTGGTGGAACATTTTTTGTTTCAATAGTGTTCTGATTAGAGTAAATTACATGGCAACACAGCGTATTTATGAGGAGAAGCGTGTGATCTTTACGATGGGTTTTAGATTAGCATATGTATATATACATATATACATATATAGTTGTTTGTGTGTGCGTTATATGTGCATTTATACACACACATGCATACGATGGGTTTTAGATTAGTTACACGTTAGAATCCTATACTTATGTAATACTTTATTTATTTAACTTATCGACAGTCCCTTGAATTGATTAATCTTTTATTATAATTAAGAAGCTATTAGGTGTATAAAGTAATAAAATAAATAAATAATGTACTATTAGGTGTATAAAGTAAAAAATAAATAAATAATGTTTTGTTTATTTAATTAAAAAAGTATCATAAAAAAAAAAATAGAAAAAATTACCGTAGATGCTCCATCTGGCAACACAATGTAAAGGCCTTTTATAGGAGCATTTGGGATTTAGCCATTCCTAAATATTTTGTTGAATAAACACAGGCCCCAACTTCTCTCTCTTCTTCAGTCTTTTTCAGATCAATGTTGTATTATGCTTCTTTTCTTTTTTTCTATTTTCTGTTTCATCTCTGCCCGCTTTCTTTGAGATCGAAATCATAGATCATTGTTTCGGAGAGGAGAGATAAACGAAGATGTTGATTGATTATGAGATCACATTTTGCTGAAGGGATCGACTTCGATTCTTGTTTTAATTCTTTCTTCGTTTTCTCTATGACTTTTTTGCTTCGGGTTTTCTTTGCAGAACAAGAATGGGGTGAAAACAGGGGTAAAACGAAGGCAGAAAACTGTAAAATAATAAACACGACCCATAATTTTGGCAGGTGAGAAGGAAAGTAATACTGCATGAGCATTGAAACTACGACCCTTTTCTTTTCTTTGGTTTGTTTCCTTTTTAAAGGGAAAAGAGCAGAGCCTTTTTTACTTCCACTGTGGAAATGGCGAACCCTCCGAAGCCGGATGGCAGAGTATACGAAATCTTCAACATCGTCGTGCAAGACCTGCAAGAAACCCATTGAGAAAGATACATAGGGTCGCAAGATGGTTCAATATACCGGTTTGATGGTTTCATGCATGTATGCCTCCAACCCCCCTCCCCCCCCCCCAATTTTTTTTGGTTCTTCACCTCTTAATTCTAGTCCCTTCCCCCCGCATGTTTTTAGTGCATTTAATCTTTTTTCTCTAGTTACTTCTTATTCACCACTTCTTTATTCTCTTTTTGGCAGTTTTTCTTCGCTTGATTTTGAAAGTTCTCCTCAGTGTTCCTATTTTGTTTCTATAGAGCTGATGGCATGCTCTTTGGAGCTCTTGCTACATGTCTACTTTGTAAAGGATTTCTTCGATATTCATGGGCATGTAAATGTCATGGTTATTTGTCTGAATGGATCAAGTGCTCATACTCCACTACTGTGAAGGAAAGTGGCAAATTCCGGATAGAAGTGAAAAAGAATATCTTCTCAAGGTACGTTGTTTAAAAAGTTGTTTTGCAATATCTTTATATCTATATAGATTTGTTTTTACTGTTATTTGGGAAAGTATAATCATGTCTACATGAGTAACTCAGTAGTTTAAGTCTCAAAAGTTGAAAAAGCACTCACGAATATTTCCTCAACCAACACACTACTGCGTTGACTCGATGCCAGTCCAGCAATACAATGCAAAAAGGATCCAGGGAGGATTTAATGGACCTGAAAGTTTCTATTGCAGTATCTTCAAAAGATTCCATGGTCTGTGTTTTCGCTGCATTTAGTCTAGAAATTTTCTATTATCATTTGACAATTTGATATGTTTTTCAGAAGCTTTCTTGCTGGAGCCTTTGTAAATGGAGGTTTTTGCAGGATAGTTGGAATAAAAGACTAGAAGCTGTCGGCCACCACAAGAAGATAAATGAAGGTTTTTAGTTTTCAGCATGGGTCTTCTATGACTTGTTTTTATTAGCCTAAAGCCCTTTTTAGTTCTTTTGGTTTGATTTTCCTCGTTTATATTTACTCATATGAATATTGCTCACACAAACTGCTTGGTTGTAATTGAGGGTTTGGATGACCGGGATGCAGAGATGAGGAAGGCAAGGTGAAGAACTTACAAAGTGCTTTATTAAAAGCTGAACCCTAATCAGTAAGGGTCCCTGCCACCCTCGGTCAAAGGATAAAGTGTAGTGCATGAGGCTTCTGGTTTGCAAGATTCTGGACATATTCTCGAAGTTGGGAAAAACATTTATAACACAACTTTGAGCATGTCTGATCTTTCTACTGGCGTTAATAGCTAAGTGCTGATGTCTTGGCTTTCCCTAGAATACTTGTCTTTAAGTACTGATTTTATCTGGTTATGCACTACGGTCAAGGATGCTTTATTGAAAGTGAGTTCTTTTGATATATGGAGGAGAGCTATTGTTTGTCAAATGTTACATTGGTCATTTTCTTGATTTATTCTTTGATACTACGCTTAGACTAAACCTTTATGCTACATTCCAGATTGCTTTTTTCACCTAATCGCTTTTCTAATGCGGCATCATGGGTGTTACTTGCTTAATTATCCTGTCTTCGACTTGTTTGTAATTCATTCATTAGGAAAGAAGTGATTTTACTTAATACTATTTTTGAATTGAGTGATCATTTATGTTTAATTTTCTTTAGCCTTTTTATATTTGTACTTTAACCGTTGCTTGTTTTGCTAAATGCAGTTGTACATTCTTCAGATCATTCAAGAGGACAATTGTTTTCCCCAAATGGGGCCGCGTAGGTCAAGAGGACAATTGTTTTCCCCAAATGGGGCCGCATAGGGAATGAGAAGATTGGAGGCGTTAAATTTGAAGAGATGACCATATCTAATGCTATCAATGAATTCAAACGTTTATTTCTTAAGAAAACTGGGAATTCCTAGGAGGCTAGGGAACAAAAACATTTTCAGAAACAACCTGAAAGTTTTTATCGACTAGACATTGTAATTTATATTTCTCTCTTATTGCATGATCACAACTTCTTTTTTCTTGAGCATCCTTATCTTTTTTCTCCTTATTTGGAAAAATGTGATTGTGTAGGATTATTTCATTAATAGAGATGTCTCGAGGAAGAAAGGCTGAATCAAATAGCCTTCTTGCTACTTCGTTAATAAAGCTGATGAACATGCTTTTCAATGTGGAGACATATAGGTAGGAAAATATATCATGGGTGATTTACTTCAGAACTTAGTGTTATGTGATCTTTGTTGAAGAATTATTTTTCAGGGACTGCTATGATGGAATTTGAGATCAATATGTGTGATATGCCTCAAGGAAAACCATCAAGTGTAACATTCACAAAAATTAAGTATTTTATTGATGAGTTCTTGTTTCAGTAGCTCCGCTAGTGTGGGTTATTCCTACCGCTGAGGTAACTTCTTACTAATGTTGTGCATATTTGTAACATTTGTTTAGGGTTAAAGGCATTGACTGAGATGCAGAATTTGTCGGGTGGTAATGCTCATGATCCTACCATGACGGAGAGCCTCATTATTGATGCTCGCAATTGCTTTTTCACTTTGACACTTTCTATTCACCCACATGTCATCCCGGATAAAGATGATTTCTAGGCCAAAGGTAAAGACTTTTGTTATGATTTCTTTACTTATCACCTGTTTTGCATTGTCATTTTTGCTTGAATGCGCAAATTAAGTTATGTTGCTATTAAGAACTATTTAAATTGATATCTTGCTACTACAACATCAACATTTCCTGCACAACATTATGATATTCTTTGTTCATGTAGAAAAGGCTTCGTAGCAATGTTTAACTCTTGATCATTTTGAAATTAATGATTGTGCAGTCCTTTTGGTAAATTTGTTGAGATTCAGTTCAACAAACATGGGAAAATATTGTGACCAGCCATTCGCATCTATATTTTGAGAGATCTCATGTCCGTCAGATGTCAGATTCAGAAGGGAACTATTATTGTCTCTACCTTCTTTGTGCAGCACCGCAAGGTTTTTTCCCTCTTGTCTAGTGTTGGCTTTCTTGTGCAATTTCTTATTGTTTTTGTTTGGTATTTTCTAATTTTAATAAATGATATCGTTTACCTACTTCTGCTGTTGTTGGAAATTGAAAAGTATAAGTTGGGGCATCCTAAAACATGACATTGTCTTAACCAATCCAATTGTTATGAGTTAATTGAGTGATGCTCATGATTATCTTGCAAGTAGGGGAGCCATGGATGTTGGAATAAGCCCACATTAGCAGGTTTATCCTTGAAACCTCCACATGCTTTTCATATTTCGTACTATATCTTGTGTCTATTCTTTTTGGTTTTCTTTCAGGATCCTTTTCTCCGGAGTTGTTGCTATTCTTCATCTAGGAAACATGGAATTCTGCTAAAGGTCAAGAAATCGACTCTTTTTTTAAGGATAACAGATATAAACGTCATCTACGGATTTACAGCAGAGCTTCTCATGTGTTATCAGGTTCTTGATCTTTTTCATTCAATGATTACTTTTACAGAGTATTCAGATGTGTTCCCCGCATGCAGGTGTGATCATTACTGAAGTGTGTGATGGTTACCCCAGAAGAAGTAATCAAGAGAAGGCTTGATCCTGATGGTGCATTAGTTAGCATGGATGGTTTAGCTTAAACAATATATTTCCGGTTGTTTGATTGGTACGTAGCTTTTTCTTTTTCTTTTTCTTTTTCTTTTTCTTTTTGGGTGACATCTTCTTTCAGTGAATATTGTTTTTCTCCTACATGGCCTCAATGATGCTATAATTATTGAAGGTTTGTAGACAAGGTTAAAATATGTATTGGTCAAGATCCAAATTTCAAGACTCTTATTGAGGTAATTGACGTTTATGGTTTTGAAAGTTTCAAGAGTAACTAGTATGTACTTCACAAGTGAAAACTGTGAAAGAAGGATTCAGCTTGTCGTTCTTTTAGAATTTCTTTTTTATTGTTAGGGTTGTTTTGAGCAATTTTACATTAATTACACAAACGAGAAGCTTTTGCATCATTTTAACAAGGTATTATGTTTGGAAAATTTTGGTGAGCTACATTTATACAGTAGGTCTTCAATGTGATAATGGTGATTGCTGAATTTTTTAATTTTTATCTGGCAGCAAGCGTTCAAAATGGAGTAAGAAGAATACACAAAAGAAGTAACTAACTGGAGTTATATCGAATTTGTCGATAACCCGGATGGTTTGGATCTTCTTGATAAGGTAGAACTTTTGACTTAAGCTGTAGCTTTTAATTGCTAAAGTAGGCCATGAGACTGCATACAAGTTAGAAATTCATGTAGATGGGTGTCTCAATGCTTATAAATGTTACTGCAAGCAGAATTCTTGTTTCGTCTTTATCTTCTACATTCTTGTGTTTTTATTCACCACAAATGACTCAATGGTTAAACCTACTTCATGGAATTATAGGTGCAAATTGGTTGTCTCTTGAGTCTTGAACGTAAAATGTTTTTTTGTATCTTAGATTTCATGCATAATTGTCTCTTTTTTGTGTTGGCAGAAACCTGGAGGTATTATTCTCTCCTTGACGAGGCCCGGTAAGCAATTTTCTCAGAGGGAAAAGAACACGACTTTTTTTTTGGGGGGGGGGGGTTCTGGTCGCCTCTCATGATGTTACAATTTCATGCTTCTTGTACGTTTAAATATCTACCTTCCTCTTTGAATTTTGTTTCCGTCTTTAGATTTTATTGTGTTCTAGGTAGAATTAAGATGCTCTAGTTTTTTGATGGTATGATATATGTGACGAACTTTTATGTTTGGTTTCTACCTGTGTTGCTTTAGCTGCTTCCAACTATAAGGTACCAAATTTCTCTGAAACTGTAATGCTAGTAATGTTTTTGAATGGATTTGCAGATAGGTAAAACAAAGGCCTTATTAAGGGCATGTCAGATGACAGAGTTAGATGCAAAAGTGCTCAAAGCTGACCAATGCAGCCAAACAATCCAAAGGAAGATTAGAACTCATGTTGCCAGAAAACATTTTCTTGAATTGCAGAAGTCTGCAGTTCTTATGCAGTCTATTTGCCGAGGTTTGTCTCATATTAACTTCGCTGCTACTGAATGTTTACCTTGTCTTCATTAATGATCATTATATTTCGACATGAACTTAAGCCCTATCTCAAATCGTTATCTCCTTGTTGCCAAAATCCATCTATTGCTCAGGAATATTTTGATCGCTTAGTTGGGCTTGTAAGATTTAGTCCACTTGACACCTCAGTTAAGCGCCTGCGTGTTATATTTACTACTGTTTTATTTGTTTTTTTGTTTGTGATTGGCAGGGAGACTAGCTTGCAAGCTATATGCCTCAGGTTTCATGTTTTTTTCAGTCTATTTGCCGAGGTTTGTCTCATATTAACTTCGCTGCTACTGAATGTTTACCTTGTCTTCATTAATGATCATTATATTTCGACATGAACTTAAGCCCTATCTCAAATCGTTACCTCCTTGTTGCCGAAATCCATCTATTGCTCAGGAATATTTTGATCGCTTAGTTGGGCTTGTAAGATTTAGTCCACTTGACACCTCAGTTAAGCGCCTGCGTGTTATATTTACTACTGTTTTATTTGTTTTTTTGTTTGTGATTGGCAGGGAGACTAGCTTGCAAGCTATATGCCTCAGGTTTCATGTTTTTTTCGGAGAGCAATCGTCATACAAAGTGAAGCATAGTGGAAGCGAATTGTCCTAGGAGTTGACGTGGCTTTTTTTGGGAAAATATTGTAGGGGTTGTTGTTTAGATGCATGTAGGCTTGCTTTATTTTCCAATTCCACGATACTTGATGAGGTTGAATAGTTCAAATGTTTTTATACGAATCGATCCATTCCTGTTGTGCTAAGTTGTCCATTAAACATTTGTTTGCGGGAATTAAAGTATCATGTGCTCTCCCATAAAAATAAACTGGTAGTTTTAGATGGTTTCATTCTGCGGATGTTGTTTTAGATGGTTTCATTTTGCAGGATGGATGGAAGGAAAGATTAGAAGTTGTCGGGCTTAGGTCTACAAGAAGATAAGCCTTTTTTGTTTTTTTAGTTTTATTTCCTCTTTTATATTTACTCATATGAATATTGCAGATGCGAACTGTTTGGTTGTAATTGAGGGTTTGGATGACCAGAATGCAGTGATGAGGTAGGCGAGGTAAAGAACTTACAAAGTGGTTTATTGGTCAGATGTTGTCATGTGTCTTTATGTACCTTTGACAATTTTGGTTTTACAGAAGGATGAAATTACTTATACTTCGCATGGATTATTTGGAGGACTGCGTTAAAAAAGGGAGGAAACTTCCAGTTGTTTTTTATAAGATTGAGGCTGTCGAAGATAGACAAAGCATTTCACTGTCCAAGTCAAAGGGTAAAGTGTAGTGCATGAGGCTTCTGATTTGCAAGATTCTGGACACTTTCTTGAAGATGGGAAAAGCATTTATAACACAACTTTGAGCATGTCTGATCTTTCTACTTGTGTTAAGAGGTAAGTTTTGATGTCTTGGCTTTCCCTAGAATACTTGTCCTTAAGTACTAGTTTTATCAGGTTGTGCACTGCGGTTAATGATGCTTTATTGAAAGCCTCTTTCCTTTCTTTAACATGGCTGGTGACTAGTGATGATGACGTTCAGATGTGCGTGACAGTTGGTTCTTTTAATGTTTGAGCATCATGACAAGGTATAGAGAGGAATACGGTTACTAATTACTTGCTTCTTTTGATATATGGAGGAAAGCTAATGTATGTCAAATGTTACATTGGTCATTTTCTTGATTTATTCCTTGATACTACGCTTAGACTGAACCTTTATGCTACATTTCTCGACTGTTTTCTTCACCTAATCACCTTTTCTGATCCAGCATCATGAGTGTTACCTACTTAATAATCCGTCCTCAACTTGTTTATAAATCATTCATTACCTAAGAAGTGATTTTGCTTAACACTATTTTTGAATTGAGTGATATTTATGTTTAATTTTCTTTAGCCTTTTTATATTTTGTACTTTGACCTTTGCTTGTTTTGTTAAATGTAGTTATTACATTCTTCAGATCATTCAAGAGGGTAAAAGGTCAGATTGTTATGTTTCCTCAAATGGGGCGCGTAGGGAATGAGAAGATTGGAGGTGTTAAATTGGACGAGATGACCCAATCTGATGCTATCAATGAATTTTAATGTTTATTTCTTGAGAAAACTGGGAATTCCTGGGGGCTAGGGAACAAAAAAACATTTTCAGAAACAACCTGGAAGATTTTATCCACTAGACATTGTAATTCATATTTTTTTCTTGTTGCATGATCACAACTTTTTTCATGAGCATCCTGATCCTTTTTTCTCCTTATTTGGAAAAATGTGAATGTGAAGGATTATTGCATTAATAGAGATGTCTTGAGGAAGAACAGTCTAGCTGAGTCAAGTAGCCTTCTTGCTACTTCGCTAATAGAGCTGATGAACATGCTTTTCAATGTGGAGACATATAGGTGGGAAAATATATCATGGGTGATTTACTTCAGAACTTAGTGTTATGTGATCTTTGTTGAAGAATTATTTTTCAGGTCTGATATGATGGAATTTCAGAATAATATGTCTGAATTGCCTCTAGGAAAACTGAGCAAGAGTAACATTCACAAAAGTTAAGTGTTTTATTGATGAGTTCTTGTTTCAGTAGCTCCGCTAGTGTGGGTTATTCCTATTGCTAAGGTAACTTCTTATTAATGTTGTGCATATTTGTAACATTTGTTTAGGGTTTGATGCATTGACCAAGATACATAATTTGTTGGGTGGTAATGCTCATGATCCTGCCATGACGGAGAGCCTCATTATTGATGCTAGCAATCGCTTTTTCACTTTGATACCTTCTATTCACCCACATGTCATCAGGGATAAAGATGATTTCTGGAAAAAGGTAAAGGCTTTTGTTATGATTTCTTTACTTATCATCTGTTTTGCATTGTCATTCTTTTGCTTGAATGCACAAATTAAGTTATGTTGCTATTAAGAACTATTTTCCTTGAACTTCTGCGTCAAAATGGCTGCACTAATCCCTCTTTTTGTTTCATCTATGTAAGTATATATAGAGGCGGGGTCTCGCTGTAATCAAAGTCTCTATTCTTTGGAATGGATGTATTGTCGCATTCCAGAGTGCACCTATGTTTAGGGCCTTAACCTTCTTCCTGAGTTATTCGTACTATTGTTCCTTCAATGGTAGATCGTGACCGATATCAGCGTTTAGTTGGAATACTAATTTATCTATCTCATACACGACCAGATATTGTCTATGTAGTTGGAGTTGTGAGTTAGTTTATGCATCACCCGCATGTTGAGCACATGATAGCTGCAAAAAAGATACTGAGATACTTGAAAGGGACACCTGGACGAGGAATTTTGAACAAAAAGCATGGTCACCTAAATATCAGAGTGTTTACAGATGCTGACTTGGCAAGAAATCCAAACGATAGAAGTTCAACCTCATGGTATTTTACTATCATCGGAAGAAATCTAGTCACATGGAAAAGTAATAAAACAAAAGGTAGTATCGTTATCAAGTGCAGAGGCAGAATTTAGAGGGATTGCCAAAGGGATTGTAGAGATACTATGGATAAAGAAGTTGATGGATGAAATTGGGGTCCAAGTGCATCTCCCAGTGCAACTATTATGTGATAATAGGGCATCCATAAGTATCTCAGAAAAACTAGTACAAGATGATCACACTAAACATATTGAGGTGGACCGACATTTTGTCAAGGAAAAGCTTGAAGAAGGAAGTGTTGAACTATCGTTTGTCAAATCTGAAGATCAACTTGCGGATATACTCAGAAAGGCAGTCACTGGGAGGGTTTATGAATCCGTTCTAAGCAAGTTGGATTCCCCACCTGCCCGTACTGCAGTGCTGATTTTGTTCCAACGTACTCTTGGGAGCTGTGTACCGTCTGTGATCTTGCTGTTGTTGGAGCTGATGCATCTGGGCTTCTGTGCTCTTTCCGAAACTCAATAAGTTTCAATTTCTTGGCCTAGTTTCTCGTATAGGCAGCTTCATTCCCTAAAAACAGAGAAGGTAGAATCACATTGGTAAATCGTCTAGACCTCCAGTTACTTGGATCATCCCATAAATCTGTCCCATAATTCAAGGCTGCTAATACAACATGCACTAATGGTTGATGATGATCTTTTTTCTGAACTTACTACTACAACAGCAACATTGGCTACACAGCATTATGATATTCATTGTTCATAGAGAAAAGGCTTCGTAGCAATGTCTAACTCTTGATCATTTTGAAATTAATGATTGTGCAGTCCTTTTGGTAAATTTGTTGAGATTCAGTTCAACAAGCATGGGAAAATATCGTGAGCAGCCATTCGCACCTATATTCTTGAGAGATCTCGTGTCCGTCAGATGTCAGATTCAGAAGGGAACTATTGTCTCTACCTTCTTTGTGCAGCACCTCAAGGTTTTTTCCCTCTTGTCTAGTGTTGGCTTTTTCTTGTGCAATTCCTTATTGTTTTTGTTTGGTTCTTTCTAATTTTAATAAATGATTTCGTTTACCTACTTTTGATGTTGTTGGAAATTGAAAAGTATAAGTTGGGGCGTCCTAAAACATGACATTATCTTAACTAATCCAATTGTTATGAGTTAATTGAGTGATGCTCATGATTATCTTGCAAGTAGGGGAGCAATGGATGTTGTTGGAATAAGCCCACATGAGCAGGTTTATCCTTGAAACCGCCATGTTATGCACGTGCTTTTCATATTTCCTACTATATCTTGTGTCTATTCTTTTTGGTTTTCTTTCAGGATCCTTTTTTCGGAGTGTTGCTGCTATTCTTCATCTAAGAAATATAGAATTCTGCTAAAGGTCAAGAAATGCTCTTCTGTTTTTAAGATGACAGATCTAAACATCATCTACGGATTACAGCAGATCTTCTCATGTGTTATCAGGTTGATCTTTTTCATTCACTGATTACTTTTACAGAGTATTCAGATTTGTTCCTTGCATGCAGGTGTGATCCTTATGCACTAAAGGATGCATTATTGAAGCGTGGTGGTTACCCCAAAAGAAGTATCTAGAGAAGTCTTGATCCTGATGGTGCATTAGTTAGCATGGATGGTTTAGCTTAAACAATATATTCCCGGTTGTTTGATTGGTATGTAGCTTTTTGGGTGAGATGTTTTATTATTACTTTCTTTTTCTTTTTATTTAATTCAAAAAAATGACATCTTCTTTCAGTGAATACTGTACTTCTCCTGCATGGCCTCAATGGTGCTATGATTATTGAAGGTTGGTGGACAAGGTTAAAATATGTATTGGTTAAGATCCAAATTTCAAGACTCTTATCGAGGTAATTGACGTTTGTGGTTTTGAAAGTTTCATGACTAACTAGTATGTACTTCACAAGTGAAAACTGTGACAGGATGATTAGCTTGCGTTCTTTTGGAATTTCTTTTTTTTATTGTTAGGGCTGTTTTGAGCAGTTCTACATTAATTATACAAGAAGCTTTCCATCATTTTAACCAGGTATCATGTTTGGAAAATTTTGATGAGCTACATTTTACTGTAGGTCTTCAATGTGATAATAGTGATTGCTAAATTTTTTAATTTTTATCTGGCAGCAAGCGTTCAAAATGGAGCAAGAAGAATACACAAAAAAGTAACTAACTGGAGTTGCATCGAATTTGTCGATAACCCGGATGTTTTGGATCTTCTTGATAAGGTAGAACTTTTGACTAAAGCTGTGTAGCTTTAATTTTAATTAGGGCCATGAGAGGCTGCATACAAGTTAGAAATTTATGTAGATGGTGTCTCAATGCTTATAAATGTTACTGCAAGCAGAATTCTTGTTTCGTCCTTATCTTCTGCATTCTTGTGTTTGCTTTCACCACAAATGGCTCAGTGGTTAAACCATCTTTATGGAATTGTATTTATATCTCTGCAAATATTTTGTAATAGTTGAATTAGAATTGGCATGTGGCGAACGTGATTGTACTTGATGTCAAACAGTGTTCAAATGTCTTCCTATCCACCATGCACGTAAACAAATAAAAATAAACAATGCACTAGGATATTTGTCTTTTTGCTCTCAAATTTTCCCTTCTATGTTGTTATAGGTCATTTGCGATAACTCTGTTTGATGAGAGGTGCAAATTGGTTGTCTCTGAGTCTTGAACGTAAATTTTTTTTTGTATCTTAGATTTCATGCATAATTGTCTCTTTTTTGTGTTGGCAGAAACCTGGAGGTATTATTTCTCTCCTTGACGAGGCCTGGTAACAATTTTCTCAGAGGGAAAAGAACATGACTTTTTTTGGGAGGGGGGGGGGGGGGGTTCTGGTCGCCTCTCATGATGTTACAATTCTATGCTTCTTGTACATTTAAATATCTACCTTCCTCTTTGAATTTTGTTTCCCGTCTTTAGATTTTATTGTGTTCTAGGTAGAATTAAGATGCTCAAGTTTTTTGATGGTATGATCTATGTGACGAAGTTTTATGTTTAGTTCTTACCTGTGTTGCTTTAGCTGCTTTCAAATATAAGGTACCAAATTTCTCCGAAACTGTAATGCTAGTAATGTTTTTGAATAGATTTGCAGATAGGTAAAACAAAGGTCTTCTTAAAGGCTGATCAGATGACAGAGTTACATGCAAAAGGTGATCAAAACTGACCAATGCAGCCAAACAATCCAAAGGAAGATTAGAACTCATGTTGCTAGAAAACATTTTTTGAATTACAGAAGTCTGCAGTTCTTATGCACTCTTTTGCCGAGGTTTGTCTTATATTAACTTCGCTGCTACTGAATGTTTTACCTTGTCTTCATTAATGATCATTATATTTCGACATGAACGTCAACCCTATCTCAAATCGCTACCCCTTGTTGCTAAAATCCATCTATTGCTCAGGAATATTTTGATTGCTTAGTTGGGCTTGTAAGATTTGGTCCAGTTGACACCTCAGTAAGGCTTGCATGTTATATTTACTACTTTATTTGTTTTTTTTTTTGTTTGTGATTGGCAGGGAGACTAGCTTGCAAGCTATATGATACCATTAAAAAGGAGACAGCTTCGCATAAAATCCAAACTAACTTGCATGGACACCTTGGCAGTAGAACTAAAGACGACTAATGTTGACTAGAATCACACTGCAGAGACTATTAAGGTCTATGGCATCATGTAAGGAGTTCAAATTTAGAAAGCAAACCAAGGCGACTACTATTATACAGGATAAGCTGGTTTTCTAATTGGTTCAACAAATCCACACATCATTTTTTTTGCCCGTCAATTAGAATCTCGTATGCAGGCCCATTGACCATAGAGCCTTTTCATACTATAGGAGACATGAGTGCCTCAGTTATAACGCAATGCCGATGGAGGTGAAGGGTGGCTAGAAGAGAACTTACTGAAATTGAGGATGTAAGTTTCTCTCTTATGTTAAGAGTGCGGTTGCATCATGCTTGTGGTTCAGAGCTATAAAGCCACTTGTGAAGCATAACTTGGCTCCTCGAAAGAATTTATCAATGTAGGTTTGAGTAAGAAAAATGCGAAATTTTTTATTTCTACGTATAAGACGTTTGGAACATAAGTATACTAGGAGTACATCATGGATTATTGTGATTCAAATAATGCGACAGATGTAGTTAGGTCTAGAATGCAAGTCTGGCCTTACTTGACTGTCTCGCATGAACTTCTAATGGTAGGCTCGCATTAAGATAATATGCCTCAGGTTTCATGTTTTTATCCGGAGAGCATCGTCATACAAAGTGAAGCATAGTGGAAGCGAATTGTCCTAGAGTTGGCGTGGCTTTTTTTGGGGAAATATTGTAGGGGTTGTTGTTTAGATGCATGTAGGCTTGCTTTATTTTCCAATTCCACGATACTTGATGAGGTTGAATGGTTCAGATGTTTTTAGAATTGATCCATTCCTGTTGTGCTAAGTTGTCCATTAAACATTTGTTTGCGGAAATTAAGGTATCATGTGCTCTCCCATAAAAATAAACTGGTTTTAGATGGTTTCATTCTGCGGATGTTGTTTTAGATGGTTTCATTTTGCAGGATGGATGGAAGAAAAGATTAGAAGCTGTCGGGGCATAGGTCTACAAAAAGATAAATAAAAGTTTTTAGTTTTCAGCATGGCGTCTTGTATGACTTTTTTTTATTAGCCTAGTAGCCTTTTTGTTCTTTTAGTTTTCTTTTCCTCTTTTATATTTACTCATATGAATATTGCAGATGCGAACTGTTTGGTTGTAATTGAGGGTTTGGATGACCAGAATGCAGTGATGATGTAGGCGAGGTAAAGAACTTACAAAGTGGTTTATTGGTCAGATGTTGTCATGTGTCTTTATGTACCTTTGACAATTTTGGTTTTACAGAAGGATGAAATTACTTATACTTCGCATGGATTATTTGGAGGACTGCGTTAAAAAAGGGAGGAAACTTCCATTTGATTTTTATAAGATTGAGGCTGTCGAAGATAGACAAAGCATTTCACTGTCCAAGTCAAATGGTAAAGTGTAGTGCATGAGGCTTCTGGTTTGCAAGATTCTGGACACATTCTCGAAGATGGGAAAAGCATTTATAACACAGCTTTGAGCATCTCGATCTTTCTACTTGTGTTAAGAGGTAAGTTTGATGTCTTGGCTTTCCCTAGAATACTTGTCCTTAAGTACTAGTTTTATCAGGTTCTGCACTGCGGTCAAGGATGCTTTATTGAAAGTCTCTTTCCTTTCTTTAACATGGCTGGTGACTAGTGATGATGACGTTCAGATGTTTGTGGCAGTTGATTCTTTTAATGTTTGAGCATCATGACAAGGTATAGAGAGGAATACGGTTACTAATTACTTGCTTCTTTTGATATATGGAGGAAAGCTAACGTATGTCAAATGTTACATTGGTCATTTTCTTGATTTATTCCTTGATACTACGCTTAGACTGAACCTTATGCTACATTTCTCGACTGTTTTCTTCACCTAATCACCTTTTCTAATCCAGCATCATGAGTATTACCTGCTTAATAATCCGTCCTCGACTTGTTTATAATTCATTCATTACCTAAGAAGTGATTTTACTTAACACTATTTTTGAATTGAGTGATATTTATGTTTAATTTTCTTTAGCCTTTTTATATTTTGTACTTGAACCTTTGTTTTTTTTGTTAAATGTAGTTATTACATTCTTCAGATCATTCAAGAGGGTAAAAGGTCAAATTGTTATGTTTTCCTCAAATGGGGCCGCGTAGGGAATGAGAATATTGGAGGTGTTAAATTGGACGAGATGACCCAATCTTATGCTATCAATGAATTTTAACATTTATTTCTTGAGAGAACTAGGAATTCCTGGGGGGCTAGGGAACAAAAAACATTTTCAGAAACAACCTGGAAGATTTTATCCACTAGACATTGTAATTTATAATTTTTCTTGTTGCATGATCACAACTTCTTTTTTCATGAGCATCCTGATCCTTTTTTCTCCTTATTTGGAAAAATGTGAATGTGTAGGATTATTGCATTAATAGAGATGTCTTGAGGAAGAACAGTCTAGCTGAGTCAAGTAGCCTTCTTGCTACTTCGCTAATAGAGCTGATGAACATGCTTTTCAATGTGGAGACATATAGGTGGGAAAATATATCATGGGTGATTTACTTCAGAACTTAGTGTTATGTGATCTTTGTTGAAGAATTATTTTTCAGGTCTGATATGATGGAATTTCAGAATAATATGTCTGAAATGCCTCTAGGAAAACTGAGCAAGAGTAACATTCACAAAAGTTAAGTGTTTTATTGATGAGTTCTTGTTTCAGTAGCTCCGCTATTGTGGGTTATTCCTACTTCTGAGGTATCTTCTTACTAATGTTGTGCATTTGTAACATTTTTTAGGGTTTGATGCATTGACTAAGATAGAGAATTTATTGGGTGGTAATGCTCATGATCCTTCCATGACGGAGAGCCTTATTATTGATGCTAGCAATCGCTTTTTCACTTTGATACCTTCTATTCACCCACATGTCATCAGGGATAAAGATGATTTCTGGGCAAAGGTAAAGGCTTTTGTTATGTTTTCAGTACTTATCACCTGTTTTGCATTGTCATTCTTTTGCTTTAATGCACAAATTAAGTTATGTTGCTATTAAAAACTATTTTCCTTGAACTTCTGCGTCAAAATGGCTGCACTAATCCCTCTTATTGTGTTATCTATGTTGGTATATATAGAGGCGAGTGCACTAATCCCTCTTATTGTGTATCTATGTTGGTATTATAGAGGCGGGGTCTCGCTGTAATCCAACTCTCTATTATTTGGAATGGATGTATTGGCGCAGTCCAGAGTGCACCCATGTTTAGGGCCTTAACCTTCTTCCTGAGCTATTCGTACTATTGTTCCTTCAATGGTAGATCGTGACCGATATCAGCGTTTAGTTGGAATACTAATTTATCTATCTCATACACGACCAGATATTGTCTATGTAGTTGGAGTTGAGTTAGTTTATGCATCACCCGCATGTTGAGCACATGATAGCTGCAAAAAAGATACTGAGATACTTGAAAGGGATACCTGGACGAGGAATTTTGTACAAAAAGCATGGTCACCTAAATATCAATGTGTTTACAGATGCTGACTGGGCAAGAAATCCAAACGATAGAAGTTCAACCTCATGGTATTTTACTATCGTCGGAGGAAATCTAGTCACATGGAAAAGTAATAAAACAAAAGGTAGTATCGTTATCAAGTGCAGAGGCAGAATTTAGAGGGATTGCCAAAGGGATTGTAGAGATACTATGGATAAAGAAGTTGATGGATGAAATTGGGGTCCAAGTGCATCTCCCAGTGCAACTATTATGTGATAATAGGGCATCCATAAGTATCTCAGAAAAACTAGTACAATATGATCGGACTAAACATATTGAGGTGGACCGACATTTTGTCAAGGAAAAGCTTGAAGAAGGAAGTGTTGAACTATCGTTTGTCAAATCTGAAGATCAACTTGCGGATATACTCAGAAAGGCAGTCACTGGGAGGGTTTATGAATCCGTTCTAAGCAAGTTGGGTTCCCCACCTGCCCATACTGCGGTGCTGATTTTGTTCCAACGTGCTCTTGGGATCTGTGTACCGTCTGTGATCTTGCTGTTGTTGGAGCTGATCCATCTGGGCTTCTGTGCTCTCCTTCCCAAACTCGATAAG
Organism: Eustoma russellianum; assembly: GCA_036186865.1. Classification (NCBI taxonomy): domain Eukaryota; kingdom Viridiplantae; phylum Streptophyta; class Magnoliopsida; order Gentianales; family Gentianaceae; genus Eustoma; species Eustoma russellianum. The sequence continues at coordinate 3,238,270 of AP025051.1, forward strand.
TTTCAATTTCTTGGCCTAGTGGGCAGCTTCATTCCCTAAAAACAGAGAAGGTAGGAATCACATTGGTAAATTGTCTATGGTTATCTCTTTCCTTGGTTTGCTTGATTTAGACCTCCAGTTACTTGGATCATCCCGTAAATCTGTCCTATAATTCAAGGCTGCTAATACAACATGCACTAAGTGGTTGATGATGATCTTTTTTCTGAACTTACTACTACAACAACAACATTGGCTACACAGCATTATGATATTCATTGTTCATAGAGAAAAGGCTTCGTAGCAATGTCTAACTCTTGATCATTTTGAAATTAATGATTGTGCAGTCCTTTTGGTAAATTTGTTGAGATTCAGTTCAACAAGCATGGAAAAATATCGTGAGCAGCCATTCGCACCTATATTCTTGAGAGATCTCGTGTCCGTCAGATGTCAGATTCAGAAGGAAACTTTTGTCTCTACCTTTATTGTGCAGCACCGCAAGGTTTTTTCCCTCTTGTCTAGTGTTGGCTTTTTCTTGTGCAATTTCTTATTGTTTTTGTTTGGTCTTTTCTAATTTTAATAAATGATTTCGTTTACCTACTTCTGTTGTTGCTGGAAATTGAAAAGTATAAGTTGGGGCATTCTAAAACATGACATTATCTTAATCAATCCAATTGTTATGAGTTAATTGAGTGATACTCACAATTATCTTGCAAGTAGGGGAGCAATGGATGTTGTTGGAATAAGCCCACATGAGCAAGTTTATCCTTGAAACCGCCATGTTATGCACGTGCTTTTCATATTTCCTACTATATCTTGTGTCTATTCTTTTTGGTTTTCTTTCAGGATCCTTTTTTGCGGAGTCGTTGCTGCTATTCTTCATCTAGGAAATATAGAATTCTGCTAAAGGTCAAGCAATCGGCTCTTCTGTTTTTAAGGATGACAGATCTAAACATCATCTACGGATTACAGCAGAGTTCTCATGTGTTATCAGGTTGATCTTTTTCATTCACTGATTACTTTTGCAGAGTATTCAGATTTGTTCCCTCCATGCAGGTGTGATCCTTATGCACTAAAGGATGCATTATTGAAGCGTGTGGTGTTTACCCCAAAAGAAGTATCTAGAGAAGTCTTGATCCTGATGGTGCATTAGTTAGCATGGATGGTTTGGCTTAAACGATATATTCTCGGTTGTTTGATTGGTTTGTAGCTTTTTGGGTGAGATTTTATTATTACTTTCTTTTTCTTTTTATTTAATTCTAAAAAACAGGATATCTTTTAGTGAATACTGTACTTCTCCTACATGGCCTCAATGGTGCTATGATTATTGAAGGTTGGTGGGCATGGTTAAAATATGTATTGGTTAGAATTACTTTTTCCGTACGTATATGATACCCCCATGATGGAACAATACAAGGGAGCACCATTTCTGGAACTCAGGCCGCATGTTTTTGCTGTTGCTGATGTGACTTTTAGGTAATTTTGTTATGCATTTTTCTTTCGTGGTACTTTCGTTTGGATTGTGCAATCAACACTATCTCCGAACTCAATGACCAATGAGGGAAAAAGTAATTCTATTTTAGTTAGTGGTGAAAGTGGGGCTGGAAAGATTGAAACAAATAAAGTGTTTATGCGTTACCTTGCTTTCTTGGGTGGCCGTGAAGGCAGTAAAAGGAGAACTGTGTAACAAAAAGTTTAAGAGGTAAGTTGAACGACTTTAGAATGCCCTTTGTGATGACTTTTGTGTGTATGTTTGTATGCGTGCCACGCTCTTGTATGCCTTTTAACTAACTCTTTGCCTGAAACTAACTATTGAAATGATGCAGTCTAATCCTTTTCTTGAAGCTTTTCTATGCAAAAACTTTGAGAAATAACAATTCCAGGTCAGCATTGTGATATTCATTGTTCATATGGAAAAGGCTTCATAGCAATGTCTAACTCTTGATTATATTTAAATTAACGACTGTGCAGTCGTTTTGGTAAATTTGCTGAGATTTCCACAAACATGGAAAAATATCGGGAGCAGCCATTCGCACCTATATTCTTGAGAGATCTCGTGTATGGTAGATGTCAGATCCGGAATGGAACAATTATTGTCTCTACCTTTCTTGTGCAACACAGCAAGGTTTTTTCCCTGTGTCTAGTGCTGACTTTTTTTTGCAATTTCTTATTGTTTTTATTTGGGCTCTACTAATTTTAATAAATGATTTCGTTTACCTGCCTCTGCTGTTGTTGGAAATTGAAAAGTATAAGTTGAGGCATCCTAAAACATTCTATTCTTAACCAATCCAATTGTTATGAATTAGTTGTGTGACGCTCATGATTATCTTGCAAGTAGAGGAGCTATGGATGTTGTTGGAATAAGCCCACATGAGCAGGTTTATCCTTGAAACTGCTATGTTATTCACATGCTTTTCATATTTCCTACTATATCTTGTGTTTATCCTTTTTGGTTTTCTTTCAGGATTATTTATTTTGGAGTTGTTGGTACTATTCTTCATCTGGGAAATATAGAATTCTGCTAAAGGTTAAGAAATCGACTCTTCCGTTTTTAAGGATGACATATCTAAACATCATCTACGGATTACAGCAGATTTCTTGTGTTATCAGGTTCTTTATATTTTTCATTCACTGATTACTTTTACAGAGGATTCAGATGTATTTCCCCGCTTACAGATATGATCTTAAAGCACTAGAGGATGCATTATCGAAGTGTGTGATGGTTACCCCAGAAGAAGTAATCAAGAGAAGTCTTGATCCTGATGGTGCATTAGTGATCATGGATGGTTTTGCTTCAAAAATATATTCTCGGTTGTTTGATTGGTATGTAGCTTTTTGGGTGAGATGTTTTATTAGTACTTTCTTTTCTTTTTATTTAATTCTAATAAAAGGACATCTTTCAGTGAACATTGTACTTCTCCTGCATGGCCTCATTGGTGCTATAATTATTGAAGGTTGGTGGGCAAGATTAAAATATGTGTTGGTCAAGATCCAAATTCCAAGACTCTTATTGGGTAATTGACGTTTATGGTTTTGAAAGTTTCAAGACTAACTTGTATGTGCTTCACGAGTGAAAACTGTGACAGGAGAATTCAGCTTACCGTTTTTTTATAATTACTGTTTCTTTTTGGTTAGGGCAGTTTTGAGCAGTTTTGCATTAATTACACGAACGAGAAGCTTCAACATCATTTTAAACAGGTGTCATGTTTGGGAAATTTTGGTGAGCTACATTTTTCCAATAGGTCTTCAATGTGATAATGGATTGCTAAATTTTTTATAATTTTTATCTGGCAGTACGTGTTCAAAATGGAGCAAGAAGAATACACAAAAGAAGAAACTGACTGGAGTTGCATCGAATTTGTCGATAACCAGGATGTGTTGGATCTTCTTAATAAGGTAGAACTTTTGACTTAAGCTGTAGCTTTTAATTGCTAAAGTGGGCCATCAAATTGCATACAAGTTAGAAATTTATGTATATGGTATCTCAATGCTTATAAATGTTACTGCAAGCAGAATTCTTGTTTCGTCCTTATATTATGCATTCTTGTGTATGTATTCACCACACATGGCTCAATGGTTAAACCCGCTTCATGGAATTAAGCAGGATGTGTTGGATCTTCTTAATAAGGTAGAACTTTTGACTTAAGCTGTAGCTTTTAATTGCTAAAGTGGGCCATCAAATTGCATACAAGTTAGAAATTTATGTATATGGTATCTCAATGCTTATAAATGTTACTGCAAGCAGAATTCTTGTTTCGTCCTTATATTATGCATTCTTGTGTCTGTATTCACCACACATGGCTCAATGGTTAAACCCGCTTCATGGAATTATATATCTCTGCAAACATTTTTGTAATAGTTGAATTAGAATTGGCATGTGGTGAACGTGATCGTACTTCTTGATACCAAAACAATGTTCAAATCTATTCCGATCCACCCGTGCATGTAAACAAATAAAAATAAATAATGCACTAGGATATTTGTCTTTTTGCTCTCAAATTTTCCCTTCTATGTTGTTAATTGGTCACACGCGATAAATATGTTCTGATGAGAGGGTCAAATTGGTTGGCTCCAGAGTCCTGAACGTAAATTTTTTTTTGTATCTTAGGTTTCATGCTTTTTTGTGTTGGCAAAAACCCGAAGGTATTATTTCTCTCCTTGGCGAGGCCCGGTAAGCATTTTTAGCTTTCGTATAAGCTTAAAGCATGTCATGGGATGACTGGAAGTTTGCCATAATGGTGCGTGATTTTTTCAGTATGTCTCTAAAATCTACTCATGGAACGTTCTTACAAAAGATTTACCAGACATTCAAGTCGTACAAATGTTTTATCAAACCCATGTTATCATGTTGCTCATTATGGTAGCGACGTGAATGTCATATTGTGATTTCTTTTCGTTTGATTAAAAATTTTATGGCTTAATCATCTGATGTATTGGTAGTTTTTCCTTCCTCTCAGGTGCAATATCAGTCTGACCAGTTTTTAGATTCCATATGTACTTTTGTAGATGTTGGTGCAAGCTGACAAGGGTAGGATCCACTCTTCCACCTCCAACAACCTTTCCACAAGGGTTTAGGCACAAAGAAGTAAACTTCTCATTGCTTCCATTGTGTAGAAATCGCCGGTTTAAGCAAACACCTTAGATTCAAGTGTGCGTTGATAGGCAAACCTTCAAGGCCCTCCTAGACGGTCACTTCAACGCTTGGCAATTACCCTCGATTTGCTCAAGATTGAGAGATATTAGCCTTGATTTTTTGTGCAAAATCAAGAAAACAAAGTTTCACTCACTTGGAGAAGAAAACACAAATATTGTTGATGATAAGTGGTAGTGAGGCCAGCGGCCTTAGACATAATAAAGGCTGAAAATTTCAGCCAAAAAACAATCAAAAAGGAAAGGTAATCTATATCCTAAAACCTACCAAAAAGTTAAATGAGATAAATGGTAATCTTCCTAAAAATTCTATCTTGAAAATGACATATTCTCTTAATCTACCAAGGCAGCCAATTTCTTGCTTCTTTGTTAGACTTTGGAGATCAATTTTTATGGTATGACAATCTTGTCTCAATTTTCAAAAGATTGATTGCAATCTTATCTTGATTGGATTTGGAATTGGCTCAAATTCTCCTTCTTTTCCTTCCTTTTGGCCGGCCCTTGGTGTGCTGAATTTAAGGCTTTCCTTTTGTGTTTTCAAGACATCATCCTTTAGGAAACATTCCCTTCATCCTATCAACTTTCCAAAAACAAGAACAACTAGACAAAACATTGGTAACAAAAATAATAAATATAGAACATAGAAAATAGAAAACACACATGCAAACACAATTATGCAAGACTAACTAAAAATGCTCAGTTTCAAGAAAATGAATTCAACGCACGTTTGGCTCGTCTTGCACATGCCTACACAAGAAGTTCGCAATATCAATCTCAAGTTTCTAGTTTGACTTTTTGTCATAGGCCTAGAGTCCAAATGATGGAATCCACGATTCGCATAAAACCCCCTTTCTCAGAAGGATTCGTCCTTGAATCAAAGGACTCATCAGTGTAGGGGTCAAGTCAGCAACGTTGAAGGTAGTGGAAACAGAGTCATATCTTGGAGGAAGATCCAAGACATAAGCATTTTGTCCCACGCGATGAACAATTTTGTCCAATAAAATATTTATTGGACTATTATTTTCAAGTAGTTAAACGTTTTCTTATAAACACATATACCCAAAATATATTTTATATTTCAAAGGTATTGCAAAGGTTTTTTGTTAATAAATATTTTAACTAGTTTTTTATATAGTATACTATTTTACAAGATATATTTCTTTCCGAATTCGTATAGCAACAAAATGGAATTTCAACTACCCCTCACAAAACTGATATTTTAAAATAATGATGTTTTCGAACAACGATATGGTTATACAGTTCTTATATTATTCCTCAAATTTTCGTTTAGCTATATATATTTGCTAAAATAATGTTATTTTTAAACTTTCGATATTGCAATCAATATGACCATTAAATGCTTTTGAAGCTATTTATCTGATTGCGATAAACTTATTAATTTTGTGAACCAGAAACAGTTTCAAATGTACTTATTTCTTTTTGGAAAAGAGAGGTATCTTATTCAAAATTGTTTTACGAAACTTTACATTCGTTGAGTTTTCAAATGTTGTATTTTGCGAAACAAAACATAACTTTCAAAATATATACCTGTTTTTGAAAACGGAAGGTATCATATTCAAATTGTTTCATAAAACCTTACATTATTAAGTTTTCAACTGTTTTGACGCGATTTTACCAAAATGCCTTGCGAACAAGTTATATCGACGTTTTTAAAATGGTCATTTGAGATATCGCGTTGCGAAAACAAATCTCTGATATTTTGGGTTTTTTGTTTACAAAAATTAGAAGGTTTAGTATTTTAAATAGTTAAAGCAATATTCAAAATCATATCTACATAAGCTACTTTTCTTTTAACTTGAAGAAAGATATGTCCATACACATATCTCGTATACTGGGCTGCTTACGATATCTTTGAGAAATTAAAAGCATGATCATAGAGCTAGTCCGTAAGTGTATAAGAACTGATTTTGAAGACTTGGTTGTATTAAGGAAGGGTAGCGGTTATCATATTGGCATACACAAAGAATGTTACTATGGTTACTTTTCATTTGACATTAAGGGGTGACTTAGAAAAAAAATTTATGCGAAGTATTGGACTATTATTTTCAAGTAGTTAAACGTTTTCTTATAAACATGTATACCCAAAATATATTTTATATTTCAAAGGTATTGCAAAGATTTTTTGTTAATAAATATTTTAACTAGTTTTTTATTTAGTATACTACTTTACAAGGATATATTTCTTTCCGAATTCGTATAGCAGCAAAATGGAATTTCAACTACACCTGACAAAACTGATATTTTTAAAAATAATGATGTTTTCGAACAACGATATGGTTATACAGTTCTTATATTATTCTTCAAATTTTCGTTTATCTATATCTATTTTGCTAAAATAATGTTATTTTCAACTTTCGATATTGCAATCAATATAACCTTTAAATGCTTTTGAAGCTATTTATCTGCTTGCGATAAACTTATTAATTTTGTGAACCAGAAACAGTTTCAAATGTACTTATTTCTTTTTGGAAAAGAGAGGCATCTTATTCAAAATAGTTTTACGAAACTTTGCATTCGTTGAGTTTTCAAATGTTGTATTTTGCGAAACACAAACATAACTTTCAAAACTGATATATTTTAAAATGATGATGTTTTCGAACAACGATATGGTTATACACTTCTTATATTATTCCTCAAATTTTCATTTAGCTATATCTATTTTGCAAAAATATTTTTTTTTTCAACTATCGATATTGCAATCAATATAACCATTAAATGCTTTTGAAGTTTTTATCTGCTTACAATAAACTTATTAATTTTGTGAACCAGAAACAGTTTCAAATGTACTTATTTCTTTTTGGAAAAGAGAGGTATCTTATTCAAAATTGTTTTACGAAACTTTGCATTCGTTGAGTTTTCAAATGTTGTATTTTGCGAAACAAAACATAACTTTCAAAATATATATCTGTTTTTGAAAACGGAAGGTACCATATTCGAATCGTTTCATAAAACCTTACATTATTAAGTTTTCAACTGTTTTGACGCAATTTTACCAAAATGCCTGAACAAGTTGTAATGTCGTTATTTAAAATGGTCATTTGAGATATCGCGTTGCGAAAACAAATCAATGATATTTTGGGTTTTTTGTTTACAAAAATTAGAATTAAGGTTTATATTTAAATAGTTAAAGCTATATTCAAAATCATAGCTATATAAGCTACTTTTCTGTTAACTTGAAGAAAGATATGTCCATACACATATTTCGTATACTGGGTTGCTTACGCTATCTTTGAGAAATTAAGAGCATGATCATAGAGCTAGTGTATAAGAACTGATTTTGAAGACTTGGTTGTATTAAGGAAGGGTAGCGGTTATCATATTGGCATACACAAAGGATGTTACTATGGTTACTTTTCATTTGACATTAAGGGGTGACTTAGAAAAAAAATTTATGCGAAGTATTGGAATATTATTTTCAAGTGGTTAAACGTTTTCTTATAAACACGTATACCCAAAATATATTTTTATATTTCAAGGTATTGCAAAGATTTTGTTAATAAATATGTTAGCTAGTTTTTTATTTAGTATACTACTTTACAAAAATAATTTCTTTCCGAATTCGTATAGCAGCAAAATGGAATTTCAACTACACCTGACAAAACTGATATTTTAAAAATAATGATGTTTTCGAACAACGATATGGTTATACAGTTCTTATATTATTCCTCAAATTTTCGTTTATCTATATCTATTTTGCTAAAATAATGTTATTTTTCAACTTTCGATATTGCAGTCATATTACCATTAAATGCTTTTGAAGCTATTTATCTGCTTGCGATAAACTTATTAATTTTGTGAACCAGAAACAGTTTCAAATGTACTTATTTCTTTTTGGAAAAGAGAGGCATCTTATTCAAAATAGTTTTTTGAAACTTTGCATTCGTTGAGTTTTCAAATGTTGTATTTTGCGAAACAAAACATAACTTTCAAAAATATACCTGTTTTTGAAAACGGAAGGTACCATATTTAAATCGTTTCATAAAACCTTACATTATTAACATTTCAATTGTTTTGACGCAATTTTACCAAAATGCCTTGCGAAGAAGTTATATCGTCGTTTTTAAAATGGTCATTTGAAATATCGCGTTGCGAAACAAATCTATGATATTTTGGTTTTTTTGTTTACAAAATTAGAAGGTTTAGTATTTTAAATAGTTAAAGCTATATTCAATATCATAGCTACATAAGCTACTTTTCTTTTAACTTGAAGAAAGATATGTCCATACACATATTTCGTATACTGGGCTGCTTACCATATCTCTGTGAAATTAAGAGCATGATCATAGAGCTAGTCGTTAAGTGTATAAGAACTTATTTTGAAGACTTGATTGTATTAAGGAAGGGTAGCGGTTATCATATTGGCATACACAAAGGATGTTAGTATGTTTAATTTTCATTTGACATTTAGGGGTGAGTTAGAAAAAAAAATTTATGCAAAGTATTGGAATATTATTTTCAAGTGGTTAAACGTTTTCTTATAAACACGCATACTCAAAATATATTTTTATATTTCAAGGTATTGCAAAGATTTTGTTAATAAATATGTTAACTAGTTTTTTATTTAGTATACTACTTTACAACGATATGTTTCTTTCCGAATTCGTATAGCAACAAAATGGAATTTCAACTACCCCTGACAAAACTGATATATTTTAAAATAATGATGTTTTCGTACAACGATATGGTTATACAGTTCTTATATTATTCCTCAAATTTTCGTTTAGCTATATCTATTTTGCTATAATATTTTTTTCCAACTATCGATATTGCAATCATTTTAAGCATTAAATGCTTTTAAAGTTATTTATTTGCTTGCGATAAACTTATTAATTTTGTGAATCAGAAACAATTTCAAATTACTTTTCTTTTTGGAAAAGAGAAGCATCTTATTCAAAATTGTTTTACAAAACTTTGCATTCGTTGAGTTTTCAAATGTTGTATTTTGCGAAACAAAACATAACTTTCAAAATATACCTGTTTTTGAAAACGAAAAGTACCATATTCAAATCGTTTCATAAAACCTTACATTATTAAGTTTTCAATTTTTTGACCTAATTTTACCAAAATGCCTTGCGAACAAGTTATATCGTCGTTTTTAAAATGGTCATTTGAGATATCGCGTTGCGAAAACAAATCTATGATATTTTGTTTTTTATTTACAAAAATTAGAAGGTTTAGTATTTTAAATAGTTAAAGCTATATTCAAAATCATAGCTACATAAGCTACTTTTCTTTTAACTTGAAGAAAGATACTGGGCTGCTTACCATATCTTTGAGAAATTAAAAACATAATCATAGAGCTAGTCATTAAGTGTATAAACACGTATACCCAAAATATATTTTATATTTCAAATGTATTGCAAAGTTTTTTTGTTAATAAATATTTTAACTAGTTTTTTATATAGGATACTACTTTACAAAGATATATTTCTTTCCGAATTCATATAGCAGCAAAATGGAATTTCAGCTACCCCTGACAAAACTGATATATTTTAAAATAATGATGTTTTCGAACAACGATATGGTTATACAGTTCTTATATTATTCCTCAAATTTTCGTTTAGCTTTATCTATTTTGCCAAAATAATTTTTTTTTCAACTATCGATATTGCAATCATTTTAAGCATTAAATGCTTTTGAAGTTATTTATTTGCTTGCGATAAACTTATTAATTTTGTAAACCAGAAACAGTTTCAAATGTACTTATTTCTTTTTGGAAAAGAGAGGTATCTTATTCAAAATTATTTTACGAAACTTTGCATTCGTTGATTTTTCAAATGTTGTATTTTGCGAAACAAAACATAACTTTCAAAATATATATCTGTTTGTGAAAACGTAAGGTACCATATTCAAATCGTTTCATAAAACCTTACATTATTAAGTTTTCAACTGTTTTGACGCAATTTTACCAAAATGCCTTGCGAACAAGTTATATCGTCCTTTTTAAAATGGTCATTTGAGATATCGCTTTGCGAAAACAAAATATGATATTTTGGGGTTTTTTGTTTACAAAAATTAGAAGGTTTAGTATTTTAAATAGTTAAAGCTATATTCAAAATCATAGCTACATAGCTACTTTTCTTTTAACTTGAAGAAAGATATGTCCATACACATATGTCTGGGCTGCTTACGATATCTTTGAGAAATTAAGAGCATGATCATAGAGCTAGTCCGTAAGTGTATAAGAACTTATTTTGAAGACTTGGTTGTATTAAGGAAGGGTAGCGGTTATCATATTGGCATACACAAAGGAAGTTAGTATGTTTAATTTTCATTTGACATTTAGGGGTGAGTTAGAAAAAAAAATTTATGCAAAGTATTGGAATAATTTTCAAGTGGTTAAACGTTTTCTTATAAACACGTATACCCAAAATATATTTTTATATTTCAAGGTATTGCAAAGATTTTGTTAATAAATATGTTAGCTAGTTTTTTATTTAGTATACTACTTTACAAAAATATATTTCTTTCCGAATTCGTATAGCAGCAAAATGGAATTTCAACTACCTGACAAAACTGATATTTTTAAAAATAATGATGTTTTCGAACAACGATATGGTTATACAGTTCTTATATTATTCCTCAAATTTTCGTTTATATATATCTATTTTGCTAAAATAATGTTATTTTTCAACTTTCGATATTGCAGTCAATATTACCATTAAATGCTTTTGAAGCTATTTATCTGCTTGCGATAAACTTATTAATTTTGTGAACCAGAAACAGTTTCAAATGTACTTATTTCTTTTTGGAAAAGAGAGGCATCTTATTCAAAATAGTTTTTTGAAACTTTGCATTCGTTGAGTTTTCAAATGTTGTATTTTGCGAAACAAAACATAACTTTCAAAATATATACCTGTTTTTGAAAACGGAAGGTACCATATTCAAATCGTTTCATAAAACCTTACATTATTAACATTTCAATTGTTTTGACGCAATTTTACCAAAATGCCTTGCGAAGAAGTTATATCGTCGTTTTTAAAATGGTCATTTGAAATATCGCGTTGCGAAAACAAATCTATATTTTTTGTTTTTTTGTTTACAAAAATTAGAAGGTTTAGTATTTTAAATAGTTAAAGCTATATTCAATATCATAGCTACATAAGCTACTTTTCTTTTAACTTGAAGAAAGATATGTCCATACACATATTTCGTATACTGGGCTGCTTACCATATCTGTGAAATTAAGAGCATGATCATAGAGCTAGTCGTTAAGTGTATAAGAACTTATTTTGAAGACTTGATTGTATTAAGGAAGGGTAGCGGTTATTATATTGGCATACACAAAGGATGTTAGTATGTTTAATTTTCATTTGTCATTTAGGGGTGAGTTAGAAAAAAAAATTTATGCAAAGTATTGGATTATTTTCAAGTGGTTAAACGTTTTCTTATAAACACGCATACTCAAAATATTTTTATATTTCAAGGTATTGCAAAGATTTTGTTAATAAATATGTTAACTAGTTTTTATTTAGTATACTACTTTACAAGGATATGTTTCTTTCCGAATTCGTATAGCAACAAAATGGAATTTCAACTACCCCTGACAAAACTGATATATTTTAAAATAATGATGTTTTCGTACAACGATATGGTTATACAGTTCTTATATTATTCCTCAAATTTTCGTTTAGCTATATCTATTTTGATAATATTTTTCCAACTATCGATATTGCAATCATTTTAACCATTAAATGCTTTTAAAGTTATTTATTTGCTTGTGATAAACTTATTAATTTTGTGAACCATAAACAATTTCAAATGTACTTATTTCTTTTTGGAAAAGAGAAGCATCTTATTCAAAATTGTTTTACAAAACTTTGCATTCGTTGAGTTTTCAAATGTTGTATTTTGCGAAACAAAACATAACTTTCAAAATATATACCTGTTTTTGAAAAAGAAAAGTACCATATTCAAATCGTTTCATAAAACCTTACATTATTAAGTTTTCAACTTTTTGACCCAATTTTACCAAAATGCCTTGCGAACAAGTTATATCGTCGTTTTTAAAATGGTCATTTGAGATATCGCGTTGCGAAAACAAATCTATGATATTTTGGTTTTTTATTTACAAAAATTAGAAGGTTTAGTATTTTAAATAGTTAAAGCTATATTCAAAATCATAGCTACATAAGCTACTTTTCTTTTAACTTGAAGAAAGATACTGGGCTGCTTACCATATCTTTGAGAAATTAAGAACATGATCATAGAGCTAGTCATTAAGTGTATAAACACGTATACCCAAATATATTTTATATTTCAAAGGTATTGCAAAGTTTTTTTGTTAATAAATATTTTAACTAGTTTTTTATAGGATACTACTTTACAAGAGATATTTCTTTCCGAATTCATATAGCAGCAAAATGGAATTTCAACTACCCCTGACAAAACTGATATATTTTAAAATAATGATGTTTTCGAACAACGATATGGTTATACAGTTCTTATATTATTCCTCAAATTTTCGTTTAGCTTTATCTATTTTGCCAAAATAATTTTTTTTCAACTATCGATATTGCAATCATTTTAAGCATTAAATGCTTTTGAAGTTATTTATTTGCTTGCGATAAACTTATTAATTTTGTAAACCAGAAACAGTTTCAAATGTACTTATTTCTTTTTGGAAAAGAGAGGTATCTTATTCAAAATTATTTTACGAAACTTTGCATTCGTTGAGTTTTCAAATGTTGTATTTTGCGAAACAAAACATAACTTTCAAATATATATCTGTTTGTGAAAACGTAAGGTACCATATTCAAATCGTTCCATAAAACCTTACATTATTAAGTTTTCAACTGTTTTGACGCAATTTTACCAAAATGCCTTGCGAACAAGTTATATCGTCCTTTTTAAAATGGTCATTTGAGATATCGCTTTGCGAAAACAAATTATGATATCTTGGGGTTTTTTGTTTACAAAAATTAGAAGGTTTAGTATTTTAAATAGTTAAAGCTATATTCAAAATCATAGCTACATAGCTACTTTTCTTTTAACTTGAAGAAAGATATGTCCATACACATATGTCTGGGCTGCTTACGATATCTTTGAGAAATTAAGAGCATGATCATAGAGCTAGTCCGTAAGTGTATAAGAACTTATTTTGAAGACTTGGTTGTATTAAGGAAGGGTAGCGGTTATCATATTGGCATACACAAAGGAAGTTAGTATGTTTAATTTTCATTTGACATTTAGGGGTGAGTTAAAAAAAAATTTTATGCAAAGTATTGGAATATTATTTTCAAGTGGTTAAACGTTTCTTATAAACACGTATACCCAAAATATTTTTATATTTCAAGGTATTGCAAAGATTTTGTTAATAAATATGTTAGCTAGTTTTTTATTTAGTATACTACTTTACAAAAATATTTCTTTCCGAATTCGTATAGCAGCAAAATGGAATTTCAACTACACCTGACAAAACTGATATTTTTAAAAATAATGATGTTTTCGAACAACGATATGGTTATACAGTTCTTATATTATTCCTCAAATTTTCGTTTATCTATATCTATTTTGCTAAAATAATGTTATTTTTCAACTTTCGATATTGCAGTAATATATATTAACCATTAAGCTTTTGAAGCTATTTATCTGCTTGCGATAAACTTATTAATTTTGTGAACCAGAAACAGTTTCAAATGTACTTATTTCTTTTTGGAAAAGAGAGGCATCTTATTCAAAATAGTTTTTTGAAACTTTGCATTCGTTGAGTTTTCAAATGTTGTATTTTGCGAAACAAAACATAACTTTCAAAATATATACCTGTTTTTGAAAACGGAAGGTACCATTTAAATCGTTTCATAAAACCTTACATTATTAACATTTCAATTGTTTTGACGCAATTTTACCAAAATGCCTTGCGAAGAAGTTATATCGTCGTTTTTAAAATGGTCATTTGAAATATCGCGTTGCGAAAACAAATCTATGATATTTTGGTTTTTTGTTTACAAAAATTAGAAGGTTTAGTATTTTAAATAGTTAAAGCTATATTCAAAATCATAGCTACATAAGCTACTTTTCTTTTAACTTGAAGAAAGATATGTCCATACACATATTTGGCATACTGGGCTGCTTACCATATCTTTGTGAAATTAAGAGCATGATCATAGAGCTAGTCATTAAGTGTATAAGAACTTATTTTGAAGACTTGATTGTATTAAGGAAGGGTAGCGGTTATCATATTGGCATACACAAAGGATGTTAGTATGTTTAATTTTCATTTGACATTTAGGGGTGAGTTAGGAAAAAAAAAATTATGCAAAGTATTGGAATATTATTTTCAAGTGGTTAAACGTTTTCTTATAAACACGTATACCCAAAATATATTTTTATATTTCAAGGTATTGCAAAGATTTTGTTAATAAATATGTTAACTAGTTTTTTATTTAGTATACTACTTTACAAGGATATGTTCTTTCCGAATTCGTATAGCAACAAAATGGAATTTCAACTACCCCTGACAAAACTGATATTTTAAAATAATGATTGTACAACGATATGGTATACAGTTCTTATATTATTCCTCAAATTTTCGTTTAGCTATATCTATTTTGCTATAATATTTTTTTCCAACTATCGATATTGCAATCATTTTAACCATTAAATGCTTTTAAAGTTATTTATTTGCTTGCGATAAACTTATTAATTTTGTGAACCATAAACAATTTCAAATGTACTTATTTCTTTTTGGAAAAGAGAAGCATCTTATTCAAAATTGTTTTACAAAACTTTGCATTCGTTGAGTTTTCAAATGTTGTATTTTGCGAAACAAAACATAACTTTCAAAATTATACCTGTTTTTGAAAAAGAAAAGTACCATATTCAAATCGTTTCATAAAACCTTACATTATTAAGTTTTCAACTTTTTTGACCCAATTTTACCAAAATGCCTTGCAAACAAGTTATATCGTCGTTTTTAAAATGGTCATTTGAGATATCGCGTTGCGAAAACAAATCTATGATATTTTGGTTTTTTATTTACAAAAATTAGAAGGTTTAGTATTTTAAATAGTTAAAGCTATATTCAAAATCATAGCTACATAAGCTACTTTTTTTAACTTGAAGAAAGATACTGGGCTGCTTACCATATCTTTGAGAAATTAAGAACATGATCATAGAGCTAGTCATTAAGTGTATAAACACGTATACCCAAAATTATTTATATTTCAAAGGTATTGCAAAGTTTTTTGTTAATAAATATTTTAACTAGTTTTTTATATAGGATACTACTTTACAAAGATATATTTCTTTCCGAATTCATATAGCAGCAAAATGGAATTTCAACTACCCCTGACAAAACTGATATATTTTAAAATAATGATGTTTTCGAACAACGATATGGTTATACAGTTCTTATATTATTCCTCAAATTTTCGTTTAGCTTTATCTATTTTGCCAAAATAATTTTTTTTCAACTATCGATATTGCAATCATTTTAAGCATTAAATGCTTTTGAAGTTATTTATTTGCTTGCGATAAACTTATTAATTTTGTAAACCAGAAACAGTTTCAAATGTACTTATTTCTTTTTGGAAAAGAGAGGTATCTTATTCAAAATTATTTTACGAAACTTTGCATTCGTTGAGTTTTCAAATGTTGTATTTTGCGAAACAAAACATAACTTTCAAAATATATCTGTTTGTGAAAACGTAAGGTACCATATTCAAATCGTTTCATAAAACCTTACATTATTAAGTTTTCAACTGTTTTGACGCAATTTTACCAAAATGCCTTGCGAACAAGTTATATCGTCCTTTTTAAAATGGTCATTTGAGATATCGCTTTGCGAAAACAAATATATGATATCTTGGGGTTTTTTTGTTTACAAAAATTAGAAGGTTTAGTATTTTAAATAGTTAAAGCTATATTCAAAATCATAGCTACATAGCTACTTTTCTTTTAACTTGAAGAAAGATATGTCCATACACATATTTCGTATACTGGGCTGCTTACGATATCTTTGAGAAATTAAGAGCATGATCATAGAGCTAGTCCGTAAGTGTATAAGAACTGATTTTGAAGACTTGGTTGTATTAATGAAGAGAAGCAAGAACTAGGAGGCATGAAGTTTATAAAAGGTGAAGATGGACATGTGTTAGTCAAAGCACAAGACATGAAGTACAAATGGCAAAAGACTTTCACAATCTTTTCAACGGCGGTAGTGCCGACTACGAAGAACGAGAAAGCAGCACTAACCAACAACATAATAACTTCGACTGTCAGAACATCACACAAGGAGAGGTGATGAGAGCACTGAAGAAGATGAGAAGAGCTAAAGTGGTCGGCCTAGATAACATATCCATTGAGGTGTAAGTATTTGGGAGAGAAAAGGGTTCAATGGCTAACTACTCTGTTCAACCATATTTACAAAACAGGAAAGACGGCAGATGAGTGGAGAAAGAGTGTCGTGGTCCCCTTATATAAGAACAAAGGAGACACACAGTGAGACTCTCAACTCTATATGTACCTGCATAAATGATACAATAATAGGATATGGTGTGCTAGTGTGTTAGTGAGGGAATGTAGTAAACACAATTAGTTTCTGTTATTAAAATAGCTATAAACGTGTATATGCACATATAATGCAAGACACAAAAAACAAAAACAAAAAGTGCAAAGTCAACATAAAGCGTATATAGTATCTAAGCTCCTAAATATAGTATAGTTGCCCCTAACGGAGAGAAGTGTTGGAGGTAATTTAGACTTAAAATTTAAATATTTCAAATGGTCACTTCATGTCTTCATAACCATTAAACAGAGTGAGTTACAAGGTTTTGAAGACCACAAAGTTATTAAAGCTTGTATCTAGGGTTTGGTTCAACTTGACTGTAACTCCTGGAAAATGTTTATCTTAAACTTTCCCTGATGTTTAATGATTCCTGGTTTTTGTCACCAAGTCATGGTAAGGGTTAACTGATTTGTTATCAGATATCATCTTAGTCAGTCCCTGTTTTTGATATGTAGAATGATCACTGTAAAACATCGACTCCAGCTTGTTGCATCTCTTGTTAGGAAATCCCTTTCTTAGCTCTACTGCTTATAAAAGATAAGTGTGTCAAAAGTTTGCACTTTTAGTTTAGAGTGGTAATCACAAATATTGTATTCTTTAGAAATGGCCAAGACTCTCCAGTCTGTGGTATTCAGGTCCTCCGTTCCTAGTGCGGAAAGTCTTCACTCAGACATTCTTTATAAATGTGCAGTTGTTCAAAAGGTGGGCTCTTTGGAAACATTTGGTGTCTCTTAGAAATACTCCTCTATTCTTCTGAGACTTGTTGAATTTTGTAGCCTTTTTGCTGAGGCGGGAATGCTGCTAGTTCTATAATGTGAGTATGTGAAAAGGTGCTATAATGCTACCTAATAGGTGTATTTGTTTTTTAAGGTTTTATATGATCTTCCTGCCTTTTTAGGATGTGAATTTTCTTGCTATGATGATATGTGTGTGTATGTACTTACAAAAAAAAGGGGTGTTGTAGTGTTGATTCATCTTGGGACGAGCTAAAACACATACGAAAGTCAATCGGATTTTTGGTATTGTGGATTACTAGTTAAACTATTTCTTTATGCTTATTTTCTGCAATAGATAAATTCTTGTAAAAGACCTCCACTATCCTGTACTTTTTCCTTCTACTAGAGCGTGCTAATGTCCTTAAGAGGAACTGATTCTCTTTGTGAGAGACCTCTGTTATCTTGCGGAACCAAACTTTTTTTGCATATTAAGCTAACATATGTATACTAATCGATCTGTTTGGTATTTTAGGTTATACATCAAAAGCGAGAGAAGACGCTGGATAAAATAAGCCATGATCTATTTCCTGAAAGTATTCCGCTCGTTATTTATCCTTGAACCTATTTGCATCTATCGATATTGTCCTCAATGTGATGAGCGTCTCAGGTACTCAGTATTGAACAACTTTACAGAATCAGCACTATGTACTGGGATGACAAATATGACACACATAGCCTTTCACCTGAGGTAAGTCATTTAAATCAAGTATTCATGTATATCCCTATACATGTTCAAATTCAAACTTCATCGGATAACAAATGCTTAGAAAAGGTCACTGTCTCTCTCTGACAGCTTCATAATCCTCAAACCTTTCCACTTCAATAGATATGCACCTCATTATACCTTTCCACAATATACCTCTTAACTTTCCAAAATCTGAGAATACTATTATGTGGCTTCACCTTTTTGTGGATCAGTAATTTAGTACAATTAAAGCCATGAAGTTTATCATTTAGTCCTAGGCGGCTTTATCAACTGTGTGGTTATGGATCCGCAAGATCAATAGGTCGGCATTATAAAACTTGTTTGTTTATTTATCGGGTTGAAGAAAAATCATTTGGAGCAGTTTAAGAGGCTAATTTATACCATTCCTAAAGTTTTCCATTATTGGGTTAACTAAATAAATGCGAGATTAATAGGCTAGCGCCCGAAAACCTAATGGTCTTTGTTCATCGGATTGATGAGGAATCATATAGAAGGCAATTTAAAAGGCTAATCCAGAACATTTCTGAAGTTTTCACTATTAAATTAACCAAACAAATGCAAGAATTGACAGCATTATGTCAGTCTCTGATTCAACAATTTGCTTTTACATCAGTGAGCAGTTCCGTCTTGCTGAATGATGGTTCAAGGTAAATTGTGAGATTATATATGATGAGTACATTATATTTCTTCCTTAATCCTTGTCTCCTATGTTTTAAACCGTCATGATATCACTTTTCTTTCTCTTTTTTTGGTAATACCTAATTTCCATTGCAAAGTCCTATTTTTGGTCTTGCTCTTTTGCATCATACCATTCTCTGTTGATGGTATCTCGAAATTAATGGATCAGATTGATATAGTTGACATTGAACCACCTCCACTGATTCGGGAGAATTAAGGGTTCAGGTTCTTGTTACCTCGCGCTGAGTAAGCAATCTAATTGCTGATCCTGATTATAAAAGATAGCCTATAAATAACTTGGGTCACATTTTGGAGTCTAAGATGCAATTGGAAATCCATATGTTGACCAAAAGTTTTTGTACAGAATGTATTCAATTTGCAAGTTTTCCAAGACCTGAGGAGCAAGAGAGGAACCAAGGGTGGAAAAGCATCTTCTTTGAAAAGCCACAACCATAAGGCGCATAATCTGCTTTGTTCATTGGATGATGTGCTTTATCCTCTCTATTGAAACTGGATTCAAGGCTCTCTTTCACATATAGTCTGGATTTTCTGACCGTCAAAGTCGACAGTGAGAAAATCACTATGCGGCATGTGTCTAACAAAGGGGTTGTGCAGTCGGGTGAAGGGATGAGCCGCAAGGGGGTGTTTGGTTGTTCGGAAGGGGTTTGTGAGGTCGATGAGGGGCTGCCGTAGAAGGGTGTTTTGCTGATCTGGAGATGGTGTTAACCTTTCTCTTATTAACGGTGATCCGACTGGTGTCAACAACCCTTATACATTATCTTTCCTAAGTAGTTGGGGTGGGCGTCATACGGCAAGTGGATGCTAAATATCTTGCATTGCTGTTCAAGCAGCACTTGACAGCCTAGTGGAGAAGATTTGTGGAATGATCTGTCACAATTTGAAGAAAGAGATTTTACCCTTGACGAGCTTGCGCATACAGGTTTGTTCTAGTTGATACTTGCTGATCAGCTAGAAGTTTCACGATTAGTTGGTATAGATTTACACTATGGCTAAATTTAAACTTTTGTCATGCGTAATTAATGGCCTAGCCTCCCAGGATATCTAGAGCAAGCTTGACAAAGGGGACAGCTCGTACACTTGCTGATGCTGCTGCTCAAGAAATATTAATTTCTCACTGGCATGGAAGCGTGAAAGCGTCTTGGAAACTTTTTGAACATTTTGAAAGCCAATCATTTAAGAAGGTTTTTTTTCCGGCTGTGTTCTCCATCCTGTGTGACTTATTATTTTTGTTGTCTTGTCATTGTTGTTCTTACGTTATTTTTGTTGTCTTTGTCATTGTTGTTCTTACGTTTATTTATCTATTTATTGATTCATTTATTTGTTTTTACATTATATCCTTTTACGTCCTTGGCTTTACATGTCCCCTTGGTTTCTGTTTCTGTTTCTTTAAGACAACTCCCCTTGGTTTCTTAAGTTTCACTTAAGAGTGTTTGGCATGCCTTTATAGGTCCTTGATGTCATATGTCGTAGTATTTGTATGCAAGTGTCAGAAGTGTTACTGAATTTAAGGTGATTTCCTTCCGTTTTCATCCATTCAACTATTTGATGGATTTGTGACAAAGAAAGTGGCAAGTCTTTCTGTTTTATGGTCTTCTTTGTTTTCTTGGAAGCATTCTAAAAGTCTATCTTATTTGTGCACTATATGAAGCCTGTTTAAGTAGCCTTCAGCTACCACATGCCTTTTTTTATTGAACACCTTTTGCTGTTTTGGAGCATATCCATTTTTTCAGGTGTTTGTGTTGGTAACGAAGAGAAGTCAGTCAATCAATCATACCCAGTATATCCCAACGGCAGTAAAAGCTGTTGTTAGGGTCTGGGAACGGCAGACAAACAATATCTCTATCCTAGATGGTAGAGAGTTTGCTTTCAGTGAGACTCTCAACTCTATATGTACCTGCATAAATGATACAATAATAGGATATGGTGTGCTAGTGTGTTAGTGAGGGAATGTAGTAAACACAATTAGTTTCTGTTATTAAAATAGCTATAAACGTGTATATGCACATATAATGCATGACACACAAAAACAAAAACAAAAAGTGCAAAGTCAACATAAAGCGTATATAGTATCTAAGCTCCTAAATATAGTATAGTTGCCCCTAACGGAGAGAAGTGTTGGAGGTAATTTAGACTTAAAATTTAAATATTCCAAATGGTCACTTCATGTCTTCATAACCATTAAACAGAGTGAGTTACAAGGTTTTGAAGACCACAAAGTTATTAAAGCTTGTATCTAGGGTTTGGTTCAACTTGACTGTAACTCCTGGAAAATGTTTATCTTAAACTTTCCCTGATGTTTAATGATTCCTGGTTTTTGTCACCAAGTCATGGTAAGGGTTAACTGATTTGTTATCAGATATCATCTTAGTCAGTCCCTGTTTTTGATATGTAGAATGATCACTGTAAAACATCGACTCCAGCTTGTTGCATCTCTTGTTAGGAAATCCCTTTCTTAGCTCTACTGCTTATAAAAGATAAGTGTGTCAAAAGTTTGCACTTTTAGTTTAGAGTGGTAATCACACAATATATTGTATTCTTTAGAAATGGCCAAGACTCTCCAGTCTGTGGTATTCAGGTCCTCCGTTCCTAGTGCGGAAAGTCTTCACTCAGACATTCTTTATAAATGTGCAGTTGTTCAAAAGGTGGGCTCTTTGGAAACATTTGGTGTCTCTTAGAAATACTCCTCTATTCTTCTGACTTGTTGAATTGAATTTGTAGCCTTTTTGCTGAGGCGGGAATGCTGCTAGTTCTATAATGGTGTGAGTATGTGAAAAGGTGCTATAATGCTACCTAATAGGTGTATTTGTTTTTTAAGGTTTTATATGATCTTCCTGCCTTTTTAGGATGTGAATTTTCTTGCTATGATGATATGTGTGTTGTGTATGTACTTACAAAAAAAAAGGGTGTTGTAGTATGTTGATTCATCTTGGGACGAGCTAAAACACATACGAAAGTCAATCGGATTTTTGGTATTGTGGATTACTAGTTAAACTATTTCTTTATGCTTATTTTCTGCAATAGATAAATTCTTGTAAAAGACCTCCACTATCCTGTACTTTTTCCTTCTACTAGAGCGTGCTAATGTCCTTAAGAGGAACTGATTCTCTTTGTGAGAGACCTCTGTTATCTTGCGGAACCAAACTTTTTTTGCATATTAAGCTAACATATGTATACTAATCGATCTGTTTGGTATTTTAGGTTATACATCAAAAGCGAGAGAAGACGCTGGATAAAATAAGCCATGATCTATTTCCTGAAAGTATTCCGCTCGTTATTTTATCCTTGAACCTATTTGCATCTATCGATATTGTCCTCAATGTGATGAGCGTCTCAGGTACTCAGTATTGAACAACTTTACAGAATCAGCACTATGTACTGGGATGACAAATATGACACACATAGCCTTTCACCTGAGGTAAGTCATTTAAATCAAGTATTCATGTATATCCCTATACATGTTCAAATTCAAACTTCATCGGATAACAAATGCTTAGAAAAGGTCACTGTCTCTCTCTTGACAGCTTCATAATCCTCAAACCTTTCCACTTCAATAGATATGCACCTCATTATACCTTTCCTCACATCCACAATATACCTCTTAACTTTCCAAAATCTGAGAATACTATTATGTGGCTTCACCTTTTTGTGGATCAGTAATTTAGTACAATTAAAGCCATGAAGTTTATCATTTAGTCCTAGGCGGCTTTATCAACTGTGTGGTTATGGATCCGCAAGATCAATAGGTCGGCATTATAAAACTTGTTTGTCTTTATTTATCGGGTTGAAGAAAAATCATTTGGAACAAAATAGAAACACCGAGGAGAACTTTCAAAATCAATCAAAGTAAAAATTGCCAATAATAGAAAGAATTATTTGTGAATTTTTGGATCTGATCACTCCAAATAAATATTGAGAACATTGATGAGACAAAGATGCTTAAATCTCATTTTGGGGCTATATGGAGATCTAAGAAGACTTCTTTTGAACCATGTAAATATCTCTGGCTGGTATGATTGCTTTCTTATTCCTTTCTGACTAACCTCATGTGCGTGTGTGTGTTTCTTTTAATCGTTTATATTTACATCTATAGTCTAGGATCAAGGAATCAACATCTTTATCAATCTACCAGGATTTCAGTGTGACCATGCTAGTGCTCAGTGCAGGTGACGGTTTTTGTTGGGTTGTCTGTTTGTGTGTGTATATATCTTCCATTTCTTGCTTCAGTTTGAGTTAAAAAAGCAG
Source organism: Eustoma russellianum (assembly GCA_036186865.1). Classification (NCBI taxonomy): domain Eukaryota; kingdom Viridiplantae; phylum Streptophyta; class Magnoliopsida; order Gentianales; family Gentianaceae; genus Eustoma; species Eustoma russellianum. The sequence goes on from AP025051.1 coordinate 3,261,848, forward strand.
TATCTGATGCATACATGCTCTTTGCTTTTTCTGCGGTTTCGTATTCTTGTTGATATTTGAACTTCTGTCAAACGTAAAGCTTTCCGTTCACTTTATCTTTTTACCTTTTTACATTAAGTTTTTTTACCGTCAAGTTAATCATAAAATAGGGGACATGACATGCAATTTCTCGACGTTTTGAAAGCTAACAATTCAAAATGAAACAAGTTCCAACTTATAAGGCACTGATTCATAATTTTTTTTTAAGGCTGAATATACTCTGATGAACTTCATATTGTTCGGCCAACTTCACGTGCACTATTTTGTTCTTGTTTTCTGTGATTTGGAATATTTTGTCAAATCAAGAAAATTCTCCACTCTCCAGTGTAACAAAAGACAAAATAAAATAATTTACCGTGAGACGTTAAATTTAAATGATATTTTTTTTTGTAGGATGAAAATCTTTGGTAATCTTTCACTATATGAAAATCTTTGGTAATCTTCACTGTATGAAAATCTTTTAGTGTGTATTGTCAAATATACTGTCCTGCTATACTGTGAGGTGATGAGATGGAAATAAAATATTATGCTGGGTAACAAAAGGAATTTTAAAAAAAAAGTCTTCCTTTCTGAAGAGACAAAGTGATAACCATATCTTTTCCTTTGGGAAGAGGAGAAACAGAAGAATTTTTCAGAAATATACAGAAGAAAATCAGCAGTTCACAGGTCCGTCGTTTGGGGTAGAAATTGATTTTATTTGCTATTAAAAGATGGGTACTGCATCTTTTTCATTCTTTTGGTCCTTTCACTTTGAAGAAGCTCGTCCCAAAAAGGCATTTGACCAAGTTATATCATAGCATAATTGAAATTTTTTTTGACCTCATTTGATTTAAATTATAAGGCGATTTAAATTATAAGGCTTAATAAATTTGGTATAATAAGATCTCATTGGATTAATAGAACCTATTCAACATGACACTTATTTAATTCATTGCAATGAGTTCTTTAATATAAGCTAATCGGTTTTACAAATAATATACAAAAGTTATTTTTTCAGCACGGTAAAAAATATTTACCATTTGAGATTAAAATTTTGTCCCAAACACAGCTTAGCACCAATGTTTGTTGAACAAATTTAGTATAATATGTTGATATATTTAAGATTACTCGAGAAGCAATATAAAAATTTAGATTTTAGACAATAAAGTCAAATATCAATGCCAAAATTTTCAATAAGTGATCCTCATTATTTTGTCTAGAACCTCGGTTGAAACAAACTATCCAACATCTTAGATTCGATATATTTGTAAAGTGGATACGTAAGTTGTACTGATGCACTTGTCAAAGTTGTTTTGCATTAGGCAACTTACATAAAAAAGTTATTTTTATAAATATTGATTACGTTATTATTATTTGTTGGATCTTTCTGTGAGAATATTATTTTAGTAAAAATAAAGAACACGAAGGTTGGTACTGTCTACAGTTAAAAATGGCTTTGTCTCAAATATATTGTCTTATACGTTTATTCATGTGCACCAAATCACTGTGATTTACATTTATTTTTATTTTTAGTTTCTTTTAAACAATAAATTGCAGTGGCAGCATACCCAAATTTATCTTCAACCCTTCTACAACTGGCAGTGGCAGGATGACGCGCTTTCCCTTATGCTCCTGACCGACTTGCCCAACCGACTCCTCAAACAATATATATCTCTCTGCAATCCGCTCTCTGGACTCCTCGTAGCGCACTCTCACACAGCAAAACACACACTTCACTCAGCCCTGTTTGCAAAGCGAAGGAGAACCACAAATTATTCCGTAGAAATAGCCCTGTTCTTGTCGCACCTGAAGTCATTGTGTTCCATCGGCGATTGGTTGATGCCGAAAGGTGTTTTGGGAACAATTTGAATGTTGCCGGGCTTTTCTTGAAAATTTCTTCATGTTACATGAATTTCTTGATGTTCTAGAATATGTCATCTTGTTTATGTTCTGCATGGGCGTACATTCATGTGATTTTGGTTCAGCTTACATACTTGTGCTCCTAAAATGGTAATTATTGGACTTAATCATCTAATTTTTTAGGACGGGTACTTGGAGGGCTGTTCATGTAGTAATTTAGCCAAAGCTTGAGGATTGTAAGCGCATTTCCTTTGATGACATTTTTTGTCAAGTTAGTATCTAGATGTTTAATTGAAGGAAAATTGCATGTTGAAGGACTTCTTGATGTGTCATGTGTCTTGGCTGCATGCTCCCTCTTGTGTCATGGTGATGTGGACTTGCATATTGTAAGTGTCTGTTCAAGGAAGTAGCTTAGAGTTTTGGGCACCTTATTTCATGTGAACACTTTTTTGTTAGAGATCTCTTTCCTTATATAATCTTCCGTTTCTTTTCAAAGGCGTGTTTTGAATTCATGCGCCTTGCCATAGCAGTTCTGGACATTGATCTGATTCCTGTTGAAAAGTTTATCCAGTCTACGGCAATAATTCTCGATGAATCTCCAAATGGCCTTTCATCATTCAGGTAATCTCATTTTTTGAAACCTGTTTTTTTCTTTCTTCTCCTTCCCCGGCCCTTTTCTTTTATTGGTTTTATCGACGTCCCTCTGTAAATTGAGATGGTTTAAGAGTAAATGGCTAATTTGTTTGGGTCCAAACAGTGTTGGACTTTCCATGGCGTCTCCTATTTAGGGTGCCTGCATTACTGGCTCAACTTATTACTAGGTGCTTTTTTTGAATGTTCTATTTTATTTTTAGTGTGTGATATGATTGCTAAAATCTTGTTGTCTCCCTTTTAAGTATGACACTGTTTAGTTGCGAAGGAGTTCCATCTACAAATTTAAACTACTCAACTATTCTCCCCTCACTTTTTCATGGGAAGGGTAGAAGCCCTCTCCCGCCTCCCTATCCTGCTGTGGTCTTGGGCGGCATGAGAAAGATTCCTCGCATTGATTAAGCAGCTTACACAGAGATGTTTGAATTTTGTGTTTTCAAGTAAACCATGATGTTTTTGTGTTGGAAAATGCGATAACAAGTTTTGATGACTTGCCATGGATATGTACGATAGTACAACTCTTGCTCTTCTGCATTACAAGAGGAAACGTTGAACTAAACTTCACAAGTGTGCTTTACTAGAAATTCGTAAATGAAAAGAGAGGATCTCCTTATACTAATAAATTTGACAACAGTAATATGAGTGTATGATACTATGATCCTGTTTGTGACTTAATTACCACAGATGATCTTGATAAGTGTAATATCAAGATCTTGGTGTTCAAATTTAGGTGTGAAGAAAGAATCAATTAAAAAAATAAAAACAATGGTGGAAATAACAAAAATGAAACAATAGTGAATAAAAAGGAACGAAAACGAAGATACAGTGTAGGCTTTTTTTTTTTAAAAAAGGAAAAAGTAGGTTTAATTTGCCGTGATTTTGTGTAAGATATGTATATATTTTTTTAAAAAAAGTAAGAAATGTAACGTGAAGCGATAATGAAAATACTCTACACTGGAAGCAATTTCGAAATGGTTTGACGTAATTTTCTAAAAAAGGAAAAGAAATCAATTTAACTTTATGTTTTAAAATTGTTTTAGCCTCTAGTTTCATATTCTTTTTAGGTATCCATGTGTTTGCTTACTGATAATCATACCACATAGTTCGAAGACAATTATAGATTAAACGGGCCACCATGAAAACACATTAAGTGGGCCTTTTAGTGAGAACCAATGTTCTTTTTAGGTAATTTTGTTTATGTATTTCCCTTTCGTGGTACTTTCTTTTGGATTGTGCAATTAACACCAACTCTGGACGGTAATTTTGTTTATGTATTTTCCTTTCGTGGTACTTTCTCTTGGATTGTACAATTAACACCAACTCTTAATTCAATGACCAATGAGGGAAAAAATAATTCCATTTTAGTTAGCGGTGATAAATGGGGCAGAAAAGACTGAAACAAATAAAGTGCTTATGCATTACCTTGCTTTCTTGGGTGGTTGTGAAGGCACTGAAGGGAACTGTGGAACAACAAATTTTGGAGGTAAGTTGGATGACTTTAGAATGCCCTTCGTATATGACTTTTGCGTGTATGTTTGTATGGGTGCCACGCTCCTGTTATGCCTTTTCATTGACTTTTTACCTGAAACTAACTATTGTAACGATGCAGTCTAATTCTGTTATTGAAGCTTTTTGCAATGCAAAACCTGTTAGAAATAACAATTCCATATGAGCATTATGGTATTCATTGTTTATATAGAAAAGGCTTTATAGCAATGTCTAACACTTGATCATTTTGGAATTAATGACTGTGTAGTCCTTTTGGTAAATTTGTTGAGATTCTGGTCAATAAACATGGAAAAATATCAGGAGCAGCCATTCGCACATATAGTCTTTAGAGATCTCGTGTCTGCCAGATTTCACATCTTGAATGGAACTACCATTGTCTCTACTTTCTTTGTACAGCACCGCAAGAGGTTTTTTCTCCTCTGTCTAGTGCTGGCCTTTTTTTGTGTGTAATTTCTTATTGTTTTTGTCTGGGTTTTGCTAATTTTAATAACGATTTCCTTTAACTTCTTCTGCTATTAAAGGAATTTGAAAAATATAACTTGGGGCATCCTAAAACGTTCCATTATCTTAAGCAATCAAATTGTTATGAGTTGTTTGAGTGATGCTCATGATTATCTTGTAATTAAAGGAGCCATGGATCTTGTTGGAATAAGCTAACATGAGAAGGTTTATCTTTGAAACCACCATGTTAGTCATATGCTTTTCATATTTTCTACTATATCATGTGGTTATCCTTTTTGGTTTTCTTTCAGGATCCTTTTTTCAGTGTTGTTGATGCTATTTTTCATCTGGAAAAATATAGAATTCTGCTATGGGTCAAGAAATCAACTCTTCAGTTCTTAAGGATGACAAATCATTTGCAGATTGCAGTACAACTTCTCATGTGTTATCAGGTTCTTGATCTTTTTCATTCACTGATTACTTTTACAGAGTGTTCAGATGTGTCCCCGCATGCAGGTGTGATCCTAATGCACTAGAGGATGCATTATTGAACCGTGTGATGATTACCCTAGAAGAAGTAGTCAAGAGAAGTCTTGATCCTGATGGTGTATTAGTGAGCAGGGGTGGTTTAGCTAAAACAATATATTCCCGGTTGTTTGATTGGTATGTAGCTTTTTGGGTGAGATGTTTTATTATTATTTTTTCTTTTTATTTAATTCTAATACAGGGGACGTCTTCTTCAATGAATATTATATTTCTCCTGCATGGCCTCAATGGTGCTATAATTAATGTAGGTTGGTCGACAAGATTAATATATGTATTGGTCAAGATCCAAATTCCAAGACTCTTATTGAGGTACCTGACGTTTATGGTTTTGAAAGTTTCAAGACTAACTGGTATGTGCTTCACGAGTGAAAACTGTGATAAGAGGATTCAGCTTACTGTTCTTTTAGAATTATTGTTTCTTTTTTGTAAGGACAGTTTTGAGCAGTTTTGCACTAATTACACGAATGAGAAGCTTCAGCATCATTTTAACCAGGTATCATGCTTGGAAAATTTTGGTGAGCTATATTTTTCAGTAGGTCTTCAATGTGATAATGGTGATTATTAAATTTTTTTTTATCTGACAGCACGTGTTCAAAATGGAGCAAGAAGAATACACAAAAGAAGAAACTGAGTGGATTTATATCGAATTTGTCGATAACCAGGATGTTTTGTATCTTCTTGATAAGGTAAAACTATTGACTTATGATGTAGCTTTTAATTGTTAAAGTGGACCAGGAGACTGCATACAAGTTAGAAATTTATGTTGATGGTATCTCAATGCTTATAAATGGTAGTGCAAGTAGAATTCTTATTTCGTCTTTATATTCTGCATTCTTGTGTTCGTATTCACCCCAAATGGCTCAATGGTTAAACCCTCTTCATAGAATTGTATATCTTTGCAAACATTTTTGTAATAGTTTAATTAGAATTGGCATGTGGCGAACGTGATTTTACTTCTTGATATCAACCGTGTTCGAATCTCTTCCTATCCACCCGTGCATGTAAAAGAAAATAAAATAAATAATGCAATAAGATATTTGTCTTTTTGCTCCCAAATTTTCCCACGATGAATATGTTCAGATGAGAAGTGCAAATTGGTTGTCTCCATATTCCTAAACGTAAAATAAATTTTTTTTGGTATCTTGATATCAGTGCCTTGCTAATGTATTATATTGATAAGGCGGAGAAAGGGTAATACAACCAATCACGTCAATAAAACTAGAAATAGTGCACTATGGAAGCAGTTTTTTCATGATATGAGATAACATTATTTCAAATAAAGTCTCGAACATTTTGTTCCGGCAATAAGCTACAAAAACTGCAGCGACAAAGAGCCTAAAACACTGCTTTTAGGTAAAATCATGTTTCCTCTTTCCTCATTCCTTTATTATTGTTGTTGTTGTTAATTATTTTTGAATTATCATACTACCAATTCTTATTGGAAACGAAAAGGCGGAGGAGTTGAATTGAAAAATAGTTTATAGACAACCGACACTGCTCCCATGAGGAACCTAAGAAGACAATATGGAGTGCTCTACTTTGTTCAAATGATTTTAATGCCTTTATAAAGATTAGAAGCTTAAATTTAGTAAGATAACCCTGCACATGTAACATTTTGGGAAGCTGTGCTCTTTTTTTCTTCTTTACTTGGTTGGATTTCTGAGTTCCTGAGTTCTGAACATCTTTGATGCTCAGAAATGGTCTGGTCACTCTGAAATCTTGTAGTTCCGAGCATTACTTTCATTGTATGCCAGGCGTCCCTGGTTTTGAAGCTTTCGACTGCAGCTGATTCTTCTTAAGCTTCTGGTAGCTTGCTAAAGTAAATCTTTGGGCATTTCACTCTGAAGTTTTTTGTGTCGGGCATGTGGTTGAAATTCAAATGTGTGCTTCTTCATGCAGTATGTCCTTCATAGAAGAATTTGCCATCTCTGCAAATTTTCACATGTTCCCATGCTTCTTGTCTTCTCGCGTATAATTATTCTCATATGTAACTATGATCATTTTATCCTTTCCCAACAAGAAGTTATGGTCCCAAGATTAATGCATAAAATGTCACGTGCTGGCGTCACAGCATATTAATCTACTCATTCAACAATTTTCATCGAAGGTTCACACTGCAGTGGTGTGATTGTTGGCTAGTGAGATGATTAAACGTTGTGATACCGCGGGGATACTCTTTTGCAGGGATAAATTCATACTTGTCCTTTGCTGCACTGGTGCAGAACAATCCTGCGAATAAGGTTTGTGCTATATTTTGTCTCTGTTTGTTGTCCTACATATTTTCCTTTGGTGTCTGATTGCTTGAAAGGTGGTGAATTGTTAGAACATGCCTTATTTGATGTTTTAATGTCGTACCAGAGTAAATATTTACAAATTTTTTAGTGGCAAGTGGACTAGCTTGTAGTAATAATGCATCAGTGGTTAAAGTGCGGCCTTTTAACAGACACATGACTTGGTTTTTTAAGGGCTCATATAAGGTGTGCAACAGGAGTTGATTAACTCTTATGGTTCTCTTCTTGCGGGCTCCTGAATAATTGGGCATTACATATTAAAAAGCTTTTGGGTTCTGTTTGATGTCTGCTGGTTTAGTTCTTTCTATGAACAACATAATAACTAAATGATAAAACTACATGTTACATGTTCATAAGCTTTTGGAAGTTTTTGACATCTGCTGTTTAGTTTTCTGTTGTTTAGTTTTCTATTGAATAACATAGATTCTGTAATACTGCAAGAAGATGCTGCAGATTGAAGTTTAAGATGATGTCAGAATGGAATATTTCTGTCCCCTCAACACCCCCCCCAACCACAAAGAAAGGGGTCCGGATCTCCTGACCGTCCACTCTCTCACCCCCTGCTGCCACGTGGCAGGGGGTCCTTTGTTACCGTCAATGTGGGGGGTGGGGGTGGGGGTGGGGGTCAGGAGATCCCGCTCCCAAAGAAAGGGCTAAAAAAGGGAAGCCTAAGGGTATTGGTTACTTGTTGGTACCTGTAGGATTAGCTGGCGCAAAGCCAACGTAGTTACCTGGATCGCATTCGTCAAAAATTTTTTTTTTTTTTTAAAAAAAAAACTCTTTTTCTTGATATCTTGTGGTGGATTTCAGTGACTTCTAGAGTGTAAGGCTTTTCCAATAGATCTGTAGTTACCTGGATCGCATTCCTGAAAATTTAAAAAGAAAACACTTTTTTTTGATATCTTGTGGTGGATTTCATTGACTTCTAAGGTGTAAAGCTTTTTCAATGGATCCTATATAAGGTGCGCAATGCAAACTGGACCAACAACCCGCTATTTAATTGAATGGTATATAGTAATGAAACACTCACATTGCTCGTGACTGAGGTTTGAACTATTGTCATTCTACTGGAATGTCAATGTTCTGCCACGAATACCAATTGAGATAGGCTCGGAAGACAACTTTCCAAGGTTCGGTTTCACTGGAAATGGTAAGAGAAGTTAACCGTAAAACTTTAGTGTTATAGTTTCATGTTCATGTATCTTGATTTTTTCTTCTTCTTTTTTTCCAAGATAAGACGGGTTTTGATTGCTACCACGCAAAAGCAACTCAAAATAAAAATCCACTAATAGCATCAAAATTTGGACTGAAAGGCGATATTATTCCCTGATGTACTTTTGCTACATAAATAATTTATATATTAAGTGAATGTTTACATTTAGTAAAGCAACATAGCTACCGACAAGGTCTATTCAACATTATGAATTAGCTGGCTAAGGGAAAAATAAATACATTCCACTTGTCTCTTAAGTGGGTTACCTTAAGCACAGAAAAACTTTATTATCTCGTCACTGAACCAATTACTAATCATTTTAATTCGTGTACTTTACCTGATAGAGTTGTGATAAGTAAATGAATATTTATCATAAAAGCACATAGTTATGATTTTAATTTTATTTCTATAAACTTATGATTTAAATTGAGAGGTTAATGCTTGCATAAGGATATGTCTATATGCTTAGACTTAATGATCATTAGTGAAGGAGATGTATGTCTTCGCAGAAGAGGAAGAACAAACATTCCAAAACATCTAATGCCAAAGAGCTTTCAACTGAAGCTCTTTATAGACATGAAGCGTTTTAGTGTAACACTATAGGGACACCAATATGCAGTCCTGAAACATATAAACACTAACTTTCAAACATTGCTTTGAGACTTCTTGTTGTCTTTGCAAATATGTCTTTTGATCAGTTGTACTTTTGCATACTATGTTCTTTCTGTTATCGTATTTCTTTCATAATTGAATGATACCAATTTCAATGATATCCTTTCTAAAAGTGTTCCGGGTCAAGAGTTGACAAGCTAGGAACATCTTCTTATTTCTTTAGGTGTACACTCTTTGTTACGTGTTCCATCACTATATATACATCCAAGATGTACATTTTCGGATGATGAAAATGTTTCATCATCGATACGTCTAGCCCAACAAATACAGTTTTCATCTATATCAGTAGTTTCAATTAATCTTGAGAGAGAAGACTATATTTACATATTCTATATATGAAATAAAACGGTTTTTAAATACAATTCTATTCGTTTGAGGTCAAACTCAAAAGAAAACTTCATTTATTGTATTGGGATAATTCTCTTTTGACCCTGTAGTGTTTGGCATAATCTCCAATAACATTCTTGATGTTTAGAAATACACCTTTTTCTCCCCTGAGTTTTCCTTGAGTTTCTAAAGTGAATTGGGAGGCTAATTTATGAAGGGAAATCAGAGGAAACCAATTGCAACAGGAGGGAGAGAAGGAGAAGGGAAATCAGCTAGCATATGTCCAAACTCATCATCTCCAACCTTATTGTTCAATATATTGTTTTCAGATAAACATGCTAGAAAAGGGGTATCCAATTCGAGTTGAGTGAACAATCTGATTAAACTCAATGAACAAAGAACTGGTTAATTAAAAAAAGTTGAATTGCCACATGCCAGCCACAGTTCAATATGAATACCCAATTACCTAAAATGAGCATGTAACTTTATTAGTTCTTAACAAAAAAGAATTTACCTTGATTTTGTGGTTATCTTGAACCACCTTTTGCTAAAGGTTGGCACTAGACTAGTGTGCATATTGTAAGCCACCTTTATCTATCGAGTTGTGACTTTCCTCTTGGCGGTCCAACTGATAGAACATTTTGTAAATTTGTCATTTTGGCTTTATATGAAAATTTTAAATCACAAAAAAAGAGAATTTACTGGACAAAATGCATCCTTTATCTCAACTAATCCAACCACTGCAACCTAATCAATGTCCAGGACAATGCAGGACTAAGTCACTTTAACCCAAACTAGAGGGGAGGTAAAAGTCTATTTAACCAAACCACAGGGGAGGTAAAGGTAATTATCCTTTAAAAATATTGTCACAGTTGATTTTTCAATATATCGTATTATATTATTTTATAAAATAAAATAAAAATAATAATACATGCATTATAATACCAATATACAAATGTTACGACTCTTATTTTCTTTCCATCAATATCAATGTGTACCACGACAAATTTTACTACCACGATGTGATGACTCCTAGATGAAAAAAGCTAAGAATGTAGTCGAATTCAGAACGAACATTGTAAAACATTATGTAACAAAAATTCATATGTCCACAACCCATGCAAAAAGCTCATAAATGGGTTGCCAACTCATGATATGGTGGCATGCACCCATTGGAAGGAAGCAAATATTCTGGACATGAAGATGTACGATGATATATATACAACAGTGTTGCTATTCTTTTCACGTGGCAATCACATTAGCTTTGTTTGATTGCTTCGTGTTGAGTTGAGCACAAATCTTACTACATACTCCATGAATTTTAGAAATACATGTTAATAATTTAACATGTAGAGATTACATATATAACAAAAAAGTTAAAGTGAACAGAATAATAGATACGCTGTCAATAGTTTATCAGACATGAAAGTGAACAAGGATAATGGGACATTGACTGGGCATTCTCCTAAAAAGCGGCTGATAATTGGTCTATAAAACGTCGTTCTCGCTGCACCAGTCTTCCGCGTTCGCACAGGGTCTGGAGAAGGACCGGATCGCTTCGCGATCTGATGTATGCGGTCTTACTCTATACTTTATGCAAGAGACTATTTATGCGGATCGAATCAGTGACCTCAATGTCACAAGCGCAGGTTTAACCAATGGAGGGTAGCTAGGTTGTGAACAAAACAAAAGTCGATGAAAAGTACCCTCTAAAGTGGAGGAGCTAGTGAGCAGTAGTTTTAAAAGTTAATAATTCGAGATAATTACCCTTACCTCCCCTGTGGTTTGGCTAATTCGCCAAAAATGTTCGTGTGGTTTGGCTAAATAGACTTTTACCTCCCTTTTAGTTTGGGCTAAAGTGGTTTCTGGCCAACACAGACCCCTATGGTTTGAACGGACTTGGCCGGAAATCACTTTAACCCAAACTAGAGGGAAGGTAAATGTCTATTTTCAAAACATAGGGAAATTTTTGGCGAATTAGCCAAACAACAAGGGAGGTAAAGGTAATTATCCCTTGTTTATATGTTAGTTTTCACTTTTCATATTATCAAGCTGTTATCAAATTGTTGCTCCCATGATGTCCATATAATAGATATAATTTTAGAGTTTAACAATGAATGTACATATAATTAACAAGTTAACAAGTTGGGAAAGACAATTTTTACAGAAAATATAAAAAACAATTTATTTAAGCATCATGTCCACGCAGATAACTGATAGTAAACAAAAATCTTAACTAAATCAAATTACATATAGATACAAACATCAAATTCGCTTGTCATTTATATAAAATAAAGAAGCCGGGTGGTAAAGAGGAAAATAAAGAAAATACGTTAAAGAAAAAGATAAAGATAGAGCGAAAATAAATACCAGATGGTACACGAAAAACACAACTATAAAATTTAATTTATATTTTATAATAACTTTGATACAAAACAGTAATTCAAAACATTATATCACTTTGAAGTTAAAAGAAAGAAAAAACGGAAAATATAGGACAGTTTTTTTTTTTTTTTTTTGAATGGAAGACAGATTTCATGAAAAAGCAAATTTTGCAGTGTTACAATACATAGAAAGATAAAAATATAAAAGATAGATATAAAATAAAAGAAGGTGAATATGATGAGAGAAAAAAGAGAGAAGATAAATTAAAATTGCAATAAATGCTGTCATTATTAAAGAGATGATAGTGGATGTAGTTAGAAATAGAGGAAAAGAAGCAGAAAAGTTACTAAAGTTATATTGTGTATAACAAAAGTGTCGTAGGGCTGCCTGTGACAAAAACAAAAATTGTCTCACAATCGATCCAGAAGAAAAGGCCCATATACAGAATAGGAGTGGAGAGCCCAGATCCAATTAAACAGAAACGGAATCGGATCTTGTATACGGGTTGCCCATTTTAAACAAACCATCTTATATATATGAAGAGAAACCAACGGTAACACCAATTCCCCATTCCCCAATTCCTCTCATATCAGCGTTCTCCCCCTTCTTCTCCAGCGTCTCTCTCTCTCTTCTGCGTTTCATCACCCCAATTCTCCAATTTTTTTTCTCTCTCTCTATTCTCCGTTTCATCACCTCAATTCCCCAATTTTTTTCTTGAATTACGTTTCTTTTATTTTGGTAGAGGCGAAGATGACACGATTCTTGGTCTGGTATCCAAGATTCACGGCCTAATTACAGCCAATTCTGCGATGTAATTTGTATCGTCCTATTCTGTATTCAAGATTCACGGCCATTGTTTTGCACCATCAATGGCCTTGTATATGTCCTCCCACAAGTTTTTGGGCTCGTGACAAGGATGAAAAGGAGGTTGAAAACCAACCGTGTGATGAGCATCTTGATATAATCTGACAAAGCAATTTGATCTTTGAGGAAAGGTAGCATGCTTCAGCCGTTCTCCCCCTTCTTCTCCAGCGTCTCTCTCTCTCTCTCTTCTGTGTTTCATCACCCCAATTCTCCAAATTTTTTTTCTCTCTCTCTCTCTTCTCCGTTTCATCACCCCATTTCCCCAATTTTTTTCTTGAATTACGTTTCTTTTATTTTTGTAGAGGCGAAGATGACACGATTCTTGGTCTGGTATTCAAGATTCACGGCGTAATTACAGCCAATTCTGCGATGTAATTGTATCGTCCTATTCTGTATTCAAGATTCACGGCCATCGTTTTGCACCATCAATGGCCTTGTATATGTCCTCCCACAAGTTTTTGGGCTCGTGACAAGGATGAAAAGGAGGTTGAAAACCAATTCCTCTCATCTCAGACGTTTCCTCTGCCCCTTCTTTTCCAGCGTCTCTCTCTCTCTCTCTCTCTCTCTCTCTCTCTCTCTCTCTCTCTTCTCTGTTTCATCACCCCAATCCACAATTTTTTCTTGAATTACGTTTCTTTTATTTTTGTAGAGGCGAAGATGACACGATTCTTGGTCTGGTATTCAAGATTCACAGCGTAATTACAGCAAATCGTGCGATGTAATTGTATCGTCCTATTCTGTATTCAAGATTCACGGCCATTGTTTTGCACCATCAATGGCCTTGTATATGTCCTCCCACAAGTTTTTGGGCTCGTGACAAGGATGAAAAGGAGGTTGAAAACCATCCTTGTGATGAGCATCTTGTTATAATCTGACAAAGCAATTTGATCTTTGAGGAAAGGTAGCATTCTTCAGCCCCTGAAGTTGATCATTTGGTGATATTTTCTCCCAAGTTGGTTATTATTCTGCTGGTTTAAACCACAAGATACATTGTAATTTGAGTTTCTTCTTGGGCTTGTCGTTCTCGAGCAACACTGGAAACAAGCCATTGATCAAACTGCATTCATTCGAAAGCTGACTGGCCTGAATTTTGATCTTTCCCAAGATTGAGCCTCTAGTCTTCAAGGTGAGGGTAATCATTGTATCAACTGAATGTGGGCAAAAGATTTGAGAGGTTTGATTCCAAACTCTTCCTTGTTCATGAGTTGTTTCTGCTACCTTTGTGTCATTGATTTTGATAATCACATAAGCAGGCTTCCCATTTGCTATACACTGCACATCAAATTGGCAAAAAATTTGATACAGTGACTGAAGGTCATGGTTTGTCATGGAATAAGTTCAAGGAGGGTCATTTACTGAGTGGTTCTGATGATGCTCAAATATGCTTGTGGGATGTCAAAGCCACTCCGAGGAATAAAACTCTGGATGCCATGCAAATATTTAAGGTGTGTAGCTTTCTGTATATAATGCGTTGTGATCCTTGAACAAACGTTGGATGACCTGCGTGTGTTTATTACCCAAGTAATCCTGTGATGTGAGCTGTCATTTTGTTACAACGATTGTCAATTTTATTGCATTGCAAGTAGTGGTTTCAAGTGCAAGAATCCCCTCTCAGTCTTGGATTTGAACAGATTTTTTCTTCATGAAAATCTTTTCCAAAGTTTTGAGGAGGAGATTTTTGGGTGTTATTCATTGATTCTGAATTAGTTGTAAGATGAATAATTTATAGGCCTTTTATTTTGCCATGACTTCGCGGCATATCAGACAATGTACTTTTTGTATATATTAAAATCTAGTCGTATGTAAAATTTTCTAATGTTCTGTTCGGTTTACAATACCTATCATTATTTTATAGCGTCAGGTTTTGTGTTAGACATCAAAAGAACTTATTCGTTTATTTTATAGCGTCAGGTTTTGTGTTAGACATCAAAAGAACTTATTCGTTTCAAATGAGTGTAACATAGTAAAACGACATGAGTTGAAGGAACAAGTGGAAAACTACTTCATCAACTTTAATATTTGCAGAGTAAACTATAAGTTCTTTCTTGTCTACCGTTACCCTGTGTTGTTATTAATTCAACTATTGAATTAGATCCATTTTCAGACTTTCCATATTCTGTAACCTTTTGCTTTCATAAAATAATGAAATTACTTTTCATTTATATTTCCAGAAGCCAAGATCATACAAGTTTGTCAAGATGCAATCATTGATTCTGAATCAAAGATTTTGTCCCTGCAATACTGGTGAAAGGTTTCTTTTGTCCCTGCAATACTGGTGAAAGGTTTCTTTTAGTCCCTGCAATACTGGTGAAAGGTTTCTTTTAGTCGCTAGTGTAGTTCAGGTATTCCTCTAATTGTTTTCTCTTTGCAGAAGCGAAGACGATAGGCGGGCGAGACTATGAAATGACTAGTATTCAACTCCAATCTTCGCCTGTTATTCTTTCGAATTAAAGATACCCATTGCTTTCGATTTGGATTTCCCCATATACTCCCTGAAGTACTGGTGAAACGGTTCATTTTAGTTCTTGTATTAATTCATCTATGTTGTTGCTTTCTAAAACTACTTTTCATTTATATCTGCAGAAGCCAAGATCATACAAGTTTGTCAAGATGCAATCACAAGTGACCTACTCTAGTTGTTGCTTGATATTCTTCTGAATCAAAGATTTTCTTTGCCTTCCCATTCCGTCCCTGCAATACTGGTGAAACGTTTCGTTTAGTTGCTACTGTAGTTCGGATATTCCTCTAATTGTTTTCTCTTTGCAGAAGTGAAGACGATAGGCGGGCGACACTATGCAATGACTAGTATTCAACTCTAATCTTCGCCTGTTATTCTTCCGAATCAAAGATACCCATTGCTTTCGATTTGCATTTCCCCATATACTCCCTGCAATACTGGTGAAACAGTTCATTTTAGTTCTTGTATTAATTATTCTATGTTGTTGTTTTTCTAAAACTACTTTTCATTTATATATGCAGAAGCCAAGATCATACAAGTTTGTCAAGATGCAATCACAAGTGACCTACTCTAGCTGTTGCTTGATCTTCTTCCGAATCAAAGATTTTCTGTGCCTTCCAATTTCGTCCCTGCAATACTAGTGAAATGTTTCGTTTAGTCGCTAGTGTAGTTCAGATATTCCGCTAATTGTTTTCTCTTTGCAGAAGTGAAGACGATAGGCGGGCGAGACTATGCAATGACTAGTAACAACTCTAATCTTCGCATGTTATTCTTCCGAATCAAAGATACCCATTGCTTTCGATTTGCATTTCCCCATATACTCCCTGCACTACTGGTGAAACGGTTCATTTTAGTTCTTGTATTAATTCATCTATGTTGTTGCTTTCTAAAACTACTTTTCATTTATATCTGCAGAAGCCAAGATCATACAAGTTTGTTAAGATGCAATTACAAGTGACCTACTCTAATTGTTGATTGATGTTCATCTGAATCAAAGATTTTCTGTGCCTTCCAATTTCGTCCTTGCAATACTGGTGAAATGTTTCGTTTAGCCGCTAGTGTAGTTCAGATATTCCTCTAATTGTTTTCTCTTTGCAGAAGTGAAGACGATAGGCGGGCGAGACTATGCAATGACTAGTATTCAACTCTAAACTTCGCCTGTTATTCTTCCGAATCAAAGATACCCATTGCTTTCGATTTGCATTTCCCCATATACTCCCTGCAGTACTGGTGAAACGGTTCATTTTAGTTCTTGTATTAATTCATCTATGTTGTTGCTTTCAAAAACTACTTTTCATTTATATCTGCAGAAGCCAAGATCATACAAGTTTGTCAAGATGCAATCACAAGTGACCTACTCTAGTTGTTGCTTGATATTCTTCTGAATCAAAGATTTTCTGTGCCTTCCGATTTCGTCCCTGCAATACTGGTGAAATGTTTCGTTTAGTCGCTAGTGTAGTTCAGGTATTCCTCTAATTGTTTTCTCTTTGCAGAAATGAAGACGATAGGCGGGCGAGACTATGCAATGACTAGTATTCAACTCTAATCTTCGCATGTTATTCTTCCGAATCAAAGATACCCATTGCTTTCGATTTGCATTTCCCCATATACTCCCTGCAGCACTGGTGAAACGGTTCATTTTAGTTCTTGTATTAATTATTCTATGTTGTTGCTTTCAAAAACTACTTTTCATTTATATCTGCAGAAGCCAAGATCATACAAGTTTGTCAAGATGCAATCACAAGTGACCTACTCTAGTTGTTGCTTGATATTCTTCTGAATCAAAGATTTTCTTTGCCTTCCAATTCCGTCCCTGCAATACTGGTGAAACGTTTCGTTTAGTTGCTACTGTAGTTTGGATATTCCTCTAATTGTTTTCTCTTTGTAGAAGTGAAGACGATAGGCGGGCGACACTATGCAATGACTAGTATTCAACTCTAATCTTCGCCTGTTATTCTTCCGAATCAAAGATACCCATTGCTTTCGATTTGGATTTCCCCATATACTCCCTGCAATACTGGTGAAACAGTTCATTTTAGTTCTTGTATTAATTCTTCTATGTTGTTGTTTTTCTAAAATTACTTTTCATTTATATTTGCAGAAGCCAAGATCATACAAGTTTGTCAAGATGCAATTACAAGTGACCTACTCTAATTGTTGATTGATGTTCATCTGAATCAAAGATTTTCTGTGCCTTCCGATTTCGTCCCTGCAATACTGGTGAAATGTTTCGTTTAGTCGCTAGTGTAGTTCAGGTATTCCTCTAATTGTTTTCTCTTTGCAGAAATGAAGACGATAGGCGGGCGAGACTATGCAATGACTAGTATTCAACTCTAATCTTCGCATGTTATTCTTCCGAATCAAAGATACCCATTGCTTTCGATTTGGATTTCCCCATATACTCCCTGCAACACTGGTGAAACGGTTCATTTTAGTTCTTGTATTAATTCTTCTATGTTGTTGTTTTTCTAAAATTACTTTTCATTTATATTTGCAGAAGCCAAGATCATACAAGTTTGTCAAGATGCAATTACAAGTGACCTACTCTAATTGTTGATTGATGTTCATCTGAATCAAAGATTTTCTGTGCCTTCCGATTTCGTCCCTGCAATACTGGTGAAATGTTTCGTTTAGTCGCTAGTGTAGTTCAGGTATTCCTCTAATTGTTTTCTCTTTGCAGAAATGAAGACGATAGGCGGGCGAGACTATGCAATGACTAGTATTCAACTCTAATCTTCGCATGTTATTCTTCCGAATCAAAGATACCCATTGCTTTCGATTTGCATTTCCCCATATACTCCCTGCAGTACTGGTGAAACGGTTCATTTTAGTTCTTGTATTAATGCATCTATGTTGTTGCTTTCAAAATCTACTTTTCATTTATATCTGCAGAAGCCAAGATCATACAAGTTTGTCAAGATGCAATCACAAGTGACCTACTCTAGTTGTTGCTTGATATTCTTCTGAATCAAAGATTTTCTTTGCCTTCCAATTCCGTCCCTGCAATACTGGTGAAACGTTTCGTTTAGTTGCTACTATAGTTCGGATATTCCTTTAATTGTTTTCTCTTTGCAGAAATGAAGACGATAGGTGGGCGACACTATGCAATGACTAGTATTCAACTCTAATCTTCGCCTGTTATTCTTCCGAATCAAAGATACCCATTGCTTTCGATTTGGATTTCCCCATATACTCCCTGCAATACTCGTGAAACAGTTCATTTTAGTTCTTGTATTAATTCTTCTATGTTGTTGTTTTTCTAAAATTACTTTTCATTTATATTTGCAGAAGCCAAGATCATACAAGTTTGTCAAGATGCAATTACAAGTGACCTACTCTAATTGTTGATTGATGTTCATCTGAATCAAAGATTTTCTGTGCCTTCCGATTTCGTCCCTGCTATACTGGTGAAATGTTGCGTTTAGTCGCTAGTGTAGTTCAGGTATTCCTCTAATTGTTTTCTCTTTGCAGAAATGAAGACGATAGGCGGGCGAGACTATGCAATGACTAGTATTCAACTCTAATCTTCGCCTGTTATTCTTCCAAATCAAAGATACCCATTGCTTTCGATTTGGATTTCCCCATATACTCCCTGAAGTACTGGTGAAACGGTTCATTTTAGTTCTTGTATTAATTCATCTATGTTGTTGCTTTCTAAAATTACTTTTCATTTATATTTGCAGAAGCCAAGATCATACAAGCTTGTCAAGATGCAATCACAAGTGACCTACTCTAGTTGTTGCTTGATATTCTTCTGAATCAAAGATTTTCTTTGCCTTCCAATTCCGTCCCTGCAATACTGGTGAAACGTTTCGTTTAGTTGCTACTGTAGTTCGGATATTCCTCTGATTGTTATCTCTTTGCAGAAGTGAAGACGATAGGCGGGCGACACTATGCAATGACTAGTATTCAACTCTAATCTTCGCCTGTTATTCTTCCGAATCAAAGATACCCATTGCTTTCGATTTGGATTTCCCCATATACTCCCTGCAATACTGGTGAAACAGTTCATTTTAGTTCTTGTATTAATTCTTCTATGTTGTTGTTTTTCTAAAATTACTTTTCATTTATATTTGCAGAAGCCAAGATCATACAAGTTTGTCAAGATGCAATTACAAATGACCTACTCTAATTGTTGATTGATGTTCATCTGAATCAAAGATTTTCTGTGCCTTCCGATTTCGTCCCTGCAATACTGGTGAAATGTTTCGTTTAGTCGCTAGTGTAGTTCAGGTATTCCTCTAATTGTTTTCTCTTTGCAGAAATGAAGACGATAGGCGGGCGAGACTATGCAATGACTAGTATTCAACTCTAATCTTCGCATGTTATTCTTCCGAATCAAAGATACCCATTGCTTTCGATTTGCATTTCCCCATATACTCCCTGCAGTACTGGTGAAACGGTTCATTTTAGTTCTTGTATTAATTCATCTATGATGTTGCTTTCAAAAACTACATTTCATTTATATCTGCAGAAGCCAAGATCATACAAGTTTGTCAAGATGCAATCACAAGTGACCTACTCTAGTTGTTGCTTGATATTCTTCTGAATCAAATATTTTCTTTGCCTTCCAATTTCGTCCATGCAATACTGGTGAAACGTTTCGTTTAGTTGCTACTGTAGTTCGGATATTCCTCTAATTGTTTTCTCTTTGCAGAAGTGAAGACGATAGGCGGGCGACACTATGCAATGACTAGTATTCAACTCTAATCTTCGCCTGTTATTCTTCCGAATCAAAGATACCCATTGCTTTCGATTTGGATTTCCCCATATACTCCCTGCAATACTGGTGAAACAGTTCATTTTAGTTCTTGTATTAATTCTTCTATGTTGTTGTTTTTCTAAAATTACTTTTCATTTATATTTGCAGAAGCCAAGATCATACAAGTTTGTCAAGATGCAATTACAAGTGACCTACTCTAATTGTTGATTGATGTTCATCTGAATCAAAGATTTTCTGTGCCTTCCGATTTCGTCCCTGCAATACTGGTGAAATGTTTCGTTTAGTCGCTAGTGTAGTTCAGGTATTCCACTAATTGTTTTCTCTTTGCAGAAATGAAGACGATAGGCGGGCGAGACTATGCAATGACTAGTATTCAACTCTAATCTTCGCATGTTATTCTTCCGAATCAAAGATACCCATTGCTTTCGATTTGGATTTCCCCATATACTCCCTGCAATACTGGTGAAACAGTTCATTTTGGTTCTTGTATTTATTCTTTTATGTTGTTGTTTTTCTAAAATTACTTTTCATTTATATTTGCAGAAGCCAAGATCATACAAGTTTGTCAAGATGCAATTACAAGTGACCTACTCTAATTGTTGATTGATGTTCATCTGAATCATAGATTTTCTGTGCCTTCCAATTTTGTCCCTGCAATACTGGTGAAAGGTTTCGTTTAGTCGTTAGTGTAGTTCAGGTATTCCTCTAATTGTTTTCTCTTTGCAGAAGCGAAGACGATAGGCGGACGAGACTATGAAATGACTAGTATTCAACTCTAATCTTCGCCTGTTATTCTTTCGAATCAAAGATACCCATTGCTTTCGATTTGCATTTCCCCATATACTCCCTGCAGTACTGGTGAAACGGTTCATTTTAGTTCTTGTATTAATTCATCTATGTTGTTGCTTTCTAAAACTACTTTTCATTTATATCTGCAGAAGCCAAGATCATGCAAGTTTGTCAAGATGCAATCACAAGTGACCTACTCTAGTTGTTGCTTGATATTCTTCTGAATCAAAGATTTTCTTTGCCTTCCAATTCCGTCCCTGCAATACTGGTGAAACGTTTCGTTTAGTTGCTACTGTAGTTCGGATATTCCTCTAATTGTTTTCTCTTTGCAGAAGTGAAGACGATAGGCGGGCGACACTATGCAATGACTAGTATTCAACTCTAATCTTCGCCTGTTATTCTTCCGAGTCAAAGATACCCATTGCTTTCGATTTGCATTTCCCCATATACTCCCTGCAGTACTGGTGAAACAGTTCATTTTAGTTCTTGTATTAATTCATCTATGTTGTTGCTTTCAAAAACTACTTTTCATTTATATCTGCAGAAGCCAAGATCATACAAGTTTGTCAAGATGCAATCACAAGTGACCTACTCTAGTTGTTGCTTGATATTCTTCTGAATCAAAGATTTTCTTTGCCTTCCCATTCCGTCCCTGCAATACTGGTGAAACGTTTCGTTTAGTTGCTACTGTAGTTCGGATATTCCTCTAATTGTTTTCTCTTTGCAGAAGTGAAGACTATAGGCGGGCGACACTATGCAATGACTAGTATTCAACTCTAATCTTCGCCTGTTATTCTTCCGAATCAAAGATACCCATTGCTTTCGATTTGGATTTCCCCATATACTCCCTGCAATACTGGTGAAACAGTTCATTTTAGTTCTTGTATTAATTCTTCTATGTTGTTGTTTTTCTAAAATTACTTTTCATTTATATTTGCAGAAGCCAAGATCATACAAGTTTGTCAAGATGCAATTACAAGTGACCTACTCTAATTGTTGATTGATGTTCATCTGAATCAAAGATTTTCTGTGCCTTCCGATTTCGTCCCTGCAATACTGGTGAAATGTTTCGTTTAGTCGCTAGTGTAGTTCAGGTATTCCACTAATTGTTTTCTCTTTGCAGAAATGAAGACGATAGGCGGGCGAGACTATGCAATGACTAGTATTCAACTCTAATCTTCGCATGTTATTCTTCCGAATCAAAGATACCCATTGCTTTCGATTTGGATTTCCCCGTATACTCAGTACTGGTGAAACGGTTCATTTTAGTCTTTGTATTAATTCATCTATGTTGTTGCTTTCTAAAACTACTTTTCATTTATATCTGCAGAAGCCAAAATCATACAAGTTTGTCAAGATGCAATCACAAGTGACCTACTCTAGTTGTTGCTTGATATTCTTCTGAATCAAAGATTTTCTTTGCCTTCCAATTCCGTCCCTGCAATACTAGTGAAACGTTTCGTTTAGTTACTACTGTAGTTCAGATATTCCTCTATTTGTTTTCTCTTTGCAGAAGTGAAGACGATAGGCGGACGAGACTATGCAATGACTAGTATTCAACTCTAATCTTCGCATGTTATTCTTCCGAATCAAAGATCCTCATTGCTTTCGATTTGGATTTCCCCATATACTCCCTGAAGTACTGGTGAAACGGTTCATTATTGTTCTTGTATTAATTCATCTATGTTGTTGCTTTCTAAAACTACTTTTCATTTATATCTACAGAAGCCAAGATCATACAAGTTTGTCAAGATGCAATCACAAGTGACCTACTCTAGTTGTTGCTTGATATTCTTCTGAATCAAAGATTTTCTTTGCCTTCCAATTCCGTCCCTGCAAGACTGGTGAAACGTTTCGTTTAGTTGCTACTTTAGTTCGGATATTCCTCTAATTGTTTTCTCTTTGCAGAAGTGAAGACGATAGGCGGGCGACACTATGCAATGACTAGTATTCAACTCTAATCTTCGCCTGTTATTCTTCCGAATCAAAGATACCCATTGCTTTCGATTTGCATTTCCCCATATACTCCCTGCAATACTGGTGAAACAGTTCATTTTAGTTCTTGTATTAATTCTTCTATGTTGTTGTTTTTCTAAAACTACTTTTCATTTATATATGCAGAAGCCAAGATCATACAAGTTTGTCAAGATGCAATCACAAGTGACCTACTCTAGCTGTTGCTTGATCTTCTTCCGAATCAAAGATTTTCTGTGCCTTCCAATTTCGTCCCTGCAATACTAGTGAAATGTTTCGTTTAGTCGCTAGTGTAGTTCAGATATTCCGCTAATTGTTTTCTCTTTGCAGAAGTGAAGACGATAGGCGGGCGAGACTATGCAATGACTAGTAACAACTCTAATCTTCGCATGTTATTCTTCCGAATCAAAGATACCCATTGCTTTCGATTTGCATTTCCCCATATACTCCCTGCACTACTGGTGAAACGGTTCATTTTAGTTCTTGTATTAATTCATCTATGTTGTTGCTTTCTAAAACTACTTTTCATTTATATCTGCAGAAGCCAAGATCATACAAGTTTGTTAAGATGCAATTACAAGTGACCTACTCTAATTGTTGATTGATGTTCATCTGAATCAAAGATTTTCTGTGCCTTCCAATTTCGTCCTTGCAATACTGGTGAAATGTTTCGTTTCGCCGCTAGTGTAGTTCAGATATTCCTCTAATTGTTTTCTCTTTGCAGAAATGAAGACGATAGGCGGGCGAGACTATGCAATGACTGGTATTCAACTCTAAACTTCGCCTGTTATTCTTCCGAATCAAAGATACCCATTGCTTTCGATTTGCATTTCCCCATATACTCCCTGCAGTACTGGTGAAACGGTTCATTTTAGTTATTGTATTAATTCATCTATGTTGTTGCTTTCAAAAACTACTTTTCATTTATATCTGCAGAAGCCAAGATCATACAAGTTTGTCAAGATGCAATCACAAGTGACCTACTCTAGTTGTTGCTTGATATTCTTCTGAATCAAAGATTTTCTTTGCCTTGCAATTCCGTCCCTGCAATACTGGTGAAACGTTTCGTTTAGTCGCTAGTGTAGTTCAGATATTCCGCTAATTGTTTTCTTTTTGCAGAAGTGAAGACGATAGGCGGGCGAGACTATGCAATGACTAGTAACAACTCTAATCTTCGCATGTTATTCTTCCGAATCAAAGATACCCATTGCTTTCGATTTGCATTTCCCCATATACTCCCTGCAGTACTGGTGAAACGGTTCATTTTAGTTCTTGTATTAATTCATCTATGTTGTTGCTTTCCAAAACTACTTTTCATTTATATCTGCAGAAGCCAAGATCATATAAGTTTGTCAAGATGCAATCACAAGTGACCTACTCTAGTTGTTGCTTGATATTCTTCTGAATCAAAGATTTTCTTTGCCTTCCCATTCCGTCCCTGCAATACTGGTGAAACATTTCGTTTAGCTGCTACTGTAGTTCGGATATTCCTCTAATTGTTTTCTCTTTGCTGAAGGGAAGACGATAGGGGGGCGAGACTATGCAATGACTAGTATTCAACTCTAATCTTCGCCTGTTATTCTTCCGAATCAAAGATACCCATTGCTTTCGATTTGCATTTCCCCATATACTCCCTGCAGTACTGGTGAAACGGTTCATTTTAGTCTTTGTATTAATTCATCTATGTTGTTGTTTTCCAAAACTACTTTTCATTTATATCTGCAGAAGCCAAGATCATACAAGTTTGTCAAGATGCAATCACAAGTGACCTACTCTAGTTGTTGCTTGATATTCTTATGAATCAAAGATTTTCTTTGCCTTCCAATTCCGTCCCTGCAATACTGGTGAAACGTTTCGTTTAGTTACTACTGTAGTTCGGATATTCCTCTAATTGTTTTCTCTTTGCAGAAGTGTAGACGATAGGTGGGCGACGCTATGCAATGACTAGTATTCAACTCTAATCTTCGCCTGTTATTCTTTCGAATCAAAGATACCCATTGCTTTCGATTTGCATTTCCCCATATACTCCCTGCAGTACTGGTGAAACGGTTCATTTTAGTTCTTGTATTAATTCATTTATGTTGTTGCTTTCTAAAACTACTTTTCATTTATATCTGCAGAAGCCAAGATCATACAAGTTTGTCAAGATGCAATCACAAGTGACCTACTCTAGTTGTTGCTTGATATTCTTCTGAATCAAAGATTTTCTTTGCCTTCCAATTTCGTCCCTGCAATACTGGTGAAATGTTTCGTTTAGTCGCTAGTGTAGTTCAGGTATTCCTCTAATTGTTTTCTCTTTGCAGAAATGAAGACGATAGGCGGGCGAGACTATGCAATGACTAGTATTCAACTCTAATCTTCGCATGTTATTCTTCCGAATCAAAGATGCCCATTGCTTTCGATTTGCATTTCCCCATATACTCCCTGCAGTACTGGTGAAACGGTTCATTTTAGTTCTTGTATTAATTCATCTATGATGTTGCTTTCAAAAACTACATTTCATTTATATCTGCAGAAGCCAAGATCATACAAGTTTGTCAAGATGCAATCACAAGTGACCTACTCTAGTTGTTGCTTGATATTCTTCTGAATCAAATATTTTCTTTGCCTTCCAATTTCGTCCATGCAATACTGGTGAAACGTTTCGTTTAGTTGCTACTGTAGTTCGGATATTCCTCTAATTGTTTTCTCTTTGCAGAAGTGAAGACGATAGGCGGGCGACACTATGCAATGACTAGTATTCAACTCTAATCTTCGCCTGTTATTCTTCCGAATCAAAGATACCCATTGCTTTCGATTTGGATTTCCCCATATACTCCCTGCAATACTGGTGAAACAGTTCATTTTAGTTCTTGTATTAATTCTTCTATGTTGTTGTTTTTCTAAAATTACTTTTCATTTATATTTGCAGAAGCCAAGATCATACAAGTTTGTCAAGATGCAATTACAAGTGACCTACTCTAATTGTTGATTGATGTTCATCTGAATCAAAGATTTTCTGTGCCTTCCGATTTCGTCCCTGCAATACTGGTGAAACGTTTCGTTTAGTTGCTACTGTAGTTCGGATATTCCTCTAATTGTTTTCTCTTTGCAGAAGTGAAGACGATAGGCGGGCGACACTATGCAATGACTAGTATTCAACTCTAATCTTCGCCTGTTATTCTTCCGAATCAAAGATACCCATTGCTTTCGATTTGGATTTCCCCATATAGTCCCTGCAATACTGGTGAAACAGTTCATTTTAGTTCTTGTATTAATTCTTCTATGTTGTTGTTTTTCTAAAATTACTTTTCATTTATATTTGCAGAAGCCAAGATCATACAAGTTTGTCAAGATGCAATTACAAGTGACCTACTCTAATTGTTGATTGATGTTCATCTGAATCAATGATTTTCTTTGCCTTCCAATTTCGTCCCTGCAATACTGGTGAAACGTTTCGTTTAGTTGCTACTGTAGTTCGGATATTCCTCTAATTGTTTTCTCTTTGCAGAAGTGAAGACTAAAGGCGGGTGAGACTATGCAATGACTAATATTCAACTCTAATCTTCGCGTGTTATTCTTCCGAATCAAAGATACTCATTGCTTTCGATTTGGATTTCCCCATATACTCCCTGCAATACTGGTGAAACAGTTCCTTTTAGTTCTTGTATTAATTCTTCTATGTTGTTGTTTTTCTAAAATTACTTTTCATTTATATTTGCAGAAGCCAAGATCATACAAGTTTGTCAAGATGCAATTACAAGTGACCTACTCTAATTGTTGATTGATGTTCATCTGAATCAATGATTTTCTTTGCCTTCCAATTTCGTCCCTGCAATATTGGTGAAACGTTTGCTAGTGTAGTTTGGATATTTCGATAAATTGTTTTCTCTTTGCAAAAGTGAAGACTAAAGGCGGGTGAGACTATGCAATTACACGTGTCAGCTCTAAATTGTGGCCGTATTCTTCCATATCAAAGATTTTATTGCTTTCATTTTAAGTTTTTCAAGGGAGACTCTACAATGCTGGTGAAAGGTTGCATTTAATTTTCCATTCGTCTATGGTGTTATTTTGCTAAATTTACTTTTTTTTCTTCTTTTTTTTGCAGAAGCAAAGATGACACTAGATTACACGGTGCAATCACAAGTGACTAACTATAATTGTCACCTGATATCCTTCCGAATCAAAGATTTCTGTGCTTTCCCATTTAGGTTTTTCCAGAGAATGCAATACTGATGAAATGTTTTCTTTAGTTCCTAGAGTAATTCATCTATGGTGTTATTCTGATACTCATTTTCTGGCGAAGGTAAAATTTATCTTATGTATGCAATCGTACTTCACAAATCTCAACTTGATTGGAATGAGAACAGTAGTACATGCTTGTGCGGAAAGATATATGTTGTGATTTTTATTTTTCTTTTTGACTTTGTTTCTTTAATATACGTTGATAAATTTTTAAAGGGCTAAAGGCATCACTATGAAATATCATGCCACTCTTTTCCTTCTTGGATATACCAAAAGTGTGATCACCTTTCCTTTATTGGATTTCTGTTTCCTCCCCCTTGGTTTTTACAACTTATGACCATTGAAATATGTGGTAGTAAACCTTTAACTACTATTTGAAGGATACAATGATACTTTTCATGGACTTTTAATGCATTAACCACACTTTCCTTTTACTGTATGCAAAGTAGACCGCAAAATTATTCTTGAGACGTACATGAGCTCACATTGTTCTCGCGGTTAAGTATAATTCATAGTTGTCCTTTTTTGTTCTTCTGTTGCTTTTTATTTCATGGTCTGCCTTTTCTCTAATTCAAGGAGGACAGTAGTGATGCCTACGCAGAAAACATCTTCCATTACAGGGATGCCTGGTTACCAATGAAGAGGCTAGGAGTATATGATATGTAAATTCCTGTGACGAATAGGATATATAATATATGTGATACCTACAGGGCTTTCTACAAGCAGTTCACAGTAAATTCAGTTACAGTACTTGGAATCATAAACCATGTTTACCCATATTCTTTTATTTGATTGCCTTGGCTAGGTAACTTTTCAGCTTGTGTTGCATATTTTCTTATCTGAAGGCCTTCCAGATTATGGAAATGAGAGAGAACACTACATGTCAACCGACACATCACTTGCTTATGGCTCAACAAGGAGGGTTACAGTGGTTGCAACTGCTTTTTCGAGTTTCCAACACCAAAGATGATCTTTATTGGCCATTTTATGTTCCATATTGAGAATTATAAAATTGCTTTATGGTTCAATTTTATAGCAGGTATCATCATCATTTTCTAATTTGCCATATTTTTTTGTACCATTAAATGCTCTATTTTAACCTTGTTTAGTGTGTAAATATAATTAATAACTTTTTTTAACATCTGCGGCTTTTAGATAGATAATAATTTTATCATTCTTCACAATAGTTGTACTTCCTTTAGGGGTCAGCTTATGTTGGTTTAATAGGTATAAGGTAACTAGTGTGTTATATGGAACACTTTAAAACAAACCTCTCTTTTATCATTATTCATAATGATATTACTTTGTTTAGGGGTCAACTTATGTTGGTTTAATAGGTATGGTTTAACCAGTCTGTTGTATATCGAACATTGCTTGAATGCTGAGTTTCCCTAGAAGAATTTGGTTGCTAAAAGCAGTAAAGGATTTTGCTTTCCAAAAGAAAAAGGTAAAGTTGATCATTGTAATTGTCACTAGTTGTTTTCTTAATAATTATTGTTTTGTTGCCTAATTGCTAGTTGTTTTCACTAATTGGTGTGAAGTTTTCTTGTCGGTATGTCACTAACATCTACAACATTATAATAGTTTTGAAACAAAAAGAGACGATATTGATCATTTCAGAATTTTCTGAAAACAGGTTTGCATTTTTCCTCTATCCTATTTTACTCTAATCGACGAGCATATTTGTGTGTCTGCTGCTTGTAAGGGAAAGATCATTGCATTGAAAATTTGGATTAGTTGAACAAGTAGTACTTGGATGCTTGGAATTTATAGGGGTAAAAGTCTTCACCTGTTTTGTCTGGTGAAAAGAGTATACCTGACTTTGTGTATTTGGTCCAAAACATTCATTTGTTTTTTAAATACAAAGTGATGATATTGGCATGGCACGTCTGGTGAGTTTTTCAGAAATGTGATTTTGATTTCACTACCAAGAAAATTTCTTCCTTGACTTGGTTTTAGGTGCATGCCCTGTGATAAATCCTAGTTCCTTAAGCCGCTCATCTTTGAATATGAGTTTGAGCAGCAAATTTGCATAGATATCCATTTGTGCGTATCTTATCTATTGACTTTCTTAATGAATTGATCGCTTCGCGATCTGATGTATCAAACAAAAATAAAAGACTTTCTTAATGAATTTATGTAGTAGTAACTAGTAAGTACCACTAATTGTCTAGATTTTTCTTTCTGTCCTGGTACCTGATACATGTGCTCTGGAAATAATATTTTAGTTGAATAATATACGTGTTTATCTCTCTTAGTGATCTTCATTTTGGAGTTTACTTGTGTTAGTTTAATAGGTTGCCGACCTGCTCGTTTGTATATAGAACAGTTCAAAGCAATCATCTCTGGAGGTGGTTTGGATGCCGAGTATCCTTAAAGATGATATTAGTGAGTTGGGAATTTGGACAAGAAAAATAGATTGTACTCTCTCCTATTTAACTTTCAGTCGTAGGTTCATTTGTGGGTTGGTGGTTACTTGTACCTTTTCCCTGTCCTATTAATATTCACTCGTTCATTTATGGGTCGGTTACTTGAAGGCAAAGATCAATGCATGGAGAATTTGGATTAGTTGAACAAGTATTATTTGTCAAAGTATATTTGCTAGAAATTTTGAATTTTTGTGAACTGATTAGCTTATAATCCATTTGCTTGTGCTGTAATAGAAAACACATAGGCGTTTGGCAAATAAATGATTAGTTATGAGATGGAATCATGTCTATGATGTTGTTTTCCTGTCAAACTTGTTCTTCTACAAGTTCTACGCAGTTCTTTTGGTTAGTCATCCTGCTAAAAGATATTGCTATTTGGAATCTGATTTGAACTGCAACTGGATTTTTCGACAATTGTGTCTTAGTGGGAAGTCAAGATTTTAACCAATATTACATCATTGCCATTTGGAACTGCAATAATGCCCGCACCACCTGCGGGAGTAAGTCATATCGTTGTGATTTTTTTTTTCTTCACCTTGTTTTGCAGGAGATGGCAATAGTAACATGATTCTTGCCCGAAGATTAGGGGTGACAATTTCAGATACGACACGAAAACACGACCCGAACCTGACACGAATTTTCACAGGTATATGTATGACCTTGGCGGTAGGGATGTCAAACGGATAAAACGAATACGGTAACACAGTATCCGTATTCGAATTCGTTTTTGTCTAACTATATCCGAATTCGTATCCGAATCCGGACGGATATTTAGGAAGTCATCCGAATTCGAATTTGTTCGGATTCGAATTCGGTGCCGGATATCCGAATCCGTATTATATCTATTTCAAATTTGTTCGAATATCCGAATCCGGATATCCGAATTCGAAATCAGCAAATTTACAACAGTGGTATAGCGGCCGTATACATATTTTCATATATATTTTTTTAAAATTTTAAAAATAAATATTTTTACATATTTTTTTATATATTATTATATATTTTTATTTAATTTTAAAAATATCTATTCGGATACGGATATTCGGATACGGTAATGACTATACCATATTCATATTTGTTTTTCTAATACTATTCGGATACGAATTCGAATACGGTGAAACGAATGTATAGCTCTTACCATATTCGATTCGGACAGCCGAATTCGAATTCGGATATCGGATATCTGGTAAGTTTTGACAGGCCTACTTGGCGGGTTTCGTGTACAAATTGGGTAAGACCTGAAAGATACCCACCAATGGTTGGTCGTGTCCGGGTATACCCGCAGGTACCCGTTTATACCCGTTTATACACGAAATTTTAAAAATATATTTCAAATAAAATTTATAATTAATAAAAAATAAATTTTTCCAAAAAAAGACTACCGCGCTACTAAGTAACCCTATTCGGTTCCCCCTTCCTCCATTCTTAAATCCAATTTCTTTAATCTATTATTGCATAGTCAAGTGATTTGAGTTTAGATGACTTCGCTCATTTTAATCTTTAACCTTTGGTTGTGTACTTATTATTGTTTCATACATTGTATAAGTAGTCGTTTAAGTACATGAAGCCTGAAAAATGCACAAAACCTGAAATTACCTGAAAAATACATGAAATGACATGTACACGACTTGAAATATTTGTACTGGTCAAGTTCGTGGGTATACCGATACACAATACGAAACCTGGCATGTACGGGTTTGGGTATCCACATCTATACACGCGAAGCAAACGGGTAAGGTATGTGTATGACACTTTGATACACGAAACACGAAACACGATACACTACTTGTTTGACACCCCCTACCGAAGATATTCGCATAGAAGATTCTGAAGCATATATTGCCTAACCATCCTATGTGTCCAGAGTTTCTTTCATAGAAGGATCCCATTCTGTCTCATTCTTTACAGGCTCCCCACTCGTCGACTTTTCTGTGAAGGTTACATGTTATGCTTGTCCGTTTCCGTTTGGAATTGTTACGATGCCCAGCCCACCATTTATGGGAGTAATAAGGTTATAGTGTTCTGGTTGTTTTTTCTCCACTTTGCAGGAGATGGCGATCCTAACGATCCTAACATGATTCTTGGGAGAAGATTCTTGCATTGCAAATTCTGTGGCAAAGGTTGCAGGCAGTTTCAAGAGAACATCACCTGGTGCATCTAAAGTTTCTTTTGTAGATAGATCCCATTCTTTACGGATTAGTTCTCCTTAGGTGAATTTACTGTGTTACTCCACCCCGTGAAGGTTAAATTTTATGCTCACATTTGTGCTCTTTGTGTAGGGTTTAGCTTAGCTGAAGTGAACGTTGGCCTCAGCACAAATGTTGCTCAAATGTTACATTTTTCTTGTTTACAAAGTAAAAGCCTGATCTTTGCTTGATTAGGAACAAACTTATTGAACTGTTACCGAGTCAAATTGCATTCCTAAAAAATATAAAGTTTTATTATTCCCTTTTCTGGCTGTGTATCATAACATAACTTGCCATCAAAATTTCTGGAAGTACTTGGTCTTGCTTGAATTTTCTTTTACTAAAAAAGAAGAGAGATATGTATGAGTTACTGTTGAGGTCTGTGTTGGAATGTTGCATCAATCAAGTGCTCACAGGTTCTAACAGGGCATTCTTTGGCTTTGGATAGCATAGAGGATTTGAAGAAAAATACTCCCAGTGATGAATTAATTTGAAATTTATCATGAAGCAAATGGCAACTTATCGGCAATTTTCTTTTCCAGATATTACAAGTGTCATATTCTAATCTTTGCTTGTTATTCTTTTTGTAGGAGCGAAAATTATTCAAGGTTGACACGATGCAGTTACAAGTGTCCAACTCTAATCTTCTCCTGTTATTCTTCCGAATCAACGATATCCATTGCTTTCGATTTAGGTTTCCTTGAAATACTGGTGAAAATCATTTTAGTTCTTGTATTAATTCATCTATGTTGATATTTTTCTAAAATTACTTTTCATTTATATTTGTAGAAGCCAAGATCATACAAGGTTGTCAAGATACAATTACAAGTGACTTACTCTAATTGTTGCTTGATGTTCTTCTGAATCAAAGTTTTTCTTTGCTTTCCAATTTCGTCCCTGCAATACTGGAGAAATATTGCATTTAGTTGCTAGTGTAGTTCGGATATTCCTTTAATTGTTTTCTCTTTACAGAAGTGAAGACTAAAGGCGGGTGAGACCATGCAACTACAAGTGTCCAACTCTAAAATGTGGACACATTCTTTCGTATCAAAGATTCCTGGCTTTGATTTTAGGTTTTTCCAGGGACTCCCTGCAATATTGGTGAGAGGTTGCATTTAATTCTCGATTCGTCTATGGTGTTATTTTTCTAAATTTACTTTTCTTTTCCTTTTTGCAGAAGCAAAGATAATACAAGATTACAGGACGCAATCACAAGTGACCAACTATGATTGTCACCTGATATCCTTCCGAAGCAAAGATTTCTATGCTTTCCCATTTAGGATTTTCCAGAGAATGCAATACCGGTAAATGTTTCCTTTAGTTCCTTGAGTAATTTTATCTATGGTGTTAATCTGATACTCGTTTTTTGGAGTTAATTGCACCTGGTATCCATTGTTTTCCACGAAGTTTTAAGTAGCATCCATTGTTTCATGAAACACACTTGGCATCCAGACTTATAGGGTTAATAGACACCTGGCATCCTGCAACCGGGAAAGCACCTGCTATAGGCGGTTTTTAGCATTTTTCCTTTTAATTTTAACCTTTAAGTCATTTGGCAGCAAAGATTTTCCAACCATGGTTAAAGCCTAATTCCCTCCTTTATACCAACCGAATCCTCCCTCCAAAATAGACCTAAATCCAAATCTTCTTCCCTAATTCTTCTACACACTAGTGTACCTTCCAAGCTTCCTCTCCAAGTTTTTGATTCTCTCTATAATTCTTTCTTAGTTTCCTTTTCATCTTAGTGAAAATGAATTAAAGTGCTTTTTCAAACCCTCTTCAATGTCCGAAACCCTTTTTGATCTAGTCATCTCTGTAATTGCTTCAATGCATAATCCACAAAACCAAAATCCAGAATATCTTTCTCGAATTCGCGATGTATAAGCCAGAGTGCATTCCTCCATGAATCCGCAGGAATCGCATCTGATGACCTCTGTTTTTCCTTCTCCATTTCCAGGAATCTCCATTTTCAGCTGAATGAAAGGAAGATTTTTGAGGAAAATGAGGAAGAAGACTTCGTTTATAAAGAAACGTGAAATTGATATCAATGTTTGAAGAAGATTAATTAATTTAACCGTGTGGTCGGCGAACCGTGATTTTTATAGTCAAAGTAGTCTTCTCCTTTGAATTCTTCCCTTCCAAAACGGAAGATGGAAAGGTGGGCTTCATGGAATTTCAGCGGAAAATTTTGAAGGTAAAATGCAGGGGCTGGGGGGTGTGGTGGGATGGAGGGTGGGGTTTTACTTTATGCAGTCAACGGAAAAATGCAGGGGCTGGGGATTTTTTATTTTGTTTTTCCTTTAATTTTGAAGGTAAAATAGTCAACCTTGGTTAAAGTAGGGTTAAAAGTATGGTTAAATCCGGTCAAAGGTCGATTTCAGCGGTCAACGGTCGACCAGCAGGTCATCCGGATGTCAGGTGTCTATTAACCCTATAAGTCTGGATGGCAAGTGTGTTTCATGAAACAATGGATGCTACTTAAAACTTCGTGGAAAACAATGGATACCAGGTGCAATTAACCCTCGTTTTTTGCAAAAGGTAAAACTTATCTTATATATGCAATCGTACTTCACAAATCTCAAATTCATTGGTATGAGAACAGAAGTACGTGCTTGTACAGAAACATATCTGTTGTGAATTTTATCTTTCTTTTTGACTTTGTTTCTTTAATAGATATTCATAAATTTAAAGGGCAAAAGGCATCACTTTGAAATATCATGTCACTCTTTTCCTTCTTGGATATATACCAAATGTGTGATCATCTTTCCTTTCCTGGATATCTGTTTCTTGCCCTTTGGTTTTTGCAACTTTTGACCACTAAATATGTGGTAGTAAACCTTATCATTTGAAGGATACAATGATACTTCTCAAGGACATTCAAGGCATTAACCACACTTTGCTTTAACAGTATAAAAAGTAGACGCCAAAATTATTCTTGAGACGTACATGAGCTAAAATTATTGTCGCGGTTAAGTATAATTCCTAGTTTTTTTTTGTTTTTCTGTTGCTTCTTGTTTCATGGTCGGCCTTTTCTCTAATTCAAGGAGGATAGTAGTGTTGCCTACACTAAAATCATCTTCCATGCTTGGTTACCAATGAAGAGGATAGGAGTATCATCATCATCATCATCCGGACCCAGTATATCCCAACAACAGCAAAAGCTATCGTTAGGGTCTGGGGAGAGTAAGTGTAGACAGAAAATACCTGCTTCCAGTGAGACCCCCGGCTCTATATGTACCTGCATAAATGACATAATAATAGAGATATTTTGTGCTAGTGTGTTAGTGAGGAAATTCAAGGAATACAGAAAAAAGGCTTTCTATATTAAAATACACATCACGTGTATATGTACATATAATGTAAAACAACGGTATAACGGTATAACTTACGCAACCAATTGGAAAGTTAACCTAAAACGTAGATAGTGACTACGCCTATCGATGTCCCTAAATATACTATAACGTGTCCCTACATATGGCCTATGCCTCGTTAACCTTAATCTTATGTCTCCATGAACTCCTATCCTGGACCATGTCTTCAGAGATGTGCAAATCTATTAGGTCGTGTCTTACTGCTCATCCCAAGTCAGTTTGGGCCTGCCTTTACTCCTGTTTCCCTCTACAATGAGGATATATAATATATGCGATACGTATAGGACTGTATACTAGCAGTTCACCTTAAATTCATTTACTGAGTACTTGGAATCATAACCATGTTTACTCATATTCTTTTATTTGATTGCCTTGGCGAGGTAACTTTTCTGCTTGTGTTGCATATTTTCTTATCTGAAGGCCTTCCAGATTATGGAAATGAGAGAGAACACTACATGTCAACCGACACATCACTTGCTTATGGCTCAACAAGGAGGGTTACAGTGGTTGCAACTACTTTTTCTAGTTTCCAACACAAAAGATGATCTTTATTGCCATTTTATGTTCCATATTGAGAATTATAGAATTGCTTTATGGTTCAATTTTATAGCAGGTGTCATAATCATTTTCTAATTTGCCATATTTTTTGTACCATTAAATTCTCTATTTTAACCTTGTTTAGTGTGTAAATATTATTAATAATTTTTTTTAACATCTACGGCTTTTAGATAGATAATAATTTTATCATTCTTCACAATAGTTGTACTTCCTTTAGGGGTCAGCTTATGTTGGTTTAATAGGTATAAGGTAACTAGTGTGTTATATGGAACACTTCAAAACAAACATCTCTTTTATCATTATTCATAATGATATTACTTCGTTTAGGGGTCAACTTATGTTGGTTTAATAGGTATGGTTTAACCGGTCTGTTGTATATCGGACATTGCTTGAATGCTGAGTTTCCCTAGAAGAATTTGGTTGCTAAAAGCAGCAAAGGATTTTGCTTTCCAAAAGAAAAAGGTAAAGTTGATCCTTGTAATTGTCACTAGTTGTTTTCTTAATAATTATTGTTTTGTTGCTTAATTGCTAGTTGTTTTCACTAATTGGTATGAAGTTTTCTTGTCTGTATGTCACTAGCATCTACAACATTATAATAGCTTTGAAACAAAAAGAGATAATACTGATCATTTCAGAATTTTCAGAAAAGAAGTTTGCTTTTTCCTCTTGCCTATTTTACTATCATCGACGAGTGTATTTCGGTGTCTGTTGCTTGTAGGGGAAAGATCATTGCATTGAAAATTTGGATTAGTTGAACAAGTAGTACTTGGATGCTTGGAATTTGTCCAGGTAAAAGTCTGTATTTGTTTTGTCTGGTGAAAAATGTATATCTGACTATGTCTATTTGGTTCAAAACCTTCATTTGTTTCTTAAATACAAAGTGATATTGGCATGGCACGTGTGATGAGTTTTTCAGAAATGTGATTTTGATTTCACTACCAAGAAAATTTCTTCCTTGACCTGGTTTTAGGTGCATGCCCTTGTGATAAATCCTAGTTCCTTAAGCGCTCATCTTTGAATATGAGTTTGAGCAGCAAATCTGCATAGATATCCATTTGTGCATATCTTATTTATTGACTTTCTTAATGAATTTATCTAGTAGTAAGTACCACTAATTGTCTAGATTTTTCTTTTCTGTCCTGGTACTTGATACATGTGCTTTGGAAATTATAGCTTAGTTTTTGAATAATATACTTGTTTATCTTTTCTCTTGGTGATCTTCATTTTAGAGTTTATTTGTGTTGGTTTAATAGGTAGACGACCTGCTCGTTTGTATATGGAACAATTCAAAGCAATCATCTCTGGATGCGGCTTGGATGCTGGTACCCCTCAAGATGGTATTAGTGAGTTGGGAATTTGGGCAAGAATAACAGCTTGTACTCTCTCCTATTTAACTTTCGGTTATAGGTTCATTCGTGGGTTGGTGGTTACTTGTACTTCCCCCTGTCCTATTGACTTTCACACAGAGTCATTTGTGGGTCGGTTACTTGAAGGTAAAGTCATTGCATGGAGAATTTGGATTAGTTGAACCAGTATTATTTTGTCAAAGTGTATTTGCTAGAAATTTTGGTTTTTGTGAACTGATTAGCTTATAATCCATTTTCTTGTGCTTTGATAGAAAAGGCATAGACTTTAATAAATATATGACTTGTTATGAGATGCAATCACGTCTATGATGTTTGTTGTTTTCCTGTCAAACAAGTTCTAGAAGTTCGATATGGTGCTTTTGTTTAGTCATCATGCTAGAGGATATTGCTATTTGGAATATGATTTGAACGGCAACCGAATTTTCGACAAGCTAGGTCTTAGTATGAAGTCAAGGTTCTTACTAATATTACGTGCTTGCCATTTGGAACTGTAATAATGCCGCACCACCTTTGGGAGTAAGGTAATATTGTTGTGATTTTTTTTCCTTCATCCTTTTTTGTAGGAGATGACAATATTAACATGATTCTTGCTAGAAGATTTTCGCACGGAAGATTTTGAAGCATATATTGCCCAACCATCCCATTTGTCCAAAGTTTCATAGAAGGATCCCATTCTATCCCATTCTTTAGACTGATTCCCATAAGGCAAATATTGTGCTTCTCCACCCGTCGATCTTTCTGCGAAGGTTACATGTTATGCATGTCCGTTGTCGTTTGGAATTGTAACGATGCCCAGCCCACCATTTATGGGAGTAAGGTTATAGTGTTCTTGTTGTTTTTTCCCCACTTTGCAGGAGATGGCGATCCTAACATGTTTCTTGGAGAAGGTTCTTGCGCTGCATATTCTGTGACAAAGGAACACCATCAAATGCATCCAGAGTTTCTTTTGTAGATGGATCCCATTCTTTACAGCTTAATTCTCCCTCAGGTAAATTTACTATGCTACTCCACCCTGTGAAGGTTAAATTTTATGCTCACACTTTTGCTATTTATGTAGCGTTTAGCTTAGCTGAAGTGAACGTTGGTCTTAGTACAAATGTTACCATTTCCTGTTTACTAAGTAAAAGCCTTATATTGGCTTGATTGGGAACAAACTTATTGAACTGTTATTGAGTCGAATTGTATTCCTCAAAAATATAAAGGAAGTTTTATTCTTCGCTTTTCTGGTTCTGTAGCATAGCATAGCTTACTGTAGGAATTTCTGGAAGTGCTTGGTCTGGCTTGAATTTTCTTTTATTAAAAAGGGAGTGAGATATGTATGAGTTATTGTTGAGGTCTGTGTTGAAGTGTTGCAGCAACAGTGTTCACATGTTCTAGCAGGGCATTTTTTGGCTTTGGGAAGCATAGAGGAACCAAAGAAAAATACTTCTAGTGATAAATTAGTTTGAAATTTATCATGAAGCAAATGACAACTTATCGGCAATTTTCTTTTCCAGATATTACAATCGGTGAGCATCCTGACATCCTGAGATATTAAGATTCCTTGTGACGCATCTTAAACTTATATTAGCTGTTATTCTGTAAGTAACTACTGGAGTCACCCACAAGCATGGTTATTTTATAATGTGTGTACCATAAGGAGTCATGTACGTGATTGATGAACAAAGAACCTTTATTTTATGTCCGGGTCTTGTTTCCGTCTAGGTGGATGGAGGTGTGCATCTTAGCGAAGGGACGCACTTCAAATTCATTGATGGATAAGGATTTCTTTTAATCATTGGTTCTGAATAATATTCTTATCGTCTTCCCTGGTAATGGTTCTTTTTTCATTTAGGCAAAGATTTACTTGTTTTAATTTATTACAGTACTAGCTACGTTGGTGCACTTGTTCGAATATACCAATCAGTCATCTGACCATAGCTTGGACACCGATTTGCAGTAAAATCATGGGTAGTCTGAGATATAAAAAATGTTCCAATCTCGGGGTATCCTTAAATTATTTTTAATAAAACTGCTGTTAATTCTCACCATGTTGTCCTCAGGCCATAATCAGACTGTATCCAGGTAATTTTAAGGAAATACAAGTGCTAAAACCTATTACAACGGGGTAACAGATAAGCTTTAGATATCCGTAAGGTTTCTTCCAGTTTCCTTGAGTGATTCTTTCCTTTTGAATAGTAAATTTGAATGAGCTTTTATTTGCTTGCTTACAAAAAAAAGGTGCTTTAATTTGCCTGATCTGACAACCTTGTCTAAACTTAAAGAGTTCACAGGAAGACCGAAACTTAAATTGATATACATTGTCCAAGGATTTTTCCCTGTAGAGAGCAAAAGGGTTCTTCCGTTCTTCGTGGTGATGCAGGCAAACAGGTACTGATGCTACTTTTGAACTTATTCTAAGTTTTATTTAAGTGTAATTCAATAGGTTCTATCTTCACTAAACTAAGCTGTCAAATTTGTTGGTAACAAGTTAATATACAAAGATTCTTATAATTTGATATCTCATGCATTTTGTACCAAAAAGATGCAAAAGTGTATTTTTTGCAAAGGCTTGTACTGTTTTGGCAGAGATAATTGGGGCCAACCCCCCGGGACCTCTGATCTGTGCTTTCTTGTGCAGGATATTTTAGAGGCTATTCTAGCTACAACCTTCAATTCCAGTTAATAACTCTTCAAGTTAACTGACGAAGCTAATTTGAGGTCGTCTAGACCCTTAGTGAAGATCCGGCTTCATCATTTGGCGCTAGAGGAAGGGCCCCTTAGTCCCTTAATCCAGAAAACAGCTACTCAAAGCCTTTCTAACGATTACTCAGAGCTTTTCTAATTGCCTGTGGAAGCTATCGAGAGAAAGATGAGTAAAAAAGATAGTCAAGGGTCCAAGCAACCTATGACGTCCAGTAGGAGTCAGAGGTCTTCTCAGCAACAAACTGATCAATGCTCTACGGAGCCGGGAGAATCCTCAACTCTCATTGCCTTCACATATGAAGAGCACATGCGAGCCATTCGCTATGTGGCTCAGAACCCAGAGGTCTTCCAAGCTGTAGTGAGGGAGATGAAGGGGAAGGCCTCTGCGGCAAAGTTCAGTGGCTCCACAACAGGCTAGACTTTGGTAAACCCCCTCCAGATGAGAGTTGTAAACCTGGGTCTCGTCAAGGTTTTCTATGTGATGAGGATTCAGATCTTGATGAAAGGGGGTTACGGGTTCCTGAGCACATAAGGCTGACTTGACAACAACAGTCCCTGATTCAATCGAATCAGGGTTTATTTCTTCTTGTGCTCATCCGGTATCTTCTGGCTCAGCCTTATGTTATCAAGGGATCAGTTTCTTACATTCAACTGGACATTCTTATTTGGCATTTAGCCAGGAAAAGTTAAGTCACCTTATGGTGTATGGAGTAATAATTTATGCCTATCTATCACCCACAACGAAAGTGGGGGCATATACATTTTTACCCCAGTAGGTCTGGGAAGTTGAGCAGGTCTCAACAGGATGGGACAAGTTTCCCGATATTCTAACCCCAGCAGGTCTGGGAGGTTGAGCAGGTCTCAACATTATCTTTGCCCAAGCAGGTCTGGGAGGTTGAGCAGGTCTCAACAGGATGGGATAGGTTTCTCGATATTCTTACCCCAGCAGGTCTGGGAAGTTGAGCAGGTTTCAACATTATCTTTACCCCAGCAAGTCTGGAAGGTTGAGCAGGTCTCAACAGCGGGATAAGTTCCATATATCTTCACCTCAGCAGGTCTGAGAGGTTGAGCAGGTCTCAACAACGGGATAAGTTCCCTATATTTTCAACTCAGCAGGTCTGAGAGGTTGAGCAGGTCTTAACAGCGGGATAAGTTCCCTGTATCTTCAACTCAGCAGGTCTGAGAGGTTGAGCAGGTCTCAACAACGAGATAAGTTCCCTATATCTTCAGCAGAACTGATAGATTGAGCAGGTCTCAACAGCGGGATAAGTTTCCTATATCTTCGCCTCAGCAGAACTGAGTGGTTCAGCAAGTCTCAACAATGAGACAAGTTTACCTATATTCTAACTCGGCAAAGCGAGAGGGTTGATGAAAGGGGGATAAAAGTTTTCCCACATCTTGAAATTCATCAAGGCACAACAGAGCTGAAGAGCCAAGAAAAAAAGCTAAAAGCCAGCATACAAAAGATATTCTTTTGGCAAAGCTGAAGACAAATACTTGCAAACTATCAAAATAGAGCAAGTAAAGTTTCTTAAGCTGAAGACAAATACTTGCAAACTATCATCATAGAGCAAGTTGAAGACAAATATTTGCATAAAGCAAATAAAACTTCGCAGTGCTGAAAACAAACACTTGCAACTATGGAAAAAGGGCAAGTAAGGCTTTGCAGAGCCGAGGACAAGTATTTGTATTCACAATTGAGACGAAGCAAATACAACTTCACATGCTGAAGACAAAGACAGTTAAAAAGGCTGAAAGAAGCCGAAGAGCAAAAGTTGGGAAAAATGGATTCTCATTGAAGTACAAAATCTATTACAGCTACAACTGTCTACAGGAAAAATCTTATTCTACTTTCCAGCTTCTTCATTCTCTCTAAGATCAACCCCACTTTGGAACAGAGCAATTTGGTTTTCAAGTAGGTTCCTATCCTCAGGGTTGTACA
The DNA here is from genome assembly GCA_036186865.1 of Eustoma russellianum. Taxonomy (NCBI): domain Eukaryota; kingdom Viridiplantae; phylum Streptophyta; class Magnoliopsida; order Gentianales; family Gentianaceae; genus Eustoma; species Eustoma russellianum. The sequence continues at coordinate 3,303,331 of AP025051.1, forward strand.
GCTCGGCAATACGAGGATGGTTTTTGTCCAGGTTGGGGCAGACCTCCGAACAAGCATCAATTGCTCAAGTTTGCCCAACAGCAATTGCTGAGCCTTGAATCTTCAAAAAAATTCCGGTGAAAAGCTCAGACTGTCTGAACTCAGCAATGGTTCTCTTCATCTCCTCAGCCTGAAGTTCAAATTGTTGAAGGAGATCAGCTTTACTTTTCCTCTGCCTCCAGTTGCTGGTACAGCTCAGCCTTGCTATTGGACAATACTTGATCAAAATTACTAATTTCCTTTTGGTAGAACTTCAGTTCAGCCTGAGCCTTGGAAGAAGGTAACTCAGTGCTGGCCAATGTCTCCTTCAGCTCAATCACTTGGGATTTTGCATCAGCCAGCTTAGCGTCAGAATCTCGCTTCTCAGCTTGAAGCCTGGAGTTCTCCAAAAGTGAGGCCAGCTTGGAATCTGAATCCTGCTTTGCCATCTGAAGACTGGAATTGTCTTCAGTAAGTGTGGCAACTTGTGACTTCAGATTGTTCACCTCAGCCTCCAGCCCGGACAACTTTGTGCTATTCGGATTTGCCACCTCAGCTAACTCATCATAAGCCTTTTTGAGGTGGGCATTGGTCTCAGAGAGTTTGAAGAATCTGGTATGGAGCTCTTCAACTCGTCTAAGAATATTAAATTCTTGGACCCGATACTGCAAAAGTCAAACTGGTTAAGAAAAGCATGAAGGGTCAAGTTGAAAAATGGAAAGTAGAAGGAAGTCATACCAGGGCCATATTACTGGCGAATGAGTTGAAGGCAGTACTCCAGTCCAGACTATCATACATCTGCCAATCCTTAGGAAGTATTGACACTTCTGTCAATTTCCTAGCTACTCCAGGATCTTCGGCATAATTGTTGAAACTGAACTCTAACGTATGTTTGCCCCTCGAGGTTGGGAAGAGGGCTCCTCCTCCGTTGTATTCTTCGCAGAGGACCCTCCTTCAGGTGCGTTTTCCCGGGAAGGCTCCCCTTCAGGATTATTTCCTTTTGGAGGTTCTCCCTCCGATGCTTTTACCTCAGAAGGTCCTTCCCCGGAAGCATTTACCTCGGGGGTTTCTCTTAAAAGATCGAAGGAAGGCACGGTCTCATCAGCAACCCAACCTGTGGGAGGAGCATTCTCCTCTTCAGCAGCAGGAGATGAAGGAATTGAAATGGGGGCATCAATTCTCCCATTCCCGTCCCCAGGTTGAGCTGAGGTTGAAACAGGAACCTGAGCTTCGGCTTGAGGGGGATTATCAGAAGTTCCAACTGAAAAGGAAAATTATTCAAATGATTGCATAGGAATCAAACATGTCCAAGACTAGAATAGGTCAAACTTCTACCCGGACGTGTATGCACTTCAAGTGAAGAGCTAGCAGAGGTTTGCTTTGAAGTGGAAGGTTGGCATTCCGACCATGTTCTCTTCTTGGGGACCAAGTTCTTTAGCCTCTCAAGGGTCCCACGTACCATGATTTCTGCAAAATTCCAGGAACAAAGCAGTTAAAACACAGGTACCATATCAAAATCAGTCAAAGATTTTCAAAAATATTGCCATATACCCCGAACTATCCACAAAGCAAGAGGAATAAGAGGTCGAAAATTATATTCCAGCCATAAATGTGCCAGGTCAGCAACCTCTACAATCTGCCTATTAACTCTCTTCCAATCTACGACCCGGGGTGGAAGTAACAATTGAGATGCTTCATTGCGAAATTGTTCACTTGACCTCCTGTTATTTACATTACCGGTGTTCCAAGGAATTCCTTCAGGTAACCCTACACTCTTAACAAAAAAGAAATTCCCCCTCCAATCTTCGAAAGAATAGGGAAGGTTTATGACAAAAGATCCCCCACTACTCTGAGATCTCCTATCAAAATTATACCAACTACCCTCCTGATTACATACAAATATCTCCCTAAAAACTGCAAGTGAGAAGCTCTTCTCAGATACTCTTAGATAAAGCAAATAACTGAGGATAATTCTCAGTCCCTTGGGTGTTATTTGGGGAAGCCTAAGTTTGTAACAAAACAGTATTTGGAGTAAGGGAGCTGGAATGGGTAAATTGAAGCCAGATCTAAAAAACTCCTCATAAACTGCTTCGTAGCCAGTTGGGGGGTTATTAGCAGTTTGGTGGGGAAGGGGAAGAATGGGAGCAAAAGTACTCCTGTCAATTTTATAATGTTGACATAGTTCAGAGAGGTCGTTGTTTTTCAAGGTACACATTGAGTTATGCACCGAAGGAGAAGGTACCATGGATTTCAAGGAAAAAGAAGACGAAGCTATGAGTAAAGAAAGCTTACAAGATATTGAAAACGTAAGTTGAAAGAGCTGGAGTAAGGTCGGAGAAGAAGAAGAGGAGCGATTCAACAATACAGCAAAATAACCAAATGAGCAAGATAAAGGAAGAAGAAAAGAGTGAATCGGGGAAATTGTCTCTATTTATAAGAAAGAGAAAGCGAAAGGTTGCACCTTTTCGTTTAAAATACGAAGAGACAAAGGTTCACGCGTTTCCCTCCCTCGGGGAATGAAACCACCGAAAAAGTAATGGTAAGGTGTCGGAATTAGCGCTTACATTAAAAGCGGGAATTACTGCGCAAGTAAAAGGGTAACCGTACGATTAATGAAGGTTTGCCACGTCACAGGAATAAGATTTGTCCGCCTTCGCAGTTCAGCTCAGCCACAGTAAATCTGGGAGCAAATGATAAACCATAGTTAAGTCGTCTGTTAGTCACCAGTCAACAGCTCAGCACTCAAAGTATTGCAGTTCAGCAAGTACCGCAGTTCAGTGGTTCAGTACCCAATCACGGTTGTTCAGCCTCGGCTGCACCTCAGCATGGCAACATGACGCCCTTATAACATCGAAGAATATGCCAAGGTTTGCACCTCGGCACTAACTTCAGTTTATGTTCAAATGCCGCACTTCAGACCACTACAGCGGGATAAGGCCTAGTCATGCACTTCGGCAGAGTTCAGCTGTGTACCACAGCAAATGAACCAAGTACGATATTACCTTGTGGGACCCTCGAACAGAGGTGCAATTCGAATATAGTGATTACAGCTGGGTATTCTTCCTGAACACGCTAAGGTCATAACAATCGGCCTGCTAGTTACATCAACCAGGCCGGCCTATTAGTCACATCAGTCAGACTACTGATCACATCAGCAGACCTACAGCGTCCTAGGTTTTCTGCCCCAAGCAATCGTCATATCCACAATCCACTATCAGGGGTTTAAAGCGTGAAAAAGGTCTATAAAAGCAAGCCAATCAGGACAAAGAAGGGAAAAAAGCCCGATCCCGATCCGGAATTCAAACATTCACACCTTAAAGCCAATTTATACACTCTGCTCTTCGGCAAATACTGTGAGAAACTCCTAACTCACCTTTTAAATTATAATCTCAGTGAGATATGACCCAAACTGACTTGAGCGTCAGAGGGTTTTTCCCGGGGCCAACCCCCGGGACCTCTGATCTGTGCTTTCTTGTGCAGGATATTTTAGAAGCTATTCCAGCTACAACCTTCAATTCCAGTTAATAACTCTTCAAGTTAACTGACGAAGCTAATTTGAGGTCGTCTAGACCCTTGGTGAAGATCCGGCTTCATCATTAGAGATCCTCAAATATCAGTGTGTACTAGATTAAATTGTAGGCGTTCTTTGTATAATTTTACAGTCTATACCTGTCTTGTATGTTTAACAAGTTGACAGCTTTCATATATAAGCAGTCTTGGATCAATTTCGGTAAATAGAACATATAAAATTTTATTCATGTACTGGAAATTGGGCTGCCATAGACTTTTGTGACAGAGTAGTATCTGGTCGCAAATTAGTCTTTTATTACACTTAGTGTTTTCTAGTTGAGTGCCACTATTTTGACTTGATAGAGCACATGATTGAGTGCATCACTAATTTTCAACTTCATGCTAAACACTCAGTAGGTGAGAATAGTACTTGACAGTGGTTGTCATTCATTATCTTTCCTACAAAGAGTAAGTTAAATTTCAAATGTAGAACATGCAGTAAATTGCATAGAGTGAGATTATAGTTAAATTTCAAATGTGAAACATGTAATACATTGTACAGAGTGAGATTATAATTGATTTTGTACAGTTCATGTTCCTAATACTTGAACTTGTTTGACATATGCTATTGTGACGTGCCTTATTACAAGGAATTTTCTATAGTTGGAAAAGTGCTTATCATCCCCTGTCATGTGATCAGTGGCTCCTGAGTCAACTATCCATGGCTGTCCTTTGTCACTAGTATTGTCTCTTATGCTTTCCATTGATGGCTGAATAGGCTATTGAGTTTCATTGTCTTTGGTTCAACAGAACTAGGAGGGCTTGTATCCGATCCTTAGTAAGTATGTTAGTGGTAACTGATAGATCAGATATCGTCTTATAGGCATAGCTGGGATTAGGTAGTTTTAGAGACTTCCAGTTTGGATTTGTCCTGGGTTCCTGCGCAATTACAGGCTTATTCTGCTTTCTTAATGCCTAACTTCAGATAACATTGTTTTGAGGCTAGGCAAAGGTTTGATACTCAATATCCTACATCTAACCCTATTAAGGTTAGAGTTTAGACCAATCAAAAATCTGATACTCTTTTAGTTTCTGTAAGTTTCTTGTAGAGGAGAGCGTCTGTTGTACAGATCCAGTTAGTATATTCAAAGGCATCGATTTGTTGCGATGCCCGTGTGAGTTGTTTAAAGTATTTAGTGACATTTATGTCACCTTGTTTAATTTATTGCAGTTGAGACTCAACCTCGTATAACTCTATTGTCCTTTTTGGAGTACATTTCTTGGGCTGCCACCCAAATTTCTTGTGTTGTTTAACACATCTGAAAATATTCACTTATGTCAGTCTATGGACCCGATAAGCCAGGACATGGTCATATTGTTTTCAGCCTTCCAGTTCCTGAATTTTAGATTAGTGATAGCCGGAGCAGTAATATTACCAGTGATGTAGTCTTATTTTCTCTTTCCAGTAATAAAAATCTCCATGGGTTTAGACCAAAAGAGATAATTATAACCAGTCAGCTTATGACCAGCGATCACCGTATGTATCCCATCATTATGGGAGTTAGATAACCCTGCTCCAGTTTTGTTTCATAGAGTGGAAGTGTGCTCAAACGCACTAGATGTAGATGACTTAGCGATCATAATATATAAGATTGAGAAGAAGAATTGGAGTTTTCACTCGGGGAATTTTTATCTCTGCAAATGCAGTGGAGTTGGCCGAGGTTTAAAAGGGAGGGAGAGCTGACATCATATAAGGCTCTGATACCATAAAGAAATAAAAGGTAAGAGGTAATTCTTATTCATACCACTAGTTTGTACAAAATGGCTATTTATAGCCTTGAGTAGAGGCTGAATAAATATCATAGATCTATGAGATCTATCTAAGGAAACAATTCGAAAATAGAATTAGCATGATTCTTCTAATTTAGGAAGAGATTAACCATTATTTCTATAAAATATTATACAATTCTTTTCTTTTTCCTTATAATTCATACAAACGTGTCAGCATCCAAGGGAGGAAGCAGAAGATCATCTTCTTCTTCATTCCCAGAGCCACCTCCATCATCTTCAGAGACGTCACTTGAGTGGCATAAAGTCTCTGGACCCCCCCTGAGGACTCTATAGCCTTTCATTCCTTTCTATTACTTTTTTCCAGGGAGTCCTTTCCTTTTTTTGGGGTGAGGATTGAACCTTACTCCTTGCAGAGTTAGGGGTCAATTATAGGTCTTTCTTCTTTCTCTTGATTTCCTGGTCGTTTTCCCCCTTCATAATCTATCTCTTCTTTATCAGAGTTATGAGAGTCCAACCTCTTATTACTTCTATCCAAACCATTGAATTCCATAGCAGGATGTTTTCATATTGTAAATTTAGAGAATTCTAAAGTCGACAATAAGAAAAGTACTTTATCATAGAATCCATATCAGTTCTATCATTATTCATCTTATCATGAATTTGACCACATCACATTCATCAAAATCATTATCGTTCTCACATAATGGGATGTACTTATTAGGAGAGATCAAAGAAGACGTACATTTGCCTTGTAAGATGTTTTTGAAGGAATTTGCTGGAGATTGCCTAATTCCTCTTCTGTGCCTTTAGTTTGCCTTTGTTGCTTTCTTTACCTGTAGCTATAGATTTGCCAATATCATTACGTCTCTGATCCCAGCGTGCGTGGCTCTGCCAGCTGCAGCAGCAGGGAACCTAGCCTGATTCCCATCCAAGGATTTACTTGTTTCTTGCTAGTCTTTGATGGCTTTTTCCAGTGTTGTCTGTAGCGCGCTTGTAGCGCGTAGCGTACGTAGCGCAAGATCAATCGCTACAAGGTCATGTAGCGTAGCAACCTCCTGAAAGCGCGGCCGAGACACACGTAGCACGTGAGGCGCGAGGCGCATGTAGCGCACGTAGTGCGCGCTTCAGTAATTTCAGTTTTTTTTGAAAAAAATAGTAATTTCAGTTATGAAAATAAGAAAAAGAAAAACCAAATAATAAAGCCTAAGCTACAATCCTATCAAATTATGTGTTTGATGATGGTTCATTATTGAGATGGAGCGCGATTAGTAAGGCTGCTGGTGTTCACGATCCTATTTATGGCACTAGATCCACCAAAGTTGCTAGGGATGAAGGTTCAAGTTCGGTAAATGCAAGTTCTCGTTTGCTTGTAGATGAAGAAGAAGAAGAAATCGATCTTCTAGCTTCAAATGGAGAAGATAATAGGGATGAAGAAAATGAAGATTGTGTTTGATGATTCGAAATTATTTTAGTCTTAGCTATGTTGGAATTTTGAACAATTGTTTTTATGTTCTATCTATGTTTTAATTATATCTATGCTTAAACTTTTTGAACAATTATGAAATTTTATATTATGTTTATAGTTGTTACCTAATATTTTAGTTTATTAGTTGTCTACAAAAATTTGGTCGTCGCGCTATAGTGCGCCTCATGCTATTGACAACACTGGCTTTTTCTTCACGCGAGTAGCCAAATGTTTTACACTTAAAACACTGGAATGGCTTTTTCTGATGCTTTTGGATATACTGGGGTGTTTAACTTCCTGGATTTTATGTAATTATATATTGGGGACTTATGGACACCGACATACGTTTAGGGTATTGCATGTAAACTGATGGAATCTCACTTAATAGCCAAACATTTGGCCCATTACTTAATTAACAGTTAAACATTGATGAAACTCACTTAACAGCCAGTCTTTTTGAGAATTGGGTCACGTACAATCAGAAACGGGGAAAAACCTGTACATCAGGTAATTGCTGACGTGGCGAAGTTTGGACATTTAGTGATTTTTTAAAAAAGAAAATCGATTTTATCTTTTTTTTTTTAAATTTCATTTATCGAAAAAAAGATATTATTATTTTAAATTAGTAAAAAATCAATATTACCTTCCACTTTATCTTCTTCTTTCCCACTCCCCTCCTCCTCCCATGCCGCCCCCCCTCCGCCACCACCACTATCACCTTCTTCCATTTATTCTCCAGTCACCATTAGCTGACTGTTCCTTAGGAAAGGTAATAATAGAAAGCAAACAATTTGGGAGCCTGTGGAGAAGAATGAATATGGAGAAGGGCTTGTGAATCTGAACATCAGCGGCGGATTTCGGTGGACTTCTGGCCGCAATAATGTTTTCTCACTTCTTTCACTTCCCAGGTTACTTTCGTATCTTTATTACAATCTGATTATGTTGAAAATGCAAGGTTAATAAGCTACTGTAATCACATAAATATATGCTTTGGAGTTCCAAAATGTTGCTGTTGAATTCCTCTCTCTATTTCTTTGCTTCCCCCAAATTGAAATTAGCTCTTATTTGCCTGAGCTAACAACCTCCCTATCTACACAGGAAAACCGAAGCTTAAACTGATAAATAGATTAATAGTTTTTCCCTGTAGAGAATATAAGATGTCTTTCGTGGTGATACAGGGAAACAGGCAGACTGACAACTTTTGGACCTATTCTAAGTGCTATCTGGGGTGCATTTCAATAATAATTCCATCTGCATTAGCTAAGTTTTTTCAGATTTGTTGGGGAAAAATGTTGTCGAAAGCACATACTTAAAAATTAAATTTCAATCTTTTTCTTCTAAAAATTTGCAAAATTATATTTCTTGCAAAGGCTAAGCTCTGTTTTGGTAGAGATAAATTAGCGCTGCTTCGTGGAAACACTAACATTATTTCATAGCTTGCATCAAGTATATGATAACAATCAATTCCTGGTGTTTTCCATAATAAAAAAACCTCCATTACTTATGGTTGCGTTCTTTTGCCTCTTGCATCCTTACAGTTAGAATTTAGTTACTAACTTCTGCATTAGTCTTGGTTCCGTTCTTCTTTCTTTTTGTATTTACATCATGTTCACGTAGATGTTGTCCTTTCCATGTTATAACACCTATATCCAACCTGCAGCAATGGCCGTTGATACTTTTTACATATTTTAATGTTAAACATGATTTTGGGCTTGATGAAACAAAGGAACGGGGCATAGTGATAATTTCCGTGTCTAAGTTTATGTCTGCACAAGTCAAGTCAAAGGCAGATTCATATTTTAACCACTCTGAAATATTCTTCCTCAACCTGAATTTACACGTGTTCATTTTAAGTTTATTCAAACTCCGATAGCTGTTAATCATCTATTATTATGATGCAAGCTCTTATTATTCTTGAAGCCAACAACCCAATTGCCTTGACGCTCCTCCTATGACTAAGTTGTTACCACACTCCCAGCTGTATTGAGCTTCATCCAACCTCCAAGAGGTGCTACCCACTTGGCGTTAGACGGTTTGTTCTTTGTCTGAATTCCTTCTTTCTGAAAGGCTACTGGTGCCAATTTGATTTTTGCGTTTCACAAATATAACTTCACTTTTTAAAGGTTCACAAGCTTAACCGATTAAGTATATTTCATCCTTCCCAGAAATTGTACTACTAGAAACGTCCAAAACTTTGTGTAATGAGTTATGTGTCCGATGCCATGATTTTGATCTTTATGTTATAAATTTAATATTACTAAACATGTTCGGAGTTCCCATAGCAGCTCCATTTAGACCAAGGTTGAGCAACAAATTTATGCAACTATACGTTTATGCATATCTTATCTAACGACTTTCTTGTTGAATTTCTCTAGTGCTAAGTGCCATAGATTGTCTAGATTTTTCTTTCTGCCGATCTACATGACATAGATGGCCTAGACATAATATTAACAGGTTTTCGAATTAAATATGATTTTGCTCTTGGAAAAATAAAAAATTCAAATTCTTCTTTTGCCTTTTCATAGTGCAATGGGCAGGTCCAAATTAGTTGACATCTATAGACTTTCTTCTTTCTTGCAGGAGTCAGAAACTGGTTCTGGAGATTGACAATCTAGAGACTCAGTAGGTACTTTATCAAATTGAGGTTTACTTTTCCGTGAATAGACAATTATGTCATATGGTTGTTTTGGTATTATTTGTGGACTAGGCTCGGCGGTTAATTCTCCCCCTGACTCACTGTTGTGGACATGAGAGGGAGGCAGTGAGTCGTGTTGAAGGTTGGGGAAGCAGAGGTAAGGGAAAAGCATTAGGTGAGGAAGGTGAACTGAGGTCACGCACATCCAAAGTCTCCCTGGATTCTGTTAAGTGAGAAAAGGAGGATTCGGTTTCTCGAAAGTAAACATCCATGGTAACAAACACTTTGCGAAGTGTGGGGGAATAACATTTGTACCCTCGTTGAGTTGGTGTGTAATCGATAAAATACATGAGGTTAATTTAGATTTTGTTGGAGAATGATTATGGACAAAAACGACACAGCCAAACAATTTGAGATGAATGTTAGAACCACAATAAAACAGAGGATAGGTTTGTTGGAGAACCGAAATGGAAATTTTGTATTAGAGAGGTTTGGAGGGAAGGTGATTAATAAGATGACAAACAGTAAGAACAGCTTCCCCCAAAGGTACGAAGGAACGTGCATAGTGAACATGAGAGGTTGTGCAACTTCCAAAAGATGGCGATTCTTTTGTTCAGCTACACCGTTTTGTTGTGGTGTATCTGGGTAAGAACTTTGGTGTACAATCCATTCAAGGCTAAATAAGTATTCAGAGTTGTGTTGAAGTATTCAGTATCATTATCCGTGCGTAGAACTTTGATGGTGGTTTGGAACTGGTTTTTTTATCATGGAATGAATTTTTTGAAAATAGTAGCTACCTCAGTTTTTCCTTTGAAAAGGTAGACCTAGCAGACTCTTGTGTAATCATCGATGAAAGTAATTAACCACCTGGTACCTCGAATATTTTTAACACGAGACGGACCCCATATGTCACTATGCACGATATAGAATGGAAAAGAGGGAGCATAAGATTTAGCTGGGTAAGAACTCCGAACATGTTTTGCAAAGGTACACGCATCACAATATAAAGAAGTCAACTGCTTATTATGAGCAATCTGGGGAAATAACTGTTTGAGATAAGGAAGGTTAAAATGTCCCAGTCTTTAATGCAATGAAAGTATATTGTCATGTTGTGAATCAACAAAAACAGCAATAGGGTAAGGGGAAACAGTAGTATGAAAGACAAGTTCTTTATTTGGCCTTGTGTTTCTGCGGTTGTCATCCTCAAAGTAATAAAGCCCACATTTTTCTTTAGCAATGCCAATCTTCCTCCCCGATCCCTGCTCCTGTAAATTACAAGATTCAATAGAAAACTTAGCAACACACCTCGAATCCTTTGTAAGCTTGCTAATAGAAATTAGGTTGCAAGTTAAATTCGGGATATAAAATACTGATTGAAGAACGAGTGAGGGAGACAACTTTACTGATCCTTTACCCGCCACAGATGCAAAAGTACCATCGGCCACTTTGACTCTTAGGTTCACGTAATTTGGGACATATGTGGTAAACAGAGATAAGTTACCTGTCATGTGATCGGTTGTCCCTGTATCAAAAATTCAAGAGGGGGTTTCCACTAATTAGCCATACCTTGACCGGTGTTCTCACTGGACTGAGTAGGTGCCTCAATTTGAGTTTTCAGGAGGGCGAACAACTGTTCAATTTGCGGTTGGCCAAGTGCAACTTGGCTTGGATTGCTGGCGGGTGAGCGATCCTCTGTCACTGCAGCAAGGCCACGACCATAAGTCTTCATAGGCCACTTTGTCCGTGCATCTGGTGGCTTCCCATGGAGGTCTAGCACTTTTCTTGGGTGTGTCCAAGCTTGTTACAATGTGAGCATCAAGGACAATTATTCATACGAGAACCAGCAGTTTTAGCGGTCAAGGCAGACACATCACTTGGCCTTTCAGTGGACATGGCAGGGTGTAAGTCTCGTTTTTCTCTTAGAATAACACGGCGGCATCTCTGTGCATGTGCATGTGCGTGCATCTCTGTGTATTATGTATTTGTGTATGTGTGTATATGTGTCTGTCCGTGCGTGTATGTTTCAGTGTGTGTACGTGAATATGTGCATGTGTGTCTCTTTATGTAGTGTATGTGTAGTGTGTAGTGTGTGTGTGTATGTATGTACAGCTGCATTATGTGATCAACCCAGTTACACTTATATTGAGTTGCAAGGGTCCTTCCCGTTTCTCCCTTAACGATCTCTATTAAATTTCCTTGTGTATAGAAGGCATCTGTGGGCTAGATGATATCAGTGCCTTGCTAATGTATTATATTGATAAGGCGGAGAAAGGGTAATACAACCAATCACGTCAATAAAACTAGAAATAGTGCACTATGAAAGCATTTTTTTCATGATATGAGATAACATTATTTCAAATAAAGTCTCGAACATTTTGTTCCGACAATAAGCTACAAAAACTGCAGCGACAAAGAGCCTAAAACACTGCTTTTAGTTAAAATCATGTTTCCTCTTTCCTCATTGTAGGAAATAGTACAATAGAAATTAAGGATTAAGAATATTGTTTTATGTTTCAATAGGCTTCGTGTAAATAGCCGTTAGGCATTGGGTTTTGGGTTGTTACCGTTAGAAGCTTGTAGTTGTATATATAAGTAGTCTTCTCTTTCATCAAGTAGTTTTTTGATGAATAACCTTCTGAGGTTAAATCAGAATACAAAACTGTTCTTCCAAGAATTGATCTATATGTAATACCTACACACAAACTATCTATTGAATTCACAGTTGATTACACTTCTCTTGTGATTTTACTGTGCTGTTATCAAAAATGATAATGTATGCACAGCGTAATTGTAATGCACTGATCATATTTTGATCATTGGTTGAATGAAATATTTACATTTTAACCAAATAATAATAATAATAATAATAATAATAATAATAATAATAATAATAATAATAATAATGTGGTTATGTCAAAAACATTGTGTGCTAAAAGTCAAATAAATTGAAACAACATGGTTTTGTTGTTGAGAAAATATTACGTTCGTACAGAAAATACGTATTAACACAATTGTAAAAATAAACTGGACACAAATTAGTTTTGTTGATGAAAAAATAAAATTTTCAAAAATAAAGAAGAGGTTGGCACATCACGTCAAAACTGTGTTGTGCATCACAGTTATGTCAAAATCGTATTGTGCCAGAAGTCAAAGTAACACAACACAATTTTTGTCAAAACCATATGTAATAGATTTGGATTTACTTCCAGAAGTGCGATAAAAATAGAATTTATTATTAACACTAATAAATTTTGCTTTTTCACGAATTTCTATTTTAGTATTTTTCACCTGTACATGAGGATAATAAAACACTTCAACATAATGAATAATGAATCCTTTTCGTGTTTCTTTGTTTTTGTTTTTTGGTTTTTCTTTGTTGTTTTGTTTTTCTAACCATAGGGGTTGTGTTGTTCGGAAACCACTTTAACCCAAACTAGAGGGGAGGTAAAAGTCTATTTAGCCAAACTACAGGGGAGGTAAAGGTAATTATCCCTTAAAAATATTGTCACGGTTGATTTTTCAATATATCGTATTATATTATTCTATAAAATAAAATAAAAATAATAATACATGCATTATAATACCAATATACAAATGTTACGACTCTTATTTTCTTTCCATCAATATCAATGTGTACCACGACAAATTTTACTACCACGATGTGATGACTCCTAGATGAAAAAAGCTAAGAATGTAGTCGAATTCAGAACGCACATTGTAAAACATTATGTAACAAAAATTCATATGTCCACAACCCATGCAAAAAGCTCATAAATGGGTTGCCAACTCATGATATGGTGGCATGCACCCATTGGAAGGAAGCAAATATTCTGGACATGAAGATGTACGATGATATATAAACAACAGTGTTGCTATTCTTTTCACGTGGCAATCACATTAGCTTTGTTTGATTGCTTCGTGTTGAGTTGAGCACAAATCTTACTACATACTCCATGAATTTCAGAAATAAATGTTAATAATTTAACATGTAGAGATTACATATATAACAAAAAAGTTAAAGTGAACAGAATAATAGATACGCTGTCAATAGTTTATCAGACATGAAAGTGAACAAGGATAATGGGACATTGACTGGGCATTCTCCTAAAAAGCGGCTGATAATTGGTCTATAAAACGTCGTTCTCGCTGCACCAGTCTTCCGCGTTCGCACAGGGTCTGGAGAAGGACCGGATCGCTTCGCGATCTGATGTATGCAGTCTTACTCTATACTTTATGCAAGAGACTATTTCTGCGGATCGAATCAGTGACCTCAATGTCACAAGCGCAGGTTTAACCAATGGAGGGTAGCTAGGTTGAGAACAAAACAAAAGTCGATGAAAAGTACGCTCTAAAGTGGAGGAGCTAGTGAGCAGTAGTTTTAAAAGTTAATAATTCGAGATAATTACCCTTACCTCCCCTGTGGTTTGGCTAATTCGCCAAAAATGTTCGTGTGGTTTGGCTAAATAGACTTTTACCTCCCTTTTAGTTTGGGCTAAAGTGGTTTCTGGCCAACACAGACCCCTATGGTTTGAACGGACTTGGCCGGAAATCTCTTTAACCCAAACTAGAGGGAAGGTAAAGGTCTATTTTCAAAACATAGGGAAATTTTTGGCGAATTAGCCAAACAACAAGGGAGGTAAATGTAATTATCCCTTGTTTATATGTTAGTTTTCACTTTTCATATTATCAAGCTGTTATCAAATTGTTGCTCCCATGATGTCCATATAATAGATATAATTTTAGTGTTTAACAATGAATGCACATATAATTAACAAGTTAACAAGTTGGGAAAGACAATTTTTACAGAAAATATAAAAAACAATTTATTTAAGCATCATGTCCACGCAGATAACTGATAGTAAACAAAAATCTTAACTAAATCAAATTACATATAGATACAAACATCAAATTCGCTTGTCATTTATATAAAATAAAGAAGCCGGGTGGTAAAGAGGAAAATAAAGAAAATACGTTAAAGAAAAAGATAAAGATAGAGCGAAAATAAATACCAGATGGTACACGAAAAACACAACTATAAAATTTATTTTTATATTTTATAATAACTTTGATACAAAACAGTAATTCAAAACATTATATCACTTTGAAGTTAAAAGAAAGAAAAAACGGAAAATATAGGACAGGTTTTTTTTTTTTTTGAATGGAAGACAGATTTCATGAAAAAGCAAATTTTGCAGTGTTACAATACATAGAAAGATAAAAATATAAAAGATAGATATAAAATAAAAGAAGGTGAATATGATGAGAAAAAAAAGAGAGAAGATAAATTAAAATTGCAATAAATGCTGTCATTATTAAAGAGATGATAGTGGATGTAGTTAGAAATAGAGGAAAAGAAGCAGAAAAGTTACTAAAGTTATATTGTGTATAACAAAAGTGTCGTAGGGCTGCCTGTGACAAAAACAAAAATTGTCTCACAATCGATCCAGAAGAAAAGGCCCATATACAGAATAGGAGTGGAGAGCCCAGATCCAATTAAACAGAAACGGAATCGGATCTTGTATACGGGTTGCCCATTTTAAACAAACCATCTTATATATATGAAGAGAAACCAACGGTAACACCAATTCCCCATTCCCCAATTCCTCTCATATCAGCGTTCTCCCCCTTCTTCTCCAGCGTCTCTCTCTCTTCTGCGTTTCATCACCCCAATTCTCCAATTTCTTCTCTCTCTCTCTATTCTCCGTTTCATCACCTCAATTCCCCAATTTTTTTCTTGAATTACGTTTCTTTTATTTTGGTAGAGGCGAAGATGACACGATTCTTGGTCTGGTATCCAAGATTCACGGCCTAATTACAGCCAATTCTGCGATGTAATTTGTATCGTCCTATTCTGTATTCAAGATTCACGGCCATTGTTTTGCACCATCAATGGCCTTGTATATGTCCTCTCACAAGTTTTTGGGCTCGTGACAAGGATGAAAAGGAGGTTGAAAACCAACCGTGTGATGAGCATCTTGATATAATCCGACAAAGCAATTTGATCTTTGAGGAAAGGTAGCATGCTTCAGCTGTTCTCCCCCTTCTTCTCCAGCGTCTCTCTCTCTCTCTCTCTTCTGCGTTTCATCACCCCAATTCTCCAATTTTTTTTCTCTCTGTCTTCTCCGTTTCATCACCCCAATTCCCCAATTTTTTTCTTGAATTACGTTTCTTTTATTTTTGTAGAGGCGAAGATGACACGATTCTTGGTCTGATATTCAAGATTCACGGCGTAATTACAGCCAATTCTGCGATGTAATTGTATCGTCCTATTCTGTATTCAAGATTCACGGCCATCGTTTTGCACCATCAATGGCCTTGTATATGTCCTCCCACAAGTTTTTGGGCTCGTGACAAGGATGAAAAGGAGGTTGAAAACCAACCGTGTGATGAGCATCTTGATATAATCTGACAAAGCAATTTGATCTTTGAGGAAAGGTAGCATGCTTCAGCCCCTGAAATTGATCATTTGGTAATACAGAATAGGAGTGGAGGGTCAGATCCAAGTAAACAGAAACAGAATCGGATCTTGTATACGGGTCGCCCATTCTAAACAAACCATCTTGTATATAAAGAGAAAACAACGGTGTTGATAAACATAACACCAATAACCAATAACCAATTCCTCTCATCTCAGACGTTTCCTCTGCCCCTTCTTTTCCAGCGTCTCTCTCTCTCTTCTCCGTTTCATCACCCCAATTCCCCAATTTTTTTCTTGAATTACGTTTCTTTTATTTTTGTAGAGGCGAAGATGACACGATTCTTGGTCTGATATTCAAGATTCACGGCGTAATTACAGCCAATTCTGCGATGTAATTGTATCGTCCTATTCTGTATTCAAGATTCACGGCCATCGTTTTGCACCATCAATGGCCTTGTATATGTCCTCCCGCAAGTTTTTGGGCTCGTGACAAGGATGAAAAGGAGGTTGAAAACCATCCTTGTGATGAGCATCTTGATATAATCTGACAAAGCAATTTGATCTTTGAGGAAAGGTAGCATTCTTCAGCCCCTGAAGTTGATCATTTGGTAATATTTTCTCCCATGTTGGTTATTATTCTGCTGGTTTTAACCCCAAGATACATTGTAATTTGAGTTTCTTCTCGGGCTTGTCGTTCTCGAGCAACACTGGAAACAAGCCATTGATCAAACTGCATTCATTCGAAAGCTGACTGGCCTGAATTTTGATCTTTCCCAAGATTGAGCCTCTAGTCTTCAAGGTGAGGGTAATCATTGTATCGACTGAATGTGGGCAAAAGATTTGAAAGGTTTGATTCCAAACTCTTCCTTGTTCATGAGTTGTTTCTGCTACCTTTGTGCCATTGATTTTGATAATCACATAAGCAGGCTTCCCATTTGCTATACACTGCACATCAAATTGGCAAAAAATTTGATACAGTGACTGAAGGTTATGGTTTGTCATGGAATAAGTTCAAGGAGGGTCATTTACTGAGTGGTTCTGATGATGCTCAAATATGCTTGTGGGATGTCAAAGCCACTCCGAGGAATAAAACTCTGGATGCCATGCAAATATTTAAGGTGTGTAGCTTTCTGTATATAATGCGTTGTGATCCTTGAACAAACGTTGGATGACCTGCGTGTGTTTATTACCCAAGTAATCCTGTGATGTGAGCTGTCATTTTGTTACAACGATTGTCAATTTTATTGTATTATAAGTAGTGGAGTGAATTCTTTCAAGTGCAAGAATCCCCTCTCAGTCTTGGATTTGAACAGATTTTTTCTTCATGAAAATCTTTTCCAAAGTTTTGAGGAGGAGATTTTTGGGCGTTATTCATTGATTCTGAATTAGTTGTAAGATGAATAATTTATAGGCCTTTTATTTTGCCATGACTTCGCGGCATATCAGACAATGTACTTTTTGTATATATTAAAATCTAGTCGTATGTAAAATTTTCTAATGTTCTGTTCGGTTTACAATACCTATCATTATTTTATAGGGAGAAAAACAAACAAGAAAAAGTTGTCACAAAAAGTTTTGTCCATTTTAGAGATCAAAAGAACTTATTCGTTTCAAATGAGTGTAACATAGTGAAACGAAATGAGTTGAAGGAACAAGTGGAAAACTACTTCGTCAACTTTAATATTTGCAGAGTGAACTATAAGTTCTTTCTTGTGTACCTTTACCCTGTGTTATTATTAATTCAACTATCGAATTAGATCCGTTTTCAAACTTTCCATATTCTGTAACTCTTTGCTTTTATAAAATAATGAAATTACTTTTTCATTATATTTGCAGAAGCCAAGATCATACAAGTTTGTGAAGATGCAATCACAAGTGACCTACTCTAATTGTTGCTTGATATTCTTCTGAGTCAAAGATTTTCTTTGCCTTCCAATTTCGTCCCTGCAATATTGGTGAAATGTTTCGTTTAGTCGCTAGTGTAGTTTGGATATCCCTCTAATTGTTTTCTCTTTGCAGAAGTGAAGACGATAGGCGGGCGAGACTATGCAATTACTAGTATTCAACTCTAATCTTCGCCTATTATTCTTCCGAATCAAAGATACCCATTGCTTTCGATTTGGATTTCCCTATATACTCCCTGCAATACTGGTGAAACAGTTCATTTTAGTTCTTGTATTAATTTGTCTATGTTGTTATTTTTCTAAAATTACTTTTCATTTATATTTGCAGAAACCAAGATCGTACAAGTTTGTCAAGATGCAATCACAAGATATGTTTATACTATACTGAAAATTGTATGATCTTGGCTTTCAGTACTTTGTCGCAAAAATTTACTATGATGGATGAGAGTTGCATATGAAAAATTTAAAGGATCTATAGGGCACCTGGACACTTACTAAGACAATTCTAGGATTCAAAGACCACCCTGTTATGTAAATCAAATGTTTTGCGCCATCAATGGCCTTGTATATGTCCTCCCGCAAGTTTTTGGGCTCGTGACAAGGATGAAAAGGAGGTTGAAAACCATCCTTGTGATGAGCATCTTGATATAATCTGACAAAGCAATTTGATCTTTGAGGAAAGGTAGCATTCTTCAGCCCCTGAAGTTGATCATTTGGTAATATTTTCTCCCATGTTGGTTATTATTCTGCTGGTTTTAACCCCAAGATACATTGTAATTTGAGTTTCTTCTCGGGCTTGTCGTTCTCGAGCAACACTGGAAACAAGCCATTGATCAAACTGCATTCATTCGAAAGCTGACTGGCCTGAATTTTGATCTTTCCCAAGATTGAGCCTCTAGTCTTCAAGGTGAGGGTAATCATTGTATCGACTGAATGTGGGCAAAAGATTTGAAAGGTTTGATTCCAAACTCTTCCTTGTTCATGAGTTGTTTCTGCTACCTTTGTGCCATTGATTTTGATAATCACATAAGCAGGCTTCCCATTTGCTATACACTGCACATCAAATTGGCAAAAAATTTGATACAGTGACTGAAGGTTATGGTTTGTCATGGAATAAGTTCAAGGAGGGTCATTTACTGAGTGGTTCTGATGATGCTCAAATATGCTTGTGGGATGTCAAAGCCACTCCGAGGAATAAAACTCTGGATGCCATGCAAATATTTAAGGTGTGTAGCTTTCTGTATATAATGCGTTGTGATCCTTGAACAAACGTTGGATGACCTGCGTGTGTTTATTACCCAAGTAATCCTGTGATGTGAGCTGTCATTTTGTTACAACGATTGTCAATTTTATAGTATTGTAAGTAGTGGAGTGAATTCTTTCAAGTGCAACAATCCCCTCCAGTCTTGGATTTGAACAGATTTTTTCTTCATGAAAATCTTTTTCAAAGTTTTGCAGAGGAGCTTTTTGAGCGTTGTTCATTGGTTCTGAATTAGTTGTAAGATGAATAATTTTTAGGCCTTTTATTTTCCCATGACTTCCCGGTATATTACACTGTACTTTTTGTATATATTAAAATCTAGTCGTATGTAAAATTTTCTAATGTTCTGTTCGGTTTACAATACCTATCATTATTTTATAAGGAGAAAAACAAACAAAAGGAAAGTTGTCACAAAAAGTTTTGTCCATTTTATACATCAAAAGAACTTATTCTTTTCAAATGAGTGTAACATAGTGAAACGAAATGAGTTGAAGGAACAAGTGGAAAACTACTTCGTCAACTTTAATATTTGCAGAGTGAACTATAAGTTCTTTCTTGTGTACCTTTACCCTGTGTTATTATTAATTCAACTATCGAATTAGATCCGTTTTCAAACTTTCCATATTCTGTAACTCTTTGCTTTTATAAAATAATGAAATACTTTTTCTTTATATTTGCAGAAGCAAAGATCATACAAGTTTGTGAAGATGCAATCACAAGTGACCTATTCTAGTTGTTGCTTGATATTCTTTTGAGTCAAAGATTTTCTTTGCCTTCCAATTTCGTCCCTGCAATATTGGTGAAATGTTTCGTTTAGTTGCTAGTGTAGTTTGGATATCCCTCTAATTGTTTTCTCTTTGCAGAAGTGAAGACGATAGGCGGGCGAGACTATGCAATCACTAGTATTCAACTCTAATCTTCGCCTGTTATTCTTCCGAATCAAAGATACCCATTGCTTTCGATTTGGATTTCCTCATATACTCCCTGCAATACTGGTGAAACAGTTCATTTTAGTTCTTGTATTAATTCTTCTATGTTGTTGTTTTCCTAAAATTACTTTTCATTTATATTTGCAGAAGCCAAGATCATACAAGCTTGTCAAGATGCAATCACAAGTGACCTACTCTAGTTGTTGCTTGATATTCTTTTTAATCAAAGATTTTCTTTGCCTTCCGATTCCGTCCCTGTAATACTGGTGAAACGTTTCGTTTAGTTGCTGCTGTAGTTCGGATATTCCTCTAATTGTTTTCTCTTTGCAGAAGTGAAGATGATAGGCAGGCGACACTATGCAATGACTAGTATTCAACTCTAATCTTCGCCGGTTATTCTTCCGAATCAAAGATACTCATTGCTTTCGATTCGGATTTCCCCATATACTCCCTGCAATACTGGTGAAACAGTTCATTTTAGTTCTTGTATTAATTCTTCTATGTTGTTTATTTTCTAAAATTACTTTTCATTTCTATTTGCAGAAGCCAAGATCATACAAGTTTGTCAAGATGCAATTACAAGTGATCTACTCTAATTGTTGATTGATGTTCATTTGAATCAAATATTTTCTGTGCCTTTCAATTTCGTCCCTGCAATACGGGTGAAATGTTTCGTTTAGTCGCTAGTGTAGTTCAGATATTCCTCTAATTGTTTTCTCTTTGCAGAAGTCAAGACGATAGGCGGGCGAGACTATGCAATAACTAGTATTCAACTCTAATCTTCGCCTATTATTCTTCCGAATCAAATATACCCATTGCTTTCGATTTAGATTTTCCCATATACTCCCTGCAGTACTGGTGAAACAGTTCATTTTAGTTCTTGTATTAATTCATCTATGTTGTTGCTTTCTAAAAGTACTTTTCATTTATATCTGCAGAAGCCAAGATCATACAAGTTTGTCAAGATGCAATCACAAGTGACCTACTCTAGTTGTTGCTTGATATTCTTCTGAATCAAAGATTTTCTTTGCCTTCCAATTCCGTACCTGCAATACTGGTGAAATGTTTCGTTTAGTCACTAGTGTAGTTCGGATATTCCTCTAATTGTTTTCTCTTTGCAGAAGTGAAGGCGATAGGCGGGCGAGACTATGCAATTACTAGTATTCAACTCTAATCTTCGCCTATTATTCTCCCGAATCAAATATACCCATTGCTTTCGATTTAGATTTCCCCATATACTCCCTGCAGTACTGGTGAAACGGTTCATTTTAGTTCTTGTATTAATTCATCTATGTTGTTGCTTTCTAAAAGTACTTTTCATTTATATTTGCAGAAGCCAAGATCTACAAGTTTGTCAAGATGTAATTACAAGTGACCTACTCTACTTGTTGATTGATGTTCATCTGAATCAAAGATTTTATGTGCCTTCCAATTTCGTCACTGCAATACTGGTAAAATGTTTCGTTTAGTCGTTAGTGTAGTTCGGATATTCCTCTAATTGTTTTCTCTTTGCAGAAGTGAAGACGATAGGCGGGCGACAGTATACAATGACAAGTATTCAACTTTAATCTTCGCCTGTTATTCTTCCGAATCAAAGATACCCATTGCTTTCGATTTGGATTTCCCCATATACTCCCTGCAATACTGTTGAAACAGTTCATTTTAGTTCTTATATTAATTCTTCTATGTTGTTGTTTTTCTAAAATTACTTTTCATTTATATGTGCAGAAGCCAAGATCATACAAGTTTGTCAAGATGCAATGACAAGTGACCTACTCTAGTTGTTTATTGATGTTCATCTGAATCAAAGATTTTATGTGCCTTCCAATTTCGTCCCTGCAATACTGGTGAAAGATTTCGTTTAGTCGCTAGTGTAGTTTAGATATTCCTCTAATTGTTTTCTCTTTTCCGAAGTGAAGACGATAGGCGGACGACACTGCGATGACTAGTATTCAACTATAATCTTCGCCTGATATTCTTCCGAATCAAAGATACCCATTGCTTTCGATTTGGATTTCCCCATATACTCCCTGCAATACTGGTGAAACAGTTCATTTTAGTTCTTGTATTAATTCTTCTATGTTGTTGTTTTTCTAAAATTACTTTTCATTTATATTTGCAGAAGCCAAGATCATACAAGTTTGTCAAGATGCAATCACAAGTGACCTACTCTAGCTGTTGCTTGATCTTCTTCCGAATCAAAGATTTTCTGTGCCTTCCAATTTCGTCCCTACAATACTGGTGAAATGTTTCGTTTAGTCACTAGTGTAGTTCAGATATTCCGCTAATTGTTTTCTCTATGCAAAAGTGAAGACGATAGGCGGGCGAGACTATACAATGACTAGTAACAACTCTAATCTTCGCATGTTATTCTTCCGAATCAAAGATACCCATTGCTTTCGATTTAGATTTTCCCATATACTCCCTGCAGTACTGGTGAAACGGTTCATTTTAGTTCTTGTATTAATTCATCTATGTTGTTGCTTTCTAAAACTACTTTTCATTTATATATGCAGAAGCCAAGATCATACAAGTTTGTTAAGATGCAATTACAAGTGACCTACTCTAATTGTTGATTGATGTTCATCTGAATCAAAGATTTTCTGTGCCTTCCAATTTCGTCCTTGCAATACTGGTGAAATGTTTCGTTTAGACGCTAGTGTAGTTCAGGTATTCCTCTCATTGTTTTCTCTTTGCAGAAGTGAAGACGATAGGCGGGCGAGACTATGCAATGACTAGTATTCAACTCTATTCTTCGCCTGTTATTCTTCCGAATCAAAGATACCCGTTGCTTTCGATTTGCATTTCCCCATATACTCCCTGCAGTACTGGTGAAACGGTTCATTTTAGTTCTTGTATTAATTCATCTATGTTGTTGCTTTCTAAAACTACTTTTCATTTATATCTGCAGAAGCCAAGATCATACAAGTTTGTCAAGATGCAATCACAAGTGACCTACTCTAGTTGTTGCTTGATATTCTTCTGAATCAAAGATTTTCTTTGCCTTCCAATTCCGTCCCTGCAATACTCGTGAAACGTTTCGTTTAGTTGTTACTGTAGTTCGGATATTCCTCTAATTGTTTTCTCTTTGCAGAAGTGAAGACGATAGGCGGGCGAGACTGTGCAATGACTAGTATTCAACTCTAATCTTCGCATGTTATTCTTCCGAATCAAAGATATCCATTGCTTTCGATTTGGATTTTCCCATATACTCCCTGCAGTACTGGTGAAACGGTTCATTTTAGTTCTTGTATTAATTCATTTATGTTGTTGCTTTCTAAAACTACTTTTCATTTATATCTGCAGAAGCCAAGATCATACAAGTTTGTCAAGATGCAATCACAAGTGACCTACTCTAGTTGTTGCTTGATATTCTTCTGAATCAAAGATTTTCTTTGCCTTCCAATTTCGCCCCTGCAATACTGGTGAAACGTTTCGTTTAGTTGCTACTGTAGTTCGGATATTCCTCTAATTGTTTTCTCTTTGCAGAAGTGTAGACGATAGGCGGGCGATGCTATGCAACGACTAGTATTCAACTCTAATCTTCGCCTGTTATTCTTTCGAATCAAAGATACCCATTGCTTTCGATTTGCATTTCCCCATATACTCCCTGCAGTACTGGTGAAACGGTTCATTTTAGTTCTTGTATTATTTCATCTATGTTGTTGCTTTCTAAAACTACTTTTCATTTATATTTGCAGAAGCAAAGATCATACAAGTTTGTGAAGATGCAATCACAAGTGACCTATTCTAGTTGTTGCTTGATATTCTTTTGAGTCAAAGATTTTCTTTGCCTTCCAATTTCGTCCCTGCAATATTGGTGAAATGTTTCGTTTAGTTGCTAGTGTAGTTTGGATATCCCTCTAATTGTTTTCTCTTTGCAGAAGTGAAGACGATAGGCGGGCGAGACTATGCAATGACTAGTATTCAACTCTAATCTTCGCCTGTTATTCTTCCGAATCAAAGATACCCATTGCTTTCGATTTGCATTTCCCTATATACTCCCTGCAGTACTGGTGAAACGGTTCATTTTAGTTCTTGCATTAATTCATCTATGTTGTTGCTTTCTAAAACTACTTTTCATTTATATCTGCAGAAGCCAAGATCATACAAGTTTGTCAAGATGCAATCACATGTGACCTACTCTAGTTGTTGCTTGATATTCTTATGAGTCAAAGATTTTCTTTGCCTTCCAATTCCGTCCCTGCAATACTGGTGAAACGTTTTGTTTAGTTGCTACTGTAGTTCGGATATTCCTCTAATTGTTTTCTCTTTGCAGAAGTTAAGACGATAGGCGGGCGACACTATGCAATGACTAGTATTCGACTCTAGTCTTCGCCTGTTATTCTTCCGAATCAAAGATACCCATTGCTTTTGATTTGGATTTCCCCATATACTCCCTGCAGTACTGGTGAAACAATTCATTTTAGTTCTTGTATTAATTCTTCTATATTGCTTTCTAAAACTACTTTTCATTTATATCTGCATAGGCCAAGATCATACAAGTTTGTCAAAGATGCAATCACAAGTGACCTACTCTAGTTGTTGCTTGATATTCTTCTGAATCAAAGATTTTCTTTGCCTTCCAATTCCGTCCCTGCAATACTGGTGAAACGTTTCGTTTAGTTGCTACTGTAGTTCGGATATTCCTCTAATTGTTTTCTCTTTGCAGAAGTGAAGACGATA
This sequence comes from Eustoma russellianum, assembly GCA_036186865.1. Lineage (NCBI taxonomy): Eukaryota > Viridiplantae > Streptophyta > Magnoliopsida > Gentianales > Gentianaceae > Eustoma > Eustoma russellianum. Next base: position 3,327,948 of record AP025051.1, read on the forward strand.
GGCGTGCGACACTATGCAATGACTACTATTCAACTCTAATCTTCGCGTGTTATTCTTCCGAATCAAAGATACCCATTGCTTTCGACTTGGATTTCCCCATATACTCCCTGGAATACTGGTGAAACAGTTCCTTTTAGTTCTTGTATTAATTCTTCTATGTTGTTGTTATTCTAAAATTACTTTTCATTTATATTTGCAGAAGCCAAGATCATACAAGTTTGTCAAGATGCAATTACAAGTGACCTACTCTAATTGTTGATTGATGTTCATCTGAATCAAAGATTTTCTTTGCCTTCCAATTTCGTCCCTGCAATACTGGTGAAACGTTTGCTAGTGTAGTTTGGATATTTCGATAAATTGTTTTCTCTTTGCAAAAGTGAAGACTAAAGGCGGGTGAGACTATGCAATTACACGTGTCAGCTCTAAATTGTGGCCGTATTCTTCCATATCAAATATTTTATTGCTTTCATTTTAAGTTTTTCAAGGGAGACTCTACAATGCTGGTGAAAGGTTGCATTTAATTTTCCATTCGTCTATGGTGTTATTTTGCTAAATTTACTTTTTTTTTCTTTTTTTTTTGCAGAAGCAAATATGATACTAGATTACACGGTGCAATCACAAGTGACTAACTATAATTGTCACCTGATATCCTTCCGAATCAAAGATTTCTGTGCTTTCCCATTTAGGTTTTTCCAGAGAATGCAATACTGATGAAATGTTTTCTTTAGTTCCTAGAGTAATTCATCTATGGTGTTATTCTGATACTCATTTTCTGGCGAAGGTAAAATTTATCTTATGTATGCAATCGTACTTCACAAATCTCAACTTGATTGGAATGAGAACAGTAGTACATGCTTGTGTGGAAAGATATATGTTGTGATTTTGATTTTTCTTTTTGACTTTGTTTCTTTAATATACGTTGATAAATTTTTAAAGGGCTAAAGGCATCACTATGAAATATCATGCCACTCTTTTCCTTCTTGGATATACCAAAAGTGTGATCACCTTTCCTTTATTGGATTTCTGTTTCCTCCCCCTTGGTTTTTACAACTTATGACCATTGAAATATGTGGTAGTAAACCTTTAACTACTATTTGAAGGATACAATGATACTTTTCATGGACTTTTAATGCATTAACCACACTTTCCTTTTACTGTATGCAAAGTAGACCGCAAAATTATTCTTGAGACGTACATGAGCTCACATTGTTCTCGCGGTTAAGTATAATTCATAGTTGTCCTTTTTTGTTCTTCTGTTGCTTCTTATTTCATGGTCTGCCTTTTCTCTAATTCAAGGAGGACAGTAGTGATGCCTACGCAGAAAACATCTTCCATTACAGGGATGCCTGGTTACCAATGAAGAGGCTAGGAGTATGTGATATGTAAATGCCTGTGACGAATAGGATATATAATATATGTGATACCTACAGGGCTTTCTACAAGCAGTTCACAGTAAATTCAGTTACAGTACTTGGAATCATAAACCATGTTTACCCATATTCTTTTATTTGATTGCCTTGGCTAGGTAACTTTTCAGCTTGTGTTGCATATTTTCTTATCTGAAGGCCTTCCAGATTATGGAAATGAGAGAGAACACTACATGTCAACCGACACATCACTTGCTTATGGCTTAACAAGGAGGGTTACAGTGGTTGCAACTGCTTTTTCGAGTTTCCAACACCAAAGATGATCTTTATTGGCCATTTTATGTTCCATATTGAGAATTATAGAATTGCTTTATGGTTCAATTTTATAGCAGGTATCATCATCATTTTCTAATTTGCCATATTTTTTGTACCATTAAATGCTCTATTTTAACCTTGTTTAGTGTGTAAATATAATTAATAACTTTTTTTTAACATCTACGGCTTTTAGATAGATAATAATTTTATCATTCTTCACAATAGTTGTACTTCCTTTAGGGGTCAGCTTATGTTGGTTTAATAGGTATAAGGTAACTAGTGTGTTATATGGAACACTTTAAAACAAACCTCTCTTTTATCATTATTCATAATGATATTACTTTGTTTAGGGGCAACTTATGTTGGTTTAATAGGTATGGTTTAACCAGTCTGTTGTATATCGAACATTGCTTGAATGCTGAGTTTCCCTAGAAGAATTTGGTTGCTAAAAGCAGTAAAGGATTTTGCTTTCCAAAAGAAAAAGGTAAAGTTGATCACTGTAATTGTCACTAGTTGTTTTCTTAATAATTATTGTTTTGTTGCCTAATTGCTAGTTGTTTTCACTAATTGGTGTGAAGTTTTCTTGTCTGTATGTCACTAACATCTACAACATTATAATAGTTTTGAAACAAAAAGAGATGATATTGATCATTTTAGAATTTTCTGAAAACAGGTTTGCATTTTTCCTCTATCCTATTTTACTCTAATCGACGAGCATATTTGTGTCTGCTGCTTGTAAGGGAAAGATCATTGCATTGAAAATTTGGATTAGTTGAACAAGTAGTACCTGGATGCTTGGAATTTATAGGGGTAAAAGTCTTCACCTGTTTTGTCTGGTGAAAAGAGTATACCTGACTTTGTGTATTTGGTCCAAAACCTTCATTTGTTTTTAAAATACAAAGTGATGATATTGGCATGGCACGTCTGGTGAGTTTTTCAGAAATGTGATTTTGATTTCACTACCAAGAAAATTTCTTCCTTGACCTGGTTTTAGGTGCAGTGCATGCCCTTGTGATAAATCCTAGTTCCTTAAGCGCTCATCTTTGAATATGAGTTTGAGCAGCAAATCTGCATAGATATCCATTTGTGCATATCTTATTTATTGACTTTCTTAATGAATTTATCTAGTAGTAAGTACCACTAATTGTCTAGATTTTTCTTTTCTGTCCTGGTACTTGATACATGTGCTTTGGAAATTATAGCTTAGTTTTTGAATAATATACTTGTTTATCTTTTCTCTTGGTGATCTTCATTTTAGAGTTTATTTGTGTTGGTTTAATAGGTAGCCGACCTGCTCGTTTGTATATGGAACAATTCAAAGCAATCATCTCTGGATGCGGCTTGGATGCTGGTACCCCTCAAGATGGTATTAGTGAGTTGGGAATTTGGGCAAGAATAACAGCTTGTACTCTCTCCTATTTAACTTTAGGTTATAGGTTCATTCGTGGGTTGGTGGTTACTTGTACTTCCCCCTGTCCTATTGACTTTCACACAGAGTCATTTGTGGGTCGGTTACTTGAAGGTAAAGTCATTGCATGGAGAATTTGGATTAGTTGAACCAGTATTATTTTGTCAGAGTGTATTTGCTAGAAATTTTGGTTTTTGTGAACTGATTAGCTTATAATCCATTTTCTTGTGCTTTGATAGAAAAGGCATAGCGTTTAATAAATATATGACTTGTTATGAGATGCAATCACGTCTATGATGTTTGTTGTTTTCCTGTCAAACAAGTTCTAGAAGTTCGATATGGTGCTTTTGTTTAGTCATCATGCTAGAGGATATTGCTATTTGGAATATGATTTGAACGGAAACCGAATTTTCGACAAGCTAGGTCTTAGTATGAAGTCAAGGTTCTTACTAATATTACGTGCTTGCCATTTGGAACTGTAATAATGCCGTGCTTGCCATTTGGAACTGTAATAATGCCGCACCACCTTTGGGAGTAAGGTTATATTATTGTGATTTTTTTTCCTTCATCCTTTTTTGTAGGAGATGACAATATTAACATGATTCTTGCCAGAAGATTTTCGCATGGTAGATTTTGAAGCATATATTGCCCAACCATCCCATTTGTCCAAAGTTTCATAGAAGGATCCCATTCTATCCCATTCTTTAGACTGATTCCCATAAGGCAAATTACTGTGCTTCTCCACCCGTCGATCTTTCTGCGAAGGTTACATGTTATGCATGTCCGTTGCCGTTTGGAATTGTAACGATACCCAGCCCACCATTTACGGGAGTAAGGTTATAGTGTTCTTGTTGTTTTTTCCCCGCTTTGCAGGAGATGGCAATCCTAACATGTTTCTTGGAAGAAGGTTCTTGCGCTGCATATTCTGTGATAAAGGAACACCATCAAATGCATCCAGAGTTTCTTTTGTAGATGGATCCCATTCTTTACAGCTTAATTCTCCCCCAGGTAAATTTACTATGCTACTCCACCCTGTGAAGGTTAAATTTTATGCTCACACTTTTGCTATTTATGTAGCGTTTAGCTTAGCTGAAGTGAACGTTGGTCTCAGTACAAATGTTACCATTTCCTGTTTACTAAGTAAAAGCCTTATATTGGCTTGATTGGGAACAAACTTATTGAACTGTTATTGAGTCGAATTGTATTCCTCAAAAATATAAAGTAAGTTTTATTCTTCGCTTTTCTGGTTTTGTAGCATAGCATAGCTTACTGTAGGAATTTCTGGAAGTGCTTGGTCTGGCTTGAATTTTCTTTTATTAAAAAGGAAGTGAGATATATATGGGTTATTGTTGAGGTCTGTGTTGAAGTGTTGCAGCAACAGTGTTCACATGTTCTAGCAGGGCATTTTTTGGCTTTGGGAAGCATAGAGGAACCAAAGAAAAATACTTCTAGTGATAAATTAGTTTGAAATTTATCATGAAGCAAATGACAACTTATCGGCAATTTTCTTTTCCAGATATTACAATCGGTGAGCATCCTCACATCCTGAGATATTAAGATTCCTTGTGACGCATCTTAAACTTATATTAGCTGTTATTCTGTAAGTAACTACTGGAGTCACCCACAAGCATGGTTATTTTATAATGTGTGTACCATAAGGAGTCATGTACGTGATTGATGAACAAAGAACCTTTATTTTATGTCTGGGTCTTGTTTCAGTCCAGGTGGATGGAGGTGTGCATCTTAGCGAAGGGACGCACTTCAAATTCATTGATGGATAAGGATTTCTTTTAATCATTGGTTCTGAATAATATTCTTATCGTCTTCCTTGGTAATGGTTCTTTTTTCATTTAGGCAAAGATTTACTTGTTTTAATTTATTACAGTACTAGCTACGTTGGTGCACTTGTTCGAATATACCAATCAGTCATCTGACCATAGCTTGGACACCAATTTGCAGTAAAATCATGGGTAGTCTGAGATATAAAAAATGTTCCAGTCTCGGGGTATCCTTAAATTATTTTTAATAAAACTGCTGTTAATTCTCACCATATTGCCCTCAGGCCATAATCAGACTGTATCCAGGTAATTTCAATGAAATACAAGTGCTAAAACCTATTACAACGGGGTAACATATAAGCTTTAGATCTCCGTAAGGTTTCTTCCAGTTTCCTTGAGTGATTCTTTCCTTTTGAATAGTAAATTTGAATGAGCTTTTATTTGCTTGCTTACAAAAAAAAAGGTGCTTTAATTTGCCTGATCTGACAACCTTGTCTAAACTTAAAGAGTTCACAGGAAGACCGAAACTTAAATTGATATACATTGTCCAAGGATTTTTCCCTGTAGAGAGCAAAAGGGTTCTTCCGTTCTTCGTGGTGATGCAGGCAAACAGGTACTGATGCTACTTTTGAACTTATTCTAAGTTTTATTTAAGTGTAATTCAATAGGTTCTATCTTCACTAAACTAAGCTGTCAAATTTCTTGGTAACAAGTTAATATACAAAGATTCTTATAATTTTATATCTCATGCATTTTGTACCAAAAAGATGCAAAAGTGTATTTTTTGCAAAGGCTTGTACTGTTTTGCCAGAGATAATCAGTGCTGCTTCACCCATGAGGTACTTATATTGCAGGAGTTTCAGTTGAGTGAATATATTTACACTTAAACAGGATCTTGAATGCTTTTTCTTCTGGTTTCAATGAATATAATAAATTAGTCTCCTGCTACTGGAGAGGTTTATTTGATTTGATTTGATTTTTAATGTGCATGAACGATTTTGAGGTTTATTTGATTTGATTTTTAGTGTGCATGAACGATTTTGACTTCTTTTATTGCAGGTTTTTTTTCTCTAGTGCATGTGAATAGGTTTGTCAAATGCATTAATTCTTCAGTGCTGAGGACCAGAGACGTGTCTTGCAGTTCTGAATCTTATGTCTTGCAGTTCTGAATCTTATGATTCTTCACTCAGAGTCTCCTTACAAAATTTGGTGAAACGTTTTATTTAATTCTTAGAGTTATTCATCTATGGTGTTTGACAAACTAATTTTCTTTATTTGCTCATAAGGGAAGCTCGGACGAGGTTCAAACCATGCAAATTACAAATGACCAGCATTAACTTACCTGATATCCTTCCGAATCAAAGATTTCTATGGCTTTCAAATTTAGTTTTCCCTTTTTCATATGAACTATTATTGAATAGATTTCCTTATGATACTGTGTCCTGTTCAGTTGGGTGAGCCTAGCAGTTGCCATTTATTTTTTGCAGACTTATCACTGTGGCTGTTGAAAATGGACACGTTAAGGCTCTGGTTATTGATACAAAAATTTCGGCATTGGACTTCATTTCAAAGAGTTATGAATCGTGATGGGTAATCGCTGCTTCTGAATCTCCTTTTGTTGAAAGCATGGTATCTGAGGGACTAGCTATTTCAAAGTAATCCAATAATAATTTCCAGGTTGGACATGCTTCAAAGTATAAGTTCAAAAAGACTGGAAGGACACCGTTGTTAGCTGGAACTTTGGCAGAATGGTTTAGTTACTTAAAATGTTCTTTTAATGACTATATTTCGATATGTTTACTCTTTTAAGGATATATCTCTCTCTCTTCATGTGTGTTGCATTTGTTACCCTTTCAAAGATTTTCCCAAAATAATTCTTATTGAGTTTTTTCAGTGGGTCCTTTAACCTTTTTAGTTTTTTTGGTTAGGCTGACTAGAGGGTTTCCTTCTTCGGACCCATTCCAGCTCTTATCCAGTGTCTTTTTAAGTTCTTGATGCTTTAACCAATTTTCATGAATTTAAAAGACTTTGGACCCAGACTTTTCCCTATCCTGACAGATAGTATCTCTGTGGAGTGGTTTAAGAGGGTTGGTGCTTTGTAGTCAAGTTGAAAATCAAGGAATATACTATTCCATTCATCATTATAGAACATATGGTATATCATAGTGTTTACTCTGTTCATCCCTTTCATGTAAACTTTTTTTGTAATTTAAATTTCGTATAAAAGCCACTGCAGATTTACAAAATGTTCTATAGACTGGACCACCAAGAGGTTAGTCACAGCCAAATAGAAACATTCTGACGTGGATTTTGGGAAGATACAATAAGTGAAAAACGATACAATAAGTGAAAAACAATGGCAAGAAATTGTGTAAAAGTAAGGTCACGTTTTTTCAAAAGATTTAAGTGTTTTCGTAAAAGAGGTACTTCCTCTTTAATTTACGTACAACATGTCACTATTGAAAGGACGAGTGGCTTTGCCTTTTCATATATTCCAGCTACAACCTTGTGCAGGATATTTTAGAGGCTATTCCAGCTAAAACCTTCAATTCCAGTTAATAACTCTTCAAGTTAACCGACGAAGCTAATTTGAGGTCGTCTAGACCCTTGGTGAAGATCCGGCTTCATCATTTGGCGCTAGAGGAAGGGCCCCTTAGTCCCTTAATCTAGAAAACAACTACTCAAAGCTTTTCTAACGATTACTCAGAGCTTTTCTAATTGCCTGTGGAAGCTATCGAGAGAAAGATGAGTAAAAAAAATAGTCAAGGGTCCAAGCAACCTATGACGTCTAGGAGGAGTCAGAGGTCTTCTCAGCAACAAACTGATCAATGCTCTACGGAGCCGGGAGAATCCTCAACTCTCATTGCCTTCACATATGAAGAGCACATGCGAGCCATTCGCTATGTGGCTCAGAACCCAGAGGTCTTCCAAGCTGTAGTGAGGGAGATGAAGGGGAAGGCCTCTGCGGCAAAGTTCAGTGGGTCCCATTCCAATAACTCTCGCCCACTGGGACACATGGAGTATTCTCCTACTCGGCCTGGTTATTGTCCCAGGCGTCAGGCTGAGTTTATGGCCGAGGCGAGACGGCCAGAAAAAAGTCTAGCCACCAGAGCTTAAAATGTAATAAAAAAGTTTCCTTGCCTTTCAAACATGGCAGAAAAGTTGACAATAAAGGCAAAACACCGCTGCAGGAAAGGTGCTCTGTCAAGATTCGGTTAGGAGGCCGAGGAAAGGAAAGAAACTCTCTGCTGGCTTCGAAAGCTCATATCCTTTCCTACATGAGGAAAAAATCTCTGGCAAAAGAGCCCCAGCCCCTCGCTGGACCTAGGCCTGTCAAAACTTACCAGATATCCGACATTCGAATTCGAATTCGGCTGTCCGAATCGAATATGGTAAGAGTTGTACATTCGTTTCACCGTATTCGAATTCGTATCCGAATAGTATTAGAAAAACAAATACGAATATGGTATAGTCATTACCGTATCCGAATATCCGTATCCGAATAGATATTTTTAAAATTAAATAAAAATATATAATAAAATATATAATAATATATAAAAAATATGTAAACATATTTATTTTTAAAATTTTAAAAAAATATATATGAAAATATGTATACCACTGTTGTAAATTTGCTGATTTCGAATTCGGATTTCCGGATTCGGATATTCGAACAAATTTGAAATAGATATAATACGGATTCGGATATCCGGCACCGAATTCGAATCCGAACAAATTCGAATTCGGATGACTTCCTAAATATCCGTCCGGATTCGGATACGAATTCGGATATAGTTAGACAAAAACGAATTCGAATACGGATATTGTGTTACCGTATTCGTTTTATCCGTTTGACATCCCTAGCTAGACCAGTCCATAAAAGAAACCATCGACTGTATTGCCTTTATCATCATGATATTGGTCATGATACAGAAGATTGTAGACAGCTCGGGCAAGAGATTGGACGTCTTATTGAGCTGGGTCACCTGCAACGTTTTTATAATCCAAGGTCTAGGCTCCACAACAGGCTAGACTTTGGTAAACCCCCTCCAGATGAGAGTTGTAAACCTGGGTCTCATCAAGGTTTTCTATGTGATGAGGATTCAGATCTTGATGAAAGGGGGTTACGGGTTCCTGAGCACATAAGGCTGACTTGACAACAACAATCCCTGATTCAATCGAATCAGGGTTTATTTCCTCTTGTGCTCATCCGGTATCTTCTGACTCAGCCTTATGTTATCAAGGGATCAGTTTCTTACATTCAACTGGACATTCTTATTTGGCATTCAGCCAGGAAAAGTTAAGTCACCTTATGGTGTATGGAGCAATAATTTATGCCTGTCTATCACCCACAACGAAAGTGGGGGCATATATATTTTTGCCCCAGTAGGTCTGGGAAGTTGAGCAGGTCTCAACAGGATAGGACAAGTTTTCCGATATTCTAACCCCAGCAGGTCTGGGAGGTTGAGCAGGTCTCAACATTATCTTTGCCCCAGCAGGTCTGGGAGGTTGAGCAGGTCTCAACAGGATGTGACAGCTTTCCCGATATTCTTACCCCAGCAGGTCTGGGAAGTTGAGCAGGTGTCAACATTATTTTTACCCCAGCAGGTCTGGGAGGTTGAGCAGGTCTCAACATTATCTTTACCCCAGCAAGTCTGGAAGGTTGAGCAGGTCTCAACAGCGGGATAAGTTCCATATATCTTCACCTCAGCAGGTCTGAGAGGTTGAGTAGGTCTCAACAACGGGATAAGTTCCCTATATTTTCAACTCAGCAGGTCTGAGAGGTTGAGCAGATCTCAACAGCGGGATAAGTTCCCTATATCTTCAACTCAGCAGGTCTGAGAGGTTGAGCATGTCTCAACAACGAGATAAGTTCCCTATATCTTCAGCAGAACTGAGAGATTGAGCAGGTCTCAACAGGTGGATAAGTTCCCTATATCTTCACCTCAGCAGAACTGAGGGGTTCAGCAAGTCTCAACAATGAGACAAGTTTACCTATATTCTAACTCGGCAAAGCGAGAGGGTTGATGAAAGGGGGATAAAAGTTTTCCCACATCTTGAAATTCATCAAGGCACAGCAGAGCTAAAGAGCCAAGAAAAAAAAGCTAAAAGCCAGCATACAAAAGATATTCTTTTGGCAAAGCTGAAGACAAATACTTGCAAACTATCAAAATGGAGCAAGTAAAGTTTCTTAAGCTGAAGGCAAATACTTGCAAACTATCATCATAGAGCAAGTTGAAGACAAATATTTGCATAAAGCAAATAAAACTTCGCAGTGCTGAAAACAAACACTTGCAACTATGGAAAAAGGGCAAGTAAGGCTTTGCAGAGCCGAGGACAAGTATTTGTATTCACAACTGAGACGAAGCAAATACTTCACATGCTGAAGACAAAGACAGTTTAAAAGGCTGAAAGAAGCCGAAGAGCAAAAGTTGGAAAAAATGGATTCTCATTGAAGTACAAAATCTATTACAGCTACAACTGTCTACAGGAAAAATCTTATTCTACTTTCCAGCTTCTTCATTCTCTCTAAGATCAACCCCACTTTGGAACAGAGCAATTTGGTTTTCAAGTAGGTTCCTAGCCTCAGGGTTGTACAGCTCGGCAATACAGGATGGTTCTTGTCCAGGCTGGGGCAGTCCTCCGAACAAGCATCAATTGCTCAAGTTTGCCCAACAGCAATTGCTGAGCCTTGAATCTTCAAAAAATTTCCGGTGAAAAGCTCAGACTGTCTGAACTCAGCAATGGTTCTCTTCATCTCCTCAGCCTGAAGTTCAAATTCTTGAAGGAGATCAGCTTTACTGTTCCTCTCTGCCTCCAGTTGCTGGTACAGCTCAGCCTTGCTATTGGACAATACTTGATCAAAATTACTGATTTCCTTTTGGTAGAACTCCAGTTCAACCTGAGCCTTGGAAGAAGGTAACTCAGTGCTGGCCAATGTCTCCTTCAGCTCAATCACTTGGGATTTTGCATCAGCCAGCTTAGCGTCAGAATCTCGCTTCTCAGCTTGAAGCCTGGAGTTCTCCAAAAGTGAGGCCAGCTTGGAATCTGAATCCTGCTTTGCCATCTGAAGACTGGAATTGTCTTCAGTAAGTGTGGCAACTTGTGACTTCAGATTGTTCACCTCAGCCTCCAGCCCGGACAACTTTGTGCTATTCGGATTTGCCACCTCAGCTAACTCATCATAAGCCTTTTTGAGGTGGGCATTGGTCTCAGAGAGTTTGAAGAATCTGGTATGGAGCTCTTCAGCTCGTCTAAGAATATTAAATTCTTGGACCCGATACTGCAAAAGTCAAACTGGTTAAGAAAAGCATGAAGGGTCAAGTTGAAAAATGGAAAGTAGAAGGAAGTCATACCAGGGCCATATTACTGGCGAATGAGTTGAAGGCAGTACTTCAGTCCAGACTATCATACATCTGCCAATCCTTAGGAAGTATTGACACTTCTGTCAATTTCCTAGCTACTCCAGGATCTTCGGCAGAATTGTTGAAACTGAACTCTAACGTATGTTTGCCCCTCGAGGTTGGGAAGAGGGCTCCTCCTCCGTTGTATTCTTCGCAGAGGACCCTCCTTCAGGTGCGTTTTCCCGGGAAGGCTCCCCTTCAGGATTATTTCCTTTTGGAGGTTCTCCCTCCGATGCTTTTACCTCAGAAGGTCCTTCCCCGGAAGCATTTACCTCGGGAGTTTCTCTTAAAAGATCGAAGGAAGGCACGGTCTCATCAGCAACCCAACCTGGGGGAGGAGCATTCTCCTCTTCAGAAGCAGGAGATGAAGGAATTGAAATGGGGGCATCAATTCTCCCATTCCCGTCCCCAGGTTGAGCTGAGGTTGAAACAGGAACCTGAGCTTCGGCTTGAGGGGGATTATCAGAAGTTCCAACTGAAAAGGAAAATTATTCAAATGATTGCATAGGAATCAAACATGTCCAAGACTAGAATAGGTCAAACTTCTACCTGGACGTGTATGCACTTCAAATGAAGAGCTAGCAGAGGTTTGCTCTGAAGTGGAAGGTTGGCATTCCGACCATGTTCTCTTCCTGGGGACCAAGTTCTTTAGCCTCTCAAGGGTCCCACGTACCATGATTTTTGCAAAATTCCAGGAACAAAGCAGTTAAAACACAGGTACTATATCAAAATCAGTCAAAGATTTCCAAAAATGTTGCCATATACCCCGAACTATCCACAAAGCAAGAGGAATAAGAGGTCGAAAATTATATTCCGGCCATAAATGTGCCAGGTCAGCAACCTCTACAATCTGCCTATTAACTCTCTTCCAATCTACGACCCGGGGTGGAAGTAACAATTGAGATGCTTCATTGCGAAATTGTTCACTTGGCCTCCTGTTATTTACATTACCGGTGTTCCAAGAAATTCCTTCAGGTAACCCTACACTCTTAACAAAAAAGAAATTCCTCCTCCAATCTTCGAAAGAATAGGGAAGGTTTATGACAAAAGATCCCCCACTACTCTGAGATCTCCTATCAAAATTATACCAACTACCCTCCTGATTACATACAAATATCTCCCTAAAAACTGCAAGTGAGAAGCTCTTCTCGATACTCTTAGATAAAGCAAATAACTGAGGATAATTCTCAGTCCCTTGGGCGTTATTTGGGGAAGCCTAAGTTTGTAACAGAACAATATTTGGAGTAAGGGAGCTAGAATGGGTAAATTGAAGCCAGATCTAAAAAACTCCTCGTAAACTGCTTCGTAGCCAGTTGGGGGGTTATTAGCAGTTTGGTGGGAAAGGGGAAGAATGGGAGCAAAAGTACTCCTGTCAATTTTATAATGTTGACATAGTTCAGAGAGGTCGTTGTTTTTCAAGGTGCACATTGAGTTATGCACCGAAGGAGAAGGTACCATGGATTTGAAGGAAAAAGAAGACGAAGCTATGAGTAAAGAAAGCTTACAAGATATTGAAGGCGTAAGTTGAAATAGCTGGAGTAAGGTCGGAGAAGAAGAAGAGGAGCGATTCAACAATACAGCAAAATAACCAAATGAGCAGGATAAAGGAAGAAGAAAAGAGTGAATCGGGGAAATTGTCTCTATTTATAAGAAAGAGAAAGCGAAAGGTTGCACCTTTTCGTTTAAAATACGAAGAGGCAAAGGTTCACGCATTTTCCTCCCTCGGGGAATGAAACCACCGAAAAAGTAATGATAAGGTGTCGAAATTAGCGCTTACATTAAAAGCGGGAATTACTGCACAAGTAAAAGGGTAACCGTACGATTAATGAAGGTCTGCCACGTCACAGGAACAAGATTTGTCCGCCTTCGCAGTTCAGCTCAGCCACACTAAATCTGGAGCAAATGATAAACCATAGTTAAGTCGTCTGTTAGTCACCAGTCAACAGCTCAGCACTCAAAGTATTGCAGTTCAGCAAGTACCGCAGTTCAGTGGTTCAGTACCCAATCACGGTTGTTCAGCCTCGGCTGCACCTCAGCAGGGCAACATGACGCCCTTATAACATCGAAGAATATGCCAAGGTTTGCACCTCGGCACTAACTTCAGTTTATGTTCAAATGCCGCACTTCAGACCACTACAGCGGGATAAGTCCTAGTCACGCACTTCGGCAGAGTTCAGCTATGTACCACAGCAAATGAACCAAGTACGATATTACCTTGTGGGACCCTCGAACAGAGGTGCAATTTGAATATAGTGATTACAGCTGGGTATTCTTCCTGAACACGCTAAGGTCATAACAATCGGCCTACTAGTTATATCAACCAGACCGGCCTATTAGTCACATCAGTCAGACTACTGATCAGATCAGCAGACCTACAGCGTCCTAGGTTTTCTGCCCCAAGCAAGCGTCCTATCCACAATCCACTATCAGGGGTTTAAAGCGGAAAAAATGTCTATAAAAGCAAGCCAATCAGGACAAAGACGGGAAAAAAGCCCGATCCTGGTCCGGAATTCAAACATTCATACCCTAAAGCCAATTTATACACTCTGCTCTTCGGCAAATACTGTGAGAAACTCCTAACTCACCTTTTAAATTATAATCTCAGTGAGATATGGCCCAAACTGACTTGAGCGTCGGAAGGTTTTTCCCGGGACCAACCCCCGGGACCTCTGATCTGTGCTTTCTTGTGCAGGATATTTTAGAAGCTATTCCAGCTACAACATTCAATTCAAGTTAACTGACGAAGCTAATTTGAGGTCGTCTAGACCCTTGGTGAAGATCCGGCTTCATCATTGGAGATCCTCAAATATCAATGTGTACTAGATTAAATTGTAGGCGTTCTTTGTATAATTTTACAGTATATACCTGTCTTGTATGTTTAACAAGTTGACAGCTTTCATATATAAGCAGTCTTGGATCAATTTCGGTAAATAGAACATATAAAATTTTATTCATGTACTGGAAATTGGGCTGCCATAGACTTTTGTGACAGAGTAGTATCTGGTCACAAATTAGTCTTTTATTACACTTAGTGTTTTCTAGTTGAGTGCCACTATTTTGACTTGATAGAGCACGTGATTGAGTGCATCACTAATTTTCAAACTTCATGCTTCTCTCCTGATATAAACACTCAGTAGGTGAGAATAGTGCTTGACAGTGGTTGTCATTCATTATCTTTCCTACAAAGAGTAAGTTAAATTTCAAATGTGGAACATGCAGTAAATTGCATAGAGTGAGATTATAGTTAAATTTCAAATGTGAAACATGTAATACATTGTACAAAGTGAGATTATAATTGATTTTGTACAGTTCATGTTCCTAATACTTGAACTTGTTTGACATATGCTATTATGACGTGCCTTATTACAAGGAATTTTCTATAGTTGGAAAAGTGCTTATCATCCCCTGTCATGTGATCAGTGGCTCCTGAGTCGACTATCCATGGCTGTCCTTTGTCACTAGTATTGTCTCTTATGCTTTCCATTGATGGCTGAATAGGCTATTGAGTTTCATTGTCTTTGGTTCAACAGAACGAGGAGGGCTTGTATCCGATCCTTAGTAAGTATGTTAGTGGTAACTGATAGATCAAATATCGTCTTATTGGCATAGCTGGGATTAGGTAGTTTTAGAGACTTCCAGTTTGGATTTGTCCTGGGTTCCTGCGTAATTACAGGTTTATTCTGCTTTCTTAATGCCTAACTTCAGATAACATTGTTTTGAGGCTAGGCAAAGGTTTGATACTCAATATCCTACATCTAACCCTATTAAGGTTAGAGTTTAGACCAATCAAAAATCTGATACTCTTTTAGTTTCTGTAAGTTTCTTGTAGAGGAGAGCGTCAGTTGTACAGATCCAGTTAGTATATTCAAAGGCATCGATTTGTTGCGATGCCCGTGTGAGTTGTTTAAAGTATTTAGTGACATTTATGTCACCTTGTTTAATTTATTGCAGTTGAGACTCAACCTCGTATAACTCTATTATCCTTTTTGGAGTACATTTCTTGGGCTGCCACCCAAATTTCTTGTGTTGTTTAACACATCTAAAAACATTCACTTATGTCAGTCTATGGACCCGATAAGCCAGGACATGGTCATATTGTTTTCAGCCTTCCAGTTCCTGAATTTTAGATTAGTGATAGCCGGAGCAGTAATATTACCAGTGATGTAGTCTTATTTTCTCTTTCCGGTAATAAAAATCTCCATGGGTTTAGACCAAAAGAGATAATTATAACCAGTCAGCTTATGACCAGCGATCACCGTATGTATCCCATCATTATGGGAGTTAGATAACCCTGCTCCAGTTTTGTTTCATAGAGTGGAAGTGTGCTCAAACGCACTAGATGTAGATGACTTAGCGATCATAATATATAAGATTGAGAAGAAGAATTGGAGTTTTCACTCGGGAAATTTTTATCTCTGCAAATGCAGTGGAGTTGGCCGAGGTTTAAAAGGGAGGGAGAGCTGACATCATATAAGGCTCTGATACCATAAAGAAATAAAAGGTAAGAGGTAATTCTTATTCATACCACTAGTTTGTACAAAATGGCTATTTATAGCCTTGAGTAGAGGCTGAATAAATATCATAGATCTATGAGATCTATCTAAGGAAACAATTCGAAAATAGAATTAGCATGATTCTTCTAATTTAGGAAGAGATTAACCATTATTTCTATAAAATATTATACAATTCTTTTCTTTTTCCTTATAATTCATACAAACGTGTCAGCATCCAAGGGAGGAAGCAGAAGATCATCTTCTTCTTCATTCCCAGAGCCACCTCCATCATCTTCAGAGACGTCACTTGAGTGGCATAAAGTCTCTGGACCCCCCCTAAGGACTCTATAGCCTTTCATTCCTTTCTATTACTTTTTTCCAGGGAGTCCTTTCCTTTTTTTTGGGGTGAGGATTGAACCTTACTCCTAGCAGAGTTAGGGGTCGATTATAGGTCTTTCTTCTTTCTCTTGATTTCCTGGTTGTTTTCCCCCTTCATAATCTCTCTCTTCTTTATCAGAGTTTTGAGAGTCCAACCTCTTATTACTTCTATCCAAACCATTGAATTCCATAGCAGGATGTTTTCATATTGTAAATTTAGAGAATTCTAAAGTCGACGATAAGAAAAGTACTTTATCATAGTATCCATATCAGTTCTATCATTATTTATTCATCTTATCATGAATTTGACCACATCACATTCATCAAAATCATTATTGTTCTCACATAATGGGATGTACTTATTAGGAGAGATCAAAGAAGATGTACATTTGCCTTGTAAGATGTTTTTGAAGGAATTTGCTGGAGATTGCCTAATTCCTCTTCTGTGCCTTTAGTTTGCCTTTGTTGCTTTCTTTACCTGTAGCTATAGATTTGCCAATATCATTACGTCTCTGATCCCAGCGTGCGTGGCTCTGCCAGCTGCAGCAGCAGGGAACCTAGCCTGATTCCCATCCAAGGATTTACTTGTTTCTTGCTAGTCTTTGATGGCTTTTTCCAGTGTTGTCTGTAGCGCGCTTGTAGCGCGTAGCGTACGTAGCGCAAGATCAATCGCTACAAGGTCATGTAGCGTAGCAACCTCCTGAAAGCGCGGCCGAGACACACGTAGCGCGTGAGGCGCGCGAGGCGCACGTAGCGCGCGCTTCAGTAATTTCAGTTTTTTTGAAAAAAATAGTAATTTCAGTTATGAAAATAAGAAAAAGAAAAGCCTAATAATAAAGCCTAAGCTACAATCCTATCAAATTATGTGTTTGGTGATGATTCATTATTGAGATGGAGCGCGATTAGTAAGGCTGCTGGTGTTCACGATCCTATTTATGGCACTAGATCCACTAAAGTTGCTAGGGATGAAGGTTCAAGTTCGGTAAATGCAAGTTCTCGTTTGCTTGTAGATGAAGAAGAAAAAAAATCGATCTTAATAACCAAACAATTGTTTTTATGTTCTATCTATGTTTTAATTATATCTATGCTTAAACTTTTTGAACAATTATGAAATTTTATATTATGTTTATAGTTGTTACCTAATATTTTAGTTTATTAGTTGTCTACAAAAATTTGGTCGTCGCGCTATAGTGCGCCTCGTGCTATTGACAACACTGGCTTTTTCTTCACACGAGTAGCCAAATGTTTTACACTTAAAACACTGGAATGGCTTTTTCTGCTGCTTTTGGATATACTGGGTTGTTTTACTTCCTGGCTTTTATGTAATTATATATTGGGGACTTATGGACATCGACATACGTTTAGGGTATTGCATGTAAACTGATGGAATCTCACTTAATAACCAAACATTTGGCCCATTACTTAATTAACAGTTAAACATTGATGAAACTCACTTAACAACCAGTCTTTTTGAAAATTGGGTCACGTACAGTCAGAAACGGGAAAAAACCTGTACATCAGGTAATTGCTGACGTGGCGAATTTTGGACATTTAGTGATTTTTTAAAAAAGAAAATCGATTTTATCTTTTTTTTAAAAAAAAATTTCATTTATCGAAAAAAAGATGTTATTATTATTTTACATTAGTAAAAAATCAATATAACCTTCCACTTTATCTTCTTCTTCCCCACTCCCCTCCTCCTCCCATGCCGCCCCCCTCCGCCACCACCACTATCACCTTCTTCCATTTATTCTCCAGTCACCATTAGTAATTAACCACCTGGTACCTGGAATATTTTTAACACGAGACGGACCCCATATATCACTATGCACGATATAGAATGGAAAAGAGGGAGCATGAGATTTAGCTGGGTAAGAACTCCGAACATGTTTTGCAAAGGTACACGCATCACAATATAAAGAAGTCAACTGCTTATTATGAGCAATCTGGGGAAATAACTGTTTGAGATAAGGAAGGTTAAAATGTCCCAGTCTTTAATGCAATGAAATTATATTGTCATGCTGTGAATCAACAAAAGCATCAATAGGGTAAGGGGAAACAGTAGTATGAAAGACAAGTTCTTTATTTGGTCTTGTGTTTCTGCGGTTGTCATTCTCAAAGTAATAAAGCCCACATTTTTCTTTAGCAATGCCAATCTTCCTCCCCGATCCCTGCTCCTTCAAATTACAAGATTCAACAGAAAACTTAGCAACACACCTCGAATCCTTTGTAAGCTTGCTAATAGAAATTAGGTTGCAAGTTAATTTCGGGATATAAAATACTGATTGAAGAACGAGTGAGGGAGACAACTTTACTGATCCTTTACCCGCCACAGATGCAAAAGTACCATCAGCCACTTTGACTCTTAGGTTCACGTAATTTGGGACATAGGTGGTAAACAGAGATAAGTTACCTGTCATGTGATTGGTTGTCCCTGTATCAAAAATTCAAGAGGGGGTTTCCACTAATTAGCCATACCTTGACCGGTGTTCTCACTGGACTGAGTAGGTGCCTCAATTTGAGTTTTCAGGAGGGCGAACAACTGTTCAATTTGCGGTTGGCTAAGTGCAACTTGGCTTGGATTGCTGGCGGGTGAGCGATCCTCTGTCACTGCAGCAATGCCACGACCATAAGTCTTCATAGGACACTTTGTCCGTGCATCTGGTGGCTTCCCATGGAGGTCTAGCACTTTTCTTGGGTGTGTCCAAGCTTGTTACAATGTGAGCATCAAGGACAATTATTCATCCGAGAACCAGCAGTTTTAGCGGTCAAGGCAGACATATCACTTGGCCTTTCAGTGGACATGGCAGGGTGTAAGTCTCGTTTTTCTCTTAGAATAACACGGCGGCATCTCTGTGCATGTGCATGTGCGTGCATCTCTGTGTATTATGTATTTGTGTATGTGTGTATGTGTCTGTCCGTGCGTGTATGTTTCAGTGTGTGTACGTGAATATGTGCATGTGTGTCTCTTTATGTAGTGTATGTGTAGTGTGTAGTGTGTGTGTGTGTATGTATGTACAGCTGCATTATGTGATCAACCCAGTTACACTTATATTGAGTTGCAAGGGTCCTTCCCGTTTCTCCCTTAACGATCTCTATTAAATTTCCTTGTGTATAGAAGGCATCTGTGGGCTAGATGATATCAGTGCCTTGCTAATGTATTATATTGATAAGGCGGAGAAAGGGTAATACAACCAATTGTAGAAAATCTAGCTAGTTACCGTTGGTATTACTGTGGAATTACTGTACATTACTGTCTTAATAGGACAAGTTGATCAGTAACCGTTGGCCTTCTCTGCCAACTGAGTCTGTATATATAGGAATACATGTAATATAGAAACTATGAATGAATGCGTATTTTCTTCCACCATTCTATTGTGCTTCATTATGAATGATTGAATCTATGATTTGCTATATGGTATCAGAGCCAAAGAAACCCTTCTCATCAATTTTTTGATTCTGGCTCTTCGAAAAAAGGGGTCTTGAACCAGTATCTCTCTCAGAGACTATCATATACCACTCTGTTATAACGTGTTGGTTTACATTCAAATATCTCTATAAATTGTCTTCTGTTCATCCAAGATTAACACCAGTCGAAGAGATCTAATTTTTCAGATTGTCGAAAGCTTGTTCAGGATTACAAACGAAAGTTGTCTCTTCAAGATCATTGACAACGGCTTGCAGACTGTAAGAGGAAGAAGACGATTATTCAACTTCAAAATTGACGGGGGCATTTTTGTAAAAACACACTTAAAAATCTTCAGTTGGTGTGGTAAAAATTCTGTCTACGTGGTTTACCCACAACCAAGTATTTGTTTCTTTTGGTCTTTTAATAAAACAAAATTTTTTTTTTTTCTGTTTACCCATCTCAAAAATCAACGCCTTCTTTTAAAATTTTGAGAAAAAACGTTTTTCGATACCTCAAAAGGCACACTTGCTAAAGTTGATAAAACAACACCACTTTTACAACCCATCACCATTATTACACCGTCCTTCTTTCCCCTACTACGCTAAGCTCTCCAAAGTCTTCTTTTCAACAGTACAATCCAAATCTTCTCAAATCTTTCCTTAAACATTTCTGGTCTCTATCAAATCTGCTGCGGTATCCATTCTCTTTTGCAAAATTCATCTTCGTCTTCCATTACTTATACCTATTCCTTCATCTGTTTACCCATCCCTTATTTTTCAAAATACTCTTAAATCCTTCTCATGGCTGACCAGAGCAGTGAAGTTACGTCTGTAACTGAGAAAGTATCTGGGTCTGTTAGTTCTGGGTCTATTGTTGACTCAACCCCTGTGACTATCACCAACCAGAAACTCAATGGCAATAACTATTTGCCATGGAGTCGTGCTGTTGAACTCTTCATCACTGGGAGAGGCAAGAAGGAATATTTGTCAGACAAAATGGTGATTCCCACCGAAACAAGTGATAAATATGCTGTGTGGGAAGCTGAGAACTCAATGATAATGTCTTGGCTTCTAGGCTCAATGACACCCGAAATAAGTAATACTTTCATGTTGCATCAGACAGCTGCAGAAATTTGGAATGCTACCAAGGAGATGTATTCAAAACGCGATAATATTTCAGAGCTATATGAGCTGGAAGCTCAGCTAAGAGACATAAGACAAGGAGACCAGTCAGTAAGCAAATTCTTTAGTAGTTTGTCACAGATTTGGCAACAGATTGATTCACTGGAAGCTTATTCTTGGACATGCAAGGCAGACAATCAGTTATTTAGAACGATTAAGGAAACGAAAAGAATGTTTGGTTTCTTATCTGGGCTTCATAAAGATTTTGATGGGGTTAGGAGTCGTATTCTTGGGACAAAACCATTGCCTCCCATGAATACTGTGTTTTCTGAGGTTAGACAAGAAGAAAGCAGGCTGAAAGTTATGATGGGATCAAATCCTACCATAACTACTGAGGCTTCTGCTCTTGTCTCTCAGCCTAGCTCTGCTCTTGTATCGCAGACTAATCTTGATGAAAAGGAAAAAACATTTCATGTATCTAAAAAAACTGGATCTAATGATTACCAAAAGAAGTACTGTAGGTTCTGTCACAAAGTTGGTCATGTTATTGATGAGTGTTATAGGCGTCCTGGTTCCAAAGTTAAACCACCAGCTTCCTTCTACAGAAACAACAACTATTCAAAACAGCCACAGCCTGGCCGGTCTGACTCAAGTGCCTCTTGGAGATCAGATGGTGATTCCAACTCCTGGAAACCGTCCTACAGGGCAGCTGCTGCTGAAGCAACACAAATGCCGCCTGAAACTATGATCACTCAAGCACAGCTTGATGCATTACTCCGTGTTCTAGACAGCCAGAGATATCAAACTGCTCCTAGCCAGATAAGAGCTACTATGGCAAGTACAGGTAAAGGTGGTAAGTTTCTTTCTTGGATAGTTGACTCAGGAGCAACACATCACATGACATTTGATAAAACTATTTTACAGTCATATATGGCATTCTCTGAGCCTAGAAAAGTTAGAGTAGCAAACGGCCAAAGCTCTAGCATTATAGGTCAGGGTAATATAATTTTATCTGACAAGCTTCACCTTAAGGATGTTTTATATGTTCCCAGTCTTGATTGCAGTCTTATTTCAGTAAAGAAATTCATGATTGACAATAAATGTTTGGCAATCTTTTCTCCTACTAAATGTTATTTCTTGCCTTCTTCTTCTTGCTTTCAGGAGAAAGCTTTGAAGGAGAGGGTCAAGAGGGAGAAGATTGGCTATGCTAGTCAGCATGATGGACTTTATCTTTTGCAAGAATCTGGTGTTGAAAGACTTTTTGAAGGTTGTTCTAGAATCTGTTCTAGTGTAAACCATGCTACTGTTCCTAGAACTGATGACTTACAGTCTAGAATGAACCTTGTTTTGCTATGGCATAAAAGATTGGGACACCCCAATTTTATGTATCTCAGAAAGGTCAAGCCGTCTTTATTTAATGGTATTCAGCTTAGTAGTCTCAAGTGTGAAACTTGCATGTATGCTAAACAGACACGTGTTTCTTATCCAGCTAAACCATATTCTGAAAGCAGGCCTTTCAATTTAATACACTCTGACATTTGGGGACCTTCTAGAGTCCTCAATGTGAATGGAAGTAGGTGGTTTGTCATTTTTGTGGATGACCATACTAGAGTTACTTGGATCTACTTGATGAAACATAAGTCAGAGTTATCATATGTATTGAAAACGTTTGTTAATCTGATACAAAATCAGTTTAATGAAGTTGTTAAAACCATCAGGACAGACAATGGGAGTGAGTATTTAGACAAAGAAGTAAAATCTTTTCTTGCTGAGAAAGGTATTTATCATCAAACTTCAAATGTTTATACTCCTCAGCAAAATGGATTAGCTGAAAGGAAGCATAGACATATACTTGGGGTGGCTAGATCTCTTATGTTTTCTATGAATGTTCCCAAGTATTTGTGGGGAGAAGCTGTTTTGACTGCTGTATATTTAATTAACAGGACTCCATCAAGAGTACTTGGTTATCTTAGTCCAAAACAGAAATTACTCAGTGTGTATCCTCACTGCCTATTGTTGTCTGAATTGCCGTTTAAACTCTTTGGATGTATTGTGTATGTGTATCTTCAGTTACCTAATAAGAGTAAGTTGGATCGAAGATCTGTGAAATGTATGTTTATAGGTTATTCTGGTACACAAAAGGGATATAAATGTTTCTGTCCTGAATCACGAAAAATATATACAACTCTTGATGTTTGTTTTGATGAGGATACAGCTTTCTATCCAAATAACAGTCAGGTGCTTACTCCAAGTGCTGAACAGGAAAGTTTCTGGAGTATTATTGATGTTTCACATGTAGGCTCTATCTCTCAAGAAGGCATCTCTTCAGCAGCAGGAACAGGTACACAAGTTGGCAGTGACCACGTAGAGTCAGGTACCACTCTGGAAGACAGATCTCAGGGCACAACTCAGGTTAGAGAACTACTTCCAATCACTCAGGTATACACTAGAAGAAAGCATCAGGTACCCTCTACATCTACACCTCCTTTCGTGTCTGATCATGCATCTGAGGGACAAAGTTTTGATAGGGAAACCGAATTACCTATTGCTTTAAGGAAAGGGACAAGAGAGTGTACTAAGTATTCCATTCCAAAACTACAAGATTATCATCTTCTACAGTCAGTAGTTTGTTCTACTAAACATCCTTTATGCAATTTTATTTCTTATGACAGACTGAATTCTAGTTTTAAATCATTTACTGCTCACTTGAACAGTCAATCTATCCCTACTAATATTCATGATGCCTTACGTAATGACAATTGGAGGAAGGCTGTGGAGGATGAAATGTCTGCCCTTATTAAGAATAACACTTGGGATCTCGTTCCACAATCTGTGAATTATAAACCAGTAGGATGTAAGTGGGTTTTCTCTTTAAAATATAATTCGGATGGTACTCTAAACAGGTATAAAGCAAGATTAGTAGCTAAAGGTTTTTCACAGTCGTATGGGATAGATTACATGGAGACATTTGCTCCTGTTGCAAAGCTTAACACTGTTAGAATTATCTTTTCTTTAGCTGTTAATCTTGATTGGCAGTTATTTCAGCTGGATATTAAGAATGCTTTTTTGAATGGGGAATTGAAGGAGGAAGTTTTTATGTCTATTCCTCCTGGATTCGATACTGAACAAACTAAAGGAAAAGTTTGCAGATTGAAGAGGGCGATCTATGGACTCAAGCAATCCCCAAGAGCTTGGTTCTCTAGATTTACCCATGTTCTTCTTCGGTATGGATTCCAACAAGCTCAAAGTGATCATACCCTTTTTGTTCTAAAATCTGGTATAAACATTACTATCCTTATTGTTTACGTAGATGATATAATTCTCACAGGAAATTGTGTTGATAATATAACACAAGTAAAACTTCATTTGTCCTCGGTGTTTGAGGTTAAAGATCTTGGTACACTTAGGTACTTTCTTGGAATGGAAGTAGGAAGAAATAGGCATGGTATGTGCATCTCACAAAGGAAATATGTTTTAGATCTCTTACATGAAACTGGTATGCTTGGTTGTAAACCAGTTTCTACACCATTAGAATCTAGGAATTCATCTGAAAATAATTCAGATTCTGCATTACTTACTGATATTGAAGCCTACCAAAAGTTAGTTGGCAAACTTATATATTTATCTCATACACGTCCAGACATTTGTTATTCTGTGAGTTATGTGAGTCAATTTATGCATTCACCTACTAATTTTCATCTACAAGCTGTTATGCGAATCTTAAGGTATTTAAAGGGGGCTCCAGGTCAAGGCTTATTTTTTGGCAAAACTGAGGACAGAACAATTAGAGTGTACACAGATGCTGATTGGGGAGGATCAAAAAGGAACATGAGATCAACATCCGGGTATGCCACTTTTCTTTGGGGTAACTTGGTTACTTGGAGAAGCAAAAAACAAAGTGTAGTGGCTAGGAGCAGTGCAGAAGCGGAGTTGAGAGCTTTGGCTCTTGGATTATGCGAAGGCTTATGGATCAAACGAGTTCTCAAAGATCTACATCAAGATGATACTGTTGCAACTCCAATTCAAATTTTTTGTGACAACATTTCTGCCATAAATATGGCAGAGAATCCCATTCATCATGACAAATCAAAGCATGTTGAGATTGATAGGCACTTTATACGTGAAAAATTAGAAGAACAGTCTCTCTACCTCAAACATATTCCATCAACTGATCAAATGGCTGATATTCTTACCAAGCCTGTTGTGCCAGGATTATTTCATAAATTATTGTCCAAGCTTGGATGTATAAATGTGTACTCCAAGCTTGAGGGGGAGTGTAGAAAATCTAGCTAGTTACCGTTGGTATTACTGTGGAATTACTGTACATTACTGTCTTAATAGGACAAGTTGATCAGTAACCGTTGGCCTTCTCTGCCAACTGAGTCTGTATATATAGGAATACATGTAATATAGAAACTATGAATGAATGCGTATTTTCTTCCACCATTCTATTGTGCTTCATTATGAATGATTGAATCTATGATTTGCTATACCAATCACGTCAATAAAACTAGAAATAGTGCACTATGGAAGCAGTTTTTTCATGATATGAGATAACATTATTTCAAATAAAGTCTCGAACATTTTGTTCCGGCAATAAGCTACAAAAACTGCAGCGACAAAGAGCCTAAAACACTGCTTTTAGTTAAAATCATGTTTCCTCTTTCCTCATTCCTTTATTATTGTTGTTGTTAATTATTTTTGAATTATCATACTACCAATTCTTATTGAAAACGAAAAGGCGGAGGAGTTGAATTGAAAAATAGTTTATAGACAACCGACACTGCTCCCATGAGGAACCTAAGAAGACAATATGGAGTGCTCTACTTTGTTCAAATGATTTTAATGCCTTCATAAAGATTAGAAGCTTAAATTTAGAAAGATAACCCTGCACATGTAACATTTTGGGAAGCTGTGCTCTTTTTTTCTTCTTTACTTGGTTGGATTTCTGAGTTCCTGAGTTCTGAACATCTTTGATGCTCAGAAATGGTCTGGTCACTCTGAAATCTTGTAGTTCCGAGCATTACTTTCATTGTATGCCAGGCGTCCCTGGTTTTGAAGCTTTCAACTGCAGCTGATTCTTCTTAAGATTCTGGTAGCTTGCTAAAGTAAATCTTTGGGCATTTCACTCTGAAGCTTTTTGTGTCGGGCATGTGGTTGAAATTCAAATGTGTGCTTCTTCATGCAGTATGTCCTTCATAGAAGAATTTGCCACTCTGCAAATTTTCACATGTTCCCATGCTTCTTGTCTTCTCGCGTGTAATTATTCTCATATATAACTATGATCATTTTATCCTTTCCCAACAAGAAGTTATGGTCCCAAGATTAATGCATAAAATGTCACGTGCTGGCGTCACAGCATATTAATCTACTCATTCAACAATTTTCATCGAAGGTTCACACTGCAGTGGTGTGATTGTTGGCTAGTGAGATGATTAAATGTTGTGATGCCGCGGGGATACTCTTTTGCAGGGATAAATTCATACTTGTCCTTTGCTGCACTGGTACAGAACAATCCTGCGAATAAGGTTTGTGCTATATTTTGTCTCTGTTTGTTGTCCTACATATTTTCCTTTGGTGTCTGATTGCTTGAAAGGTGGTGAATTGTTAGAACATGCCTTATTTGATGTTTAATGTCGTACCAGAGTAAATATTTACAAATTTTTTAGTGGCAAGTGGACTAGCTTGTAGTAATAATGCATCAGTGGTTAAAGTGTGGCCTTTTAACAGACACATGACTTGGTTTTTTTAAGGGCTCATATAAGGTGTGCAACAGGAGTTGATTAACTCTTATGGTTCTCTTCTTACGGGCTCCTGAATAATTGGGCATTACATATTAAAAAGCTTTTGGATTCTGTTTGATGTCTGCTGGTTTAGTTCTTTCTATGAAAAACATAATAACTAAATGATAAAACTACATGTTACATGTTCATAAGCTTTTGGAAGTTTTTGACATCTGCTGTTTAGTTTTCTATTGTTTAGTTTTTTATTGAATAACATAGATTCTGTAATACTGCAAGAAGATGCTGCAGATTGAAGTTTAAGATGATGTCAGAATGGAATATTTCTGTCCCCTCAACACCCCCCCCCCCCCACCACAAAGAAAGGGGTCTGGATCCCCTGACCGTCCACTCTCTCACCCACTGCTGCCACGTGGCAGGGGGTCCTTTGTTACCGTCAATGTGGGGGGTGGGGGTCAGGAGATCCTGCTCCCAAAGAAAGGGCTAAAAAAGGGAAGCCTAAGGGTATTGGTTACTTGTTGGTACCTGTAGGATTAGCTGAAAAAATTTAAAAAAAAACTCTTTTTCTTGATATCTTGTGGTGGATTTCAGTGACTTCTAGAGTGTAAGGCTTTTCCAATAGATCTGTAGTTACCTGGATCGCATTCCTGAAAATTTAAAAAGAAAACACTTTTTTTTTTGATATCTTGTGGTGGATTTCATTGACTTATAAGGTGTAAAGCTTTTTCAATGGATCCTATATAAGGTGCGCACTGCCAACAACCCGCTATTTAATTGGATGGTATATAGTAATGAAACACTCACATTGCTCGTGACTAAGGTTTGAACTATTGTCATTCTACTGGAATGTCAATGTTCTGCCACGAATACCAATTGAGATAGGTTCGGAAGACATCCAAGGTTCGGTTTCACTGGAAATGGTAAGAGAAGTTAACCTTAAAACTTTAGTGTTATAATTTCATGTTCATGTATCTTGTTTTTTTTCTTCTTTTTTTCCAAGATAAGACGGGTTTTTATTGCTACCACGCAAAAGCAACTCAAAATAAAAATCCACTAATAGCATCAAAATTTGGACTGAAAGGCGATATTATTCCCTGATGTACTTTTGCTACATAAATAATTTATATATTAAGTGAATGTTTACATTTAGTGAAGCAACATAGCTACCGGCAATGTCTATTCAATATTATGAATTAGCTGGCTAAGGGAAAAATAAATACATTCCACTTGTCTCTTAAGTGGGTTACCTTAAGCACAGAAAAAATTTATTATCTCGTCACTGAACCAATTACTAATCATTTTAATTCGTGTATTTTACCTGATAGAGTTGTGATAAGTAAATGAATATTTATCATAAAAGCACATAGTTATGATTTTAATTTTATTTCTATAAACTTATGATTTAAATTGAGAGATTAATGCTTGCATAAGGATTTGTCTATATGCTTAGACTTAATGATCATTAGTGAAGGAGATGTATGTCTTCGCAGAAGAGGAAGAACAAACATTCCAAAACATCTAATGTCAAAGAGCTTTCAACTGAAGCTCTTTATAGACATGAAGCGTTTTAGTGTAGCACTATAGGGACACCAATATGCAGTCCTGAAACATATAAACACTAACTTTCAAACATTGCTTTGAGACTTCTTGTTGTCTTTGCAAATATGTCTTTTGATCAGTTGTACTTTTGCATACTATGTTCTTTTTGTTATCGTATTTCTTTCATAATTGAATGATACCAATTTCAATGATATCCTTTCTAAAAGTGTTCCGGGTCAAGAGTTGACAAGCTAGGAACATCTTCTTATTTCTTTAGGTGTACACTCTTTGTTACATGTTCCATCACTATATATACATCCAAGATGTACCTTTTCGGATGATGAAAACGTTTCATCATCGATACGTCTAGCCCAACAAATACAGTTTTCATCTATATCAGTAGTTTCAATTAATCTCGAGAGAGAAGACTATATTTACATATTCTATATATGAAATAAAACGGTTTTAAATACAATTCTATTCGTTTGAGGTCAAACTCAAAAGAAAACTTCATTTATTGTATTGGGATAATTCTCTTTTGACCCTCTAGTGTTTGACATAATCTTCAATAACATTCTTGATGTTTAGAAATACACCTTTTTCTTCCCTGAGTTTTCTTTGAGTTTCTAAAGTGAATTGGGAGGCTAATTTATGAAGGAAAATCAGAGGAAACCAATTGCAACAGGAGGGAGAGAAGGAGAAGGGAAATCAGCTAGCATATGTCCAAACTCATCATCTCCAACCTTATTGTTCAATATATTGTTTTCAGATAAACATGCTAGAAAAGGGGTATCCAATTCGAGTTGAGTGAACAATCTGATTAAACTCAATGAACAAAGAACTGGTTAATTAAAAAAAGTTGAATTGCCACATGCCAGCCACAATTCAATATGAATACCCAATTACCTAAAATGAGCATGTAACTTTATTAGTTCTTAACAAAAAAGAATTTACCTTGATTTTGTGGTTATCTTGAACCACCTTTTGCTAAAGGTTGGCACTAGACTAGTGTGCATATTGTAAGCCATCTTTATCTATCGAGTTGTGACTTTCCTCTTGGCGGTCCAACTGACAGAACATTTTGTAAATTTGTCATTTTGGCTTTATATGAAAATTTTAAATCACAAAAAAAAGAAAATTTACTAGACAAAATGCATCCTTTATCTCAACTAATCCAACCACTGCAACCTAATCAATGTCCAGGACAATGCAGGACTAAGTTATGTTGTGGAACCAAAAAGAGTTCTGAAATATAAAATTGCATGATACTCTAATGTTGTCATAAATCACCATCCAGACCAAGGAAAACAGAGAGACAGAGATATTCACCTTGCCAATAAAAGATGAAGAGCCTCCCAACCTTGCTATGCATACAACAACATTAGCAGGAGCCCGTCAGGAGCCTTCTTGAAGGCTGGAGCTTCAGCTAGTGAAACCCCACTAACAGTTGGAAAGAAGTCAATTAACAATTCACCAAAGCAAGCGACTAAAGAACTCTTGTCTAGTGAATTTGTCTGAATGTATGGACAACCTTCCGACATCAGCTGCAGCCATCCCGTTGCAAGTAAGCAAAGTCCCAGGACATAACAATCTTTTTTGCACAAAAATTAATGGAAGCCCCAAATTTAAGCCTGAATGGCAATTCTAAGCAGAAGAATCTCTATGAACATATTGCTCTATGTAGATCACATGGTATCAAATCAACAATGATGCAGGATTTTATGCTCATGCTAATTATAGTGGAAACAATCTCTATGAACATAGTGCTCTATGTAGATCACATGGTATCAATTCAACAACGATGCAGGATTTTATGCTCATGCTAATTATAGTGGAAACAAGAGTTAATTGCACATGGTATCCATATACACAAAATTTTAAGTAGCATCCAAACTTTCAATAAACTCACTTAGCATCCATACTTATAGGAGAAATAGACACCTGGCATCCATGCTGACATCATAAAGGCAATTTGCATTTATTTTTTAAAAGTCTTTAGAAAAATAATTCAAAAATAAAAAGAAAAACCCCACCCCCACCCCCCACCCCCACTATCGACCTCCCTCCCCCATCTTCCTCCATCTTCATCTTCTTCCTCCATCTTCATCTTGTACTACACATAAAAAAGAAGAGATCTGAAGACAGGTTTTTTTTTTTGAAACATACTGAAGACAGGTTTGGTTCTTGAAGTTGACGGATGACAAGACCAAATTTTGCTGGTATTTTCTTGCAGAATCAGCTATCTTGTGGGTATATTATTAACGGTGATTTAACGGTGATTAATATGTAAATACGAGGCTTAAATTTAAAGAAAGCTAATTGATTCCACTTCAAACGTAGCCTTTCATTGTATAATCGGTATTCCAGCGGTGGAAGTGGAAAAACAAGAAGGCAAGAGAATATTTTGGAACTTTGCTTTGTTTTGGTCGTAAAATGAATCAAGAAAAAGGAAACAGCAAAATAATTTAATTGGACGGCGTTATTCATTTCCTTATTCTTATCTTTTTCTGTTTACCTCATACATTCATAAGTATGCTTTCTGTTTTTCTTTATATAAAACTATGCATTCCTTTCAAATACATGGTTTAATATTCTTGTTTCATAGAAGTACTCTTAAGTGACAGGATTACCTTCATTATAAACAATATTTGATGTAATTCCGTGTTTGATACAAATATGATTTTTATCTGTATGTAATGGGACTAATATTAGAATTATCACGGTCTAATGATTTATGCATGTCATGTTTAATTATTCTTAACATGTTTGTTTATATGCTAGTTTTCAAACTTTTCGTATTATCAAGCTGTTATCAAATTGTTGATCCCATGATGTCCGTATAATAGATATAATTTTAGAGTTTAACAATGAATGTACATATAATTAATAAGTTAACAAGTTGGGAAAGACAATTTTTACAGAAAATATAAA
Organism: Eustoma russellianum; assembly: GCA_036186865.1. Lineage (NCBI taxonomy): Eukaryota > Viridiplantae > Streptophyta > Magnoliopsida > Gentianales > Gentianaceae > Eustoma > Eustoma russellianum. The sequence continues at coordinate 3,358,832 of AP025051.1, forward strand.
AAACAATTTATTTAAGCATCATGTCCACGCAGATAACTGATAGTAAACAAAAATCTTAACTAAATCAAATTACATATAGATACAAACATCAAATTCGCTTGTCATTTATATAAAGTAAAGAAGCAGGGTGGTAAAGAGGAAAATAAAGAAAATACGTTTAAGAAAAAGATAAAGATAGAGCGAAAATAAATACCAGATGGTACACGGAAAACACAACTATAAAATTTATTTTTATATTTTATAATAACTTTGATACAAAACAGTAATTCAAAACATTATATCACTTTGAAGTTAAAAGAAAGAAAAAACGGAAAATATAGGACAGTTTTTTTTTTTTTTTGAATGGAAGACAGATTTCATGAAAAAGCAAATTTTGCATTGTTACAATACATAGAAAGATAAAAATATAAAAGATAGATATAAAATAAAAGAAGGTGAATATGATGAGAAAAAAAAGAGAGAAGATAAATTAAAATTGCAATAAATGCTGTCATTATTAAAGAGATGATAGTGGATGTAGTTAGAAATAGAGGAAAAGAAGCAGAAAAGTTACTAAAGTTATATTGTGTATAACAAAAGTGTCGTAGGGCTGCCTGTGACAAAAACAAAAATTGTCTCACAATCGATCCAGAAGAAAAGGCCCATATACAGAATAGGAGTGGAGAGCCCAGATCCAATTAAACAGAAACGGAATCGGATCTTGTATACGGGTTGCCCATTTTAAACAAACCATCTTATATATATGAAGAGAAACCAACGGTAACACCAATTCCCCATTCCCCAATTCCTCTCATATCAGCGTTCTCCCCCTTCTTCTCCAGCGTCTCTCTCTCTTCTGCGTTTCATCACCCCAATTCTCCAATTTTTTTTCTCTCTCTCTATTCTCCGTTTCATCACCTCAATTCCCCAATTTTTTTCTTGAATTACGTTTCTTTTATTTTGGTAGAGGCGAAGATGACACGATTCTTGGTCTGGTATCCAAGATTCACGGCCTAATTACAGCCAATTCTGCGATGTAATTTGTATCGTCCTATTCTGTATTCAAGATTCACGGCCATTGTTTTGCACCATCAATGGCCTTGTATATGTCCTCTCACAAGTTTTTGGGCTCGTGACAAGGATGAAAAGGAGGTTGAAAACCAACCGTGTGATGAGCATCTTGATATAATCCGACAAAGCAATTTGATCTTTGAGGAAAGGTAGCATGCTTCAGCTGTTCTCCCCCTTCTTCTCCAGCGTCTCTCTCTCTCTCTCTTCTGCGTTTCATCACCCCAATTCTCCAATTTTTTTTTTCTCTCTGTCTTCTCCGTTTCATCACCCCAATTCCCCAATTTTTTCTTGAATTACGTTTCTTTTATTTTTGTAGAGGCGAAGATGACACGATTCTTGGTCTGGTATTCAAGATTCACTGCGATGTAATTGTATCGTCCTATTCTGTATTCAAGATTCACGGCCATTGTGTTGCACCATCAATGGCCTTGTATATGTCCTCCCACAAGTTTTTGGGCTCGTGACAAGGATGAAAAGGAGGTTGAAAACCAACCGTGTGATGAGCATCTTGATATAATCTGACAAAGAAATTTGATCTTTGAGGAAAGGTAGCATGCTTCAGCCCCTGAAATTGATCAGTTGGTAATACAGAATAGGAGTGGAGAGTCGGATCCAAGTAAACGGAAACAGAATCGGATCTTGTATACGGGTCGCCCATTCTAAACAAACCATCTTGTGTATAAAGAGAAAACAACGGTGTTGATAAACATAACACCAATAACCAATAACCAATTCCTCTCATCTCAGACGTTTCCTCTGCCCCTTCTCTTCCAGCGTCTCTCTCTCTCTTCTCTGTTTCATCACCCCAATTCCACATTTTTTTCTTGAATTACGTTTCTTTTATTTTTGTAGAGGCGAAGATGACACGATTCTTGGTCTGGTATTCAAGATTCACGGCGTAATTACAGCCAATCGTGCGATGTAATTGTATCGTCCTATTCTGTATTCAAGATTCACGGCCATTGTTTTGCACCATCAATGGCCTTGTATATGTCCTCCCACAAGTTTTTGGGCTCGTGACAAGGATGAAAAGGAGGTTGAAAACCATCCGTGTGATAAGCATCTTGTTATAATCTGACAAAGCAATTTGATCTTTGAGGAAAGGTAGCATTCTTCAGCCCCTGAAGTTGATCATTTGGTAATATTTTCTCCCAAGTTGGTTATTATTCTGCTGGTTTAAACCAGAAGATACATTGTAATTTGAGTTTCTTCTTGGGCTTGTCGTTCTCGAGCAACACTGGAAACAAGCCATTGATCAAACTGCATTCATTCGAAAGCTGACTGGCCTGAATTTTGATCTTTCCCAAGATTGAGCCTCTAGTCTTCAAGGTGAGGGTAATCATTGTATCAACTGAATGTGGGCAAAAGATTTGAAAGGTTTGATTCCAAACTCTTCCTTGTTCATGAGTTGTTTCTGCTACCTTTGTGTCATTGATTTTGATAATCACATAAGCAGGCTTCCCATTTGCTATACACTGCACATCAAATTGGCAAAAAATTTGATACAGTGACTGAAGGTTATGGTTTGTCATGGAATAAGTTCAAGGAGGGTCATTTACTGAGTGGTTCTGATGATGCTCAAATATGCTTGTGGGATGTCAAAGCCACTCCGAGGAATAAAACTCTTGATGCCATGCAAATATTTAAGGTGTGTAGCTTTCTGTATATAATGCGTTGTGATCCTTGAACAAACGTTGGGTGACCTGCGTGTGTTTTTTACCTAAGTAATCCTGTGATGTGAGCTTCATTTTGTTACAACGATTGTCAATTTTATTGTATTGTAAGTAGTGGAGTGAATTCTTTCAAGTGCAAGAATCCCCTCTCAGTCTTGGATTTGAACATATTTTTTTCTTCATGAAAATCTTTTCCAAAGTTTTGAGGAGGAGATTTTTGGGCGTTATTCATTGATTCTGATTTAGTTGTAAGATGAATAATTTATAGGCCTTTTATTTTGCCATGACTTCGCGGCATATCAGACAATGTACTTTTTGTATATATTAAAATCTAGTATATATTAAAATCTAGTCGTATGTAAAATTTTCTAATGTTCTGTTCGGTTTACAATACCTATCATTATTTTATAGGGTCAGGTTTTGTGTTAGACATCAAAAGAACTTATTCGTTTCAAATGAGTGTAACATAGTAAAACGAAATGAGTTGAAGGAACAAGTGGAAAACTACTTCATCAACTTTAATATTTGCAGAGTAAACTATAAGTTCTTTCTTGTGTACCGTTACCCTGTGTTATATTAAAGAGTAAACTATAAGTTCTTTCTTGTGTACCGTTACCCTGTGTTGTTATTAATTCAACTGATGAATTAGATCCATTTTCAGACTTTCCATATTCTGTAACCTTTTGCTTTCATAAAATAGTGAAATTACTTTTCATTTATATTTGCAGAGGCCAAGATCATACAAGTTTGTCAAGATGCAATCACAAGTGGCCTACTCTAATTGTTGCTTGATGTTCTTATGAATCAAAGATTTTCTTCACCTTCCAATTTCGTCCCTGCAATACTGGTGAAACGTTTCGTTTAGATGCTAGTGTAGTTTGAATATTCCTCTAATTGTATTCTCTTTGCAGAAGTGAAGACTATAGGCGGGCGAAACTATGCAATTACTAGTATTCAACTCTAATCTTCGCCTGTTATTCTTCCGAATCAAAGATACCCATTGCTTTCGATTTAGATTTCCCCATATACTCCCTGCAATACTGGTGAAACAACCTGCAATACTGGTGAAACAGTTCATTTTAGTTTTGTATTAATTCATCTATGTTATTGTTTTTCTAAAATTACTTTTCATTTATATTTGCAGAAGCCAAGATCATACAAGTTTGTCAAGATGCAATCACAAGATATGTTTATACTATACTGAATATTGTATGATCTTGGCTTTCGGTACTTTGTCCGCGAACCTAAGCAAGACGTGCGCAAAATTTACTATGATGGATGAGAGTTGCATATGAAAAATTTAAATGATCTATAGGACACCTGGACACTTACTAAGACAATTCTAGGATTCAAAGACCACCCTGTTATGTAAATCAAATGTTTTGCATCATCAATGGCCTTGTATATGTCCTCCCACAAGTTTTTGGGCTCGTGACAAGGATGAAAAGGAGGTTGAAAACCATCCGTGTGATAAGCATCTTGATATAATCTGACAAAGCAATTTGATCTTTGAGGAAAGGTAGCAGTCTTCAGCCCCTGAAGTTGATCATTTGGTAATATTTTCTCCCAAGTTGGTTATTATTCTGCTGGTTTAAACCAGAAGATACATTGTAATTTGAGTTTCTTCTTGGGCTTGTCGTTCTCGAGCAACACTGGAAACAAGCCATTGATCAAACTGCATTCATTCGAAAGCTGACTGGCCTGAATTTTGATCTTTCCCAAGATTGAGCCTCTAGTCTTCAAGGTGAGGGTAATCATTGTATCAACTGAATGTGGGCAAAAGATTTGAAAGGTTTGATTCCAAACTCTTCCTTGTTCATGAGTTGTTTCTGCTACCTTTGTGTCATTGATTTTGATAATCACATAAGCAGGCTTCCCATTTGCTATACATTGCACATCGAATTGGCAAAAAATTTGATACAGTGACTGAAGGTTATAGTTTGTCATGGAATAAGGTCAAGGAGGGTCATTTACTGAGTGGTTCTGATGATGCTCAAATATGCTTGTGGGATGTCAAAGCCACTCCGAGGAATAAAACTCTGGATGCCATGCAAATATTTAAGGTGTGTAGCTTTCTGTATATAATGCGTTGTGATCCTTGAACAAACGTTGGATGACCTGCGTGTGTTTATTACCCAAGTAATCCTGTGATGAGCTGTCATTTTGTTACAACGATTGTCAATTTTATAGTATTGTAAGTAGTGGAGTGAATTCTTTCAAGTGCAACAATCCCCTCCAGTCTTGGATTTGAACAGATTTTTTCTCCATGAAAATCTTTTCCAAAGTTTTGCAGAGGAGTTTTTTGAGCTGTTATTCATTGATTCTGAATTAGTTGTAAGATGAATAATTTATAGGCCTTTTATTTTGCCATGACTTCGCGGCATATTACACACTGTACTTTTTGTATATACTAAAATCTAGTCGTATGTAAAATTTTCTAATGTTCTGTTCGGTTTACAATACCTATCATTATTTTATAGGGAGAAAAACAAACAAGAAAAAGTTGTCACAAAAAGTTTTGTCCATTTTAGACATCAAAAGAAATTATTCGTTTCAAATGAGTGTAACATAGTGAAACGAAATGAGTTGAAGGAACAAGTGGAAAACTACTTCCTCAACTTTAATATTCGCAGAGTGAACTATAAGTTCTTTCTTGTGTACCTTTACCCTGTGTTATTATTAATTCAACTATCGAATTAGATCCGTTTTCAAACTTTCCATATTCTGTAACTCTTTGCTTTTATAAAATAATGAAATTACTTTTTATTTATATTTGCAGAAGCCAAGATCATACAAGTTTGTGAAGATGCAATCACAAGTGACCTACTCTAATTGTTGCTTGATATTCTTCTGAGTCAATGATTTACTTTGCCTTCCAATTTCGTCCCTGCTATATTGGTGAAATGTTTCGTTTAGTTGCTAGTGTAGTTTGGATATCCCTCTAATTGTTTTCTCTTTGCAGAAGTGAAGATGATAGGCAGGCGAGACTATGCAATGACTAGTATTCAACTCTAATCTTCGCCTGTTATTCTTCCGAATCAAAGATACCCATTGCTTTCGATTTGCATTTCCTCATATACTCCCTGCAGTACTGGTGAAACGGTTCATTTTAGTTCTTGTATTAATTCATCTATGTTGTTGCTTTCTAAAACTACTTTTCATTTATGTATGCAGAAGCCAAGATCATACAAGTTTGTCAAGATGCAATCACAAGTGACCTACTCTAGTTGTTGCTTGATATTCTTCTGAATCAAGGATTTTCTTTGCCTTCCAATTCCGTCCCTGCAATACTGGTGAAATGTTTCGTTTAGTTGCTACTGTAGTTCGGATATTCCTCTAATTGTTTTCTCTTTGCAGAAGTGAAGACGATAGGCGGGCGACACTATGCAATGACTAGTATTCAACTCTAATCTTCGCCTGTTATTCTTCCGAATCAAATATACCCATTGCTTTCGATTTAGATTTCCCCATGTACTCCCTGCAGTACTGGTGAAAATGTTCATTTTTGTTCTTGTATTAATTCATCTATGTTGTTGCTTTCTAAAACTACTTTTCATTTATATCTGCAGAAGCCAAGATCATACAAGTTTGTCAAGATGCAATCACAAGTGACCTACTCTAGTTGTTGCTTGATATTCTTCTGAATCAAAGATTTTCTTTGCCTTCCAATTCCGTCCCTGCAATACTGGTGAAATGTTTCGTTTAGTCGCCAGTGTAGTTCAGATATTCCTCTAATTGTTTTCACTTTGCAGAAGGGAAGACGATAGGCGGGCTAGACTATGCAATGACTAGTATTCAACTCTAATCTTCGCCTGTTATTCTTCCGAATCAAAGATACCCATTGCTTTCGATTCGCATTTCCCCATATACTCCCTGCAGTACTGGTGAAACGGTTCATTTTAGTTCTTGTATTAATTCATCTATGTTGTTGCTTTCTAAAACTACTTTTCATTTAAATCTGTAGAAGCCAAGATCATACAAGTTTGTCAAGATGCAATTACAAGTGACCTACTTTAATTGTTGATTGATGTCCATCTGAATCAAAGATTTTCTGTGCCTTCCAATTTCGTCCCTGCAATACTTGTGAAATGTTTCGTTTAGTCGATAGTGTAGTTCAGATATTCCTCTAATTGTTTTCTCTTTGCAGAAGTGAAGACGATAGGCGGGCGAGACTATGCAATGACTAGTATTCAACTTTAATCTTCGCATGTTATTCTTCCGAAGCAAAGATACCCATTGCTTTCGATTTGCATTTCCTCATATACTCCCTGTAGTACTGGTGAAACGGTTCATTTTAGTTCTTGTATTAATTCATCTATGTTGTTGCTTTCTAAAACTACTTTTCATTTATGTATGCAAAAGCCAAGATAATACAAGTTTGTCAAGATGCAATCACAAGTGACCTACTCTAGTTGTTGCTTGATATTCTTCTGAATCAAGGATTTTCTTTGCCTTCCAATTCCGTCCCTGCAATACTGGTGAAATGTTTCGTTTAGTTGCTACTGTAGTTCGGATATTCCTCTAATTGTTTTCTCTTTGCAGAAGTGAAGACGATAGGCGGGCGACACTATGCAATGACTAGTATTCAACTCTAATCTTCGCCTGTTATTCTTCCGAATCAAAGATACCCATTGCTTTCGATTTGGATTTTCCCATATACTCCCTGCAATACTGGTGAAACAGTTCGTTTTAGTTCTTGTATTAATTCTTCTATGTTGTTGTTTTTCTAAAATTATTTTTCATTTATATTTGCAGAAGCCAAGATCATGCAAGTTTGTCAAGATGCAATCACAAGTGACCTACTCTAATTGTTGCTTGATGTTCTTCTGAATCAAAGATTTTCTTTGCCTTCCAATTCCGTCCCTGCAATACTGGTGAAACGTTTTCGTTTAGATGCTACTGTAGTTCGGATATTCCTATAATTGTTTTCTCTTTGCATAAGTGAAGACGATAGGTGGGCGACACTATGCAATGACTAGTATTCAACTCTAATCTTCGCCTGTTATTCTTCCGAATCGAAGATACCCGTTGCTTTCGATTTGGATTTCTCCATATACTATCTGCAATACTGGTGAAACAGTTCATTTTAGTTCTTGTATTAATTCATCTATGTTATTGTTTTTCTAAAATTACTTTTCATTTATATTTGCAGAAGCCAAGATCATACAAGTTTGTCAAGATGCAATCACAAGATATGTTTATACTATACTGCATATTGTATGATCTTGGCTTTTGGTACTTTGTCCGCGAACCTAAGCAAGACGTGCGCAAAATTTACTATGATGGATGAGAGTTGCATATGAAAAATTTAAATGATCTACAGGACACGTGGACACTTAGACAATTCTAGGATTCAAAGACCACCCTGTTATGTAAATCAAATGTTTTGCATCATCAATGGCCTTGTATATGTCCTCCCACAAGTTTTTGTGCTCGTGACAAGGATGAAAAGGAGGTTGAAAACCATCCGTGTGATAAGCATCTTGATATAATCTGACAAAGCAATTTGATCTTTGAGAAAAGGTAGCAGTCTTCAGCCCCTGAAGTTGATCATTTGGTAATATTTTCTCCCAAGTTGGTTATTATTCTGCTGGTTTAAACCACAAGATACATTGTAATTTGAGTTTCTTCTTGGGCTTGTCGTTCTCGAGCAACACTGGAAACAAGCCATTGATCAAACTGCATTCATTCGAAAGCTGACTGGCCTGAATTTTGATCTTTCCCAAGATTGAGCCTCTAGTCTTCAAGGTGAGGGTAATCATTGTATCAACTGAATGTGGGCAAAAGATTTGAAAGGTTTGATTCCAAACTCTTCCTTGTTCATGAGTTGTTTCTGCTACCTTTGTGTCATTGATTTTGATAATCACATAAGCAGGCTTCCCATTTGCTATACACTACACATCAAATTGGCAAAAAATTTGATACAGTGACTGAAGGTTATGGTTTGTCATGGAATAAGTTCAAGGAGGGTCATTTACTGAGTGGTTCTGATGATGCTCAAATATGCTTGTGGGATGTCAAAGCCACTCCGAGGAATAAAACTCTGGATGCCATGCAAATATTTAAGGTGTGTAGCTTTCTGTATATAATGCGTTGTGATCCTTGAACAAACGTTGGATGACCTGCGTGTGTTTATTACCCAAGTAATCCTGTGATGTGAGCTGTCATTTTGTTACAACGATTGTCAATTTTATTGTATTGTAAGTAGTGGAGTGAATTCTTTCAAGTGCAAGAATCCCCTCTCAGTCTTGGATTTGAACAGATTTTTTTCTTCATGAAAATCTTTTCCAAAGTTTTGAGGAGGAGATTTTTTGGCGTTATTTATTGATTCTGAATTAGTTGTAAGATGAATAATTTATAGGCCTTTTATTTTGCCATGACTTCGCGGCATATCAGACAATGTACTTTCTGTATATACTAAAATCTAGTCGTATGTAAAATTTTCTAATGTTCTTTTCGGTTTACAATACCTATCATTATTTTATAGGGAGAAACAAACAAAAGAAAAGTTGTCACAAAAAATTTTGTCCATTTTAGACATCAAAAGAACTTATTCCTTTCAAATGAGTGTAAGATAGTGAAACGAAATGAGTTGAAGGAACAAGTGGAAAACTACTTCGTCAACTTTAATATTTGCAGAGTGAACTATAAGTTCTTTCTTGTGTACCTTTACCCCGTGTTATTATTAATTCAACTATCGAATTAGATCTGTTTTCTAACTTTCCATATTCGGCAACCCTTTGCTTTCATAAAATAATGTAATTACTTTTCGTTTATATTTGCAGAAGCCAAGATCATACAAGTTTGTCAAGATGCAATCACAAGTGACCTATTCTAGTTGTTGCTTGATATTCTTCTGAATCAAAGATTTTCTTTGCCTTCCAATTCCGTCCCTGCAATACTGGTAAAACGTTTCGTTTAGTTGCTACTGTAGTTCGGATATTCCTCTAATTGCTTTCTCTTTGCAGAAGTGAAGACGATAGGCGGGTGACACTATGCAATGACTAGTATTCAACTCTAATCTTCGCCTGTTATTCTTCCGAATCAAAGATACTCATTGCTTTCGATTTGGATTTCCCCATATACTCCCTGCAATACTGGTGAAACAGTTCATTTTAGTTCTTGTATTAATTCTTCTATGTTGTTGTTTTCCTAAAACTACTTTTCATTTATATTTGCAGAAGCCAAGATCGTACAAGTTTGTCAAGATGCAATCACAAGTGACCTACTCTAGTTGTTGCTTGATATTCTTCTTAATCAAAGATTTTCTTTGCCTTCCAATTCCGTCCCTGCAATACTCGTGAAACATTTCGTTTAGTTGCTGTTGTAGTTCGGATATTCCTCTAATTGTTTTCTCTTTGCAGAAGTGAAGACGATAGGCGGGCGAGACTATGCAATGACTAGTATTCAACTCTAATCTTCGCCTGTTATTCTTCTGAATCAAAGATACCTATTGCTTTCGATTTGGATTTCCCCATATACTCCCTGCAATACTGGTGAAACAGTTCATTTTAGTTCTTGTATTAATTCTTCTATGTTGTTGCTTTCTAAAACTACTTTTCATTTATATTTGCATAAGCCAAGATCATACAAGTTTGTCAAGATGCAATTACAAGTGACCTACTCTAATTGTTGATTGATGTTCATCTGAATCAAAGATTTTCTGTGCCTTCCAAATTCGTCCCTGCAATACTGGTGAAATGTTTCGTTTAGTCGCTAGTGTAGTTCAGATATTCCTCTAATTGTTTTCTCTTTGCAGAAGTGAAGACGATAGGCGAGCGAGACTATGCAATGACTAGTATTCAACTCTTATCTTCGCCTGTTATTCTTTCGAATCAAAGATACCCATTGCTTTCGATTTGCATTTCCCCATATACTCCCTGCAGTACTGGTGAAACGGTTCATTTTAGTTCTTGTATTAATTCATCTATGTTGTTGCTTTCTAAAACTACTTTTCATTTATATCTGCAGAAGCCAAGATCATACAAGTTTGTCAAGATGCAATCACAAGTGACCTACTCTAGTTGTTGCTTGATATTCTTATGAATCAAAGATTTTCTGTGCCTTCAAATTTCGTCCCTACAATACTGGTGAAACGTTTCGTTTAGTTGCTACTGTAGTTCGGATATTCCTCTAATTGTTTTCTCTTTGCAGAAGTGAAGACGATAGGCGGGCGACACTATGCAATGACTTGTATTCAACTCTAATCTTCGCCTGTTATTCTTCCGAATCAAAGATACCCATTGCTTTCGATTTGCATTTCCTCATATACTCCCTGAAGTACTGGTGAAACGGTTCATTTTAGTTCTTGTATTAATTCATCCATGTTGTTGCTTTCTAAAACTACTTTTCATTTATATCTGCAGAAGCCAAGATCGTACAAGTTTGTCAAGATGCAACCACAAGTGAGCTACTCTAGTTGTTGCTTGATATTCTTCTGAATCAAAGATTTTCTTTTCCTTCCATTCTTTTCCCTGCAATACTGGTGAAACGTTTCGTTTAGTTGCTACTGTAGTTCGGATATTACTCTAATTGTTTTCTCTTTGCAGAAGTGAAGACGATAGGCGACACTATGCAATTACTAGTATTCAACTTTAATCTTCGCCTATTATTCTTCCGAATCAAATATACCCATTGCTTTCGATTTAGATTTTCCTATATACTCCCTGCAGTACTGGTGAAAATGTTCATTTTAGTTCTTGTATTAATTCATCTATGTTGTTGCTTTCTAAAACTACTTTTCATTTATATCTGCAGAAGCCAAGATCATACAAGTTTGTCAAGATGCAATCACAAGTGACCTACTCTAGTTGTTGCTTGATATTCTTCTGAATCAAAGATTTTCTTTGCCTTCCAATTCCGTCCCTGCAATACTGGTGAAACGTTTCGTTTAGTTGCTACTGTAGTTCGGATATTCCTCTAATTGTTTTCTCTTTGCAGAAGTGAAGACGATAGGCGGGCGACACTATGCAATGACTTGTATTCAACTCTAATCTTCGCCTGTTATTCTTCCGAATCAAAGATACCCATTGCTTTCGATTTGGATTTCCCCATATACTATCTGCAATACTGGTGAAACAGTTCATTTTAGTTCTTGTATTAATTCTTCTATGTTGTTGTTTTTCTAAAATTACTTTTCATTTATATTTGCAGAAGCCAAGATCATACGAGTTTGTCAAGATGCAATTACAAGTGACCTACTCTAATATTTGATTGATGTTCATCTGAATCAAAGATTTTATTTGCCTTCCAATTTCGTCCCTGCAATACTGGTGACATATTTCGTTTAGTCGCTAGTGTAGTTCAGATATTACTCTAATTGTTTTCTTTTTGCAGAAGTGAAGACGATAGGCGGGCGAGACTATGCAATGACTAGTATTCAACTCTAATCTTCGCCTGTTATTCTTCCGAATCAAAGATACCCATTGCTTTCGATTTGCATTTCCCCATATACTCCCTGCAATACTGGTGAAACGGTTCATTTTAGTTCTTGTATTAATTCTTCTATGTTGTTGCTTTCTAAAACTACTTTTCATTTATATCTGCAGAAGCCAAGATCATACAAGTTTGTCAAGATGCAATCACAAGTGACCTACTCTAATTGTTGCTTGATATTCTTCTGAATCAAATATTTTCTTTGCCTTCCAATCTTGTCCCTTCAATACTGGTGAAACGTTTCGTTTAGTTGCTACTGTAGTTCAGATATTCCTCTAATTGTTTTCTCTTTGCAGAAGTGAAGACGATAGGCGGGCGACACTATGCAATTACTAGTATTCAACTCTAATCTTCGCCTATTATTCTTCCGAATCAAATATACCCATTGCTTTCGATTTAGATTTCCCCATATACTCCCTGCAGTACTGGTGAAACGGTTCATTTTAGTTCTTGTATTCATTCATCTATGTTGTTGCTTTCTAAAACTACTTTTCATTTATATCTGCAGAAATCAAGATCTGACAAGTTTGTCAAGATGCAATCACAAGTGACCTACTCTAGTCGTTGCTTGATCTTCTTCTGAATCAAAGATTTTCTTTGCCTTCCAATTCCGTCCCTGCAATACTGGTGAAACGTTTTCGTTTAGATGCTACTGTAGTTCAGATATTCCTCTAATTGTTTTCTCTTTGCAGAAGTGAAGACGATAGGCGGGGGCGACACTATGCAATGACTAGTATTCAACTCTAATCTTCGCGTGTTATTCTTCCGAATCAAAGATACCCATTGCTTTCGATTTGCATTTCCCCATATACTCTCTGCAATACTGGTGAAACAGTTTATTTTAGTTATTGTATTAATTCTTCTATGTTGTTGTTTTTCTAAAATTACTTTTCATTTATATTTGCATAAGCCAAGATCATACAAGTTTGTCAAGATGCAATCACAAGTGACCTACTCTAATTGTTGATTGATGTTCATCTGAATCAAAGATTTTCTGTGCCTTCCAAATTCGTCCCTGCAATACTGGTGAAACGTTTCGTTTAGTTGCTACTGTAGTTTGGATATTCCTCTAATTGTTTTCTCTTTGCAGAAGTGAAGGCGATAGGCATGCGAGACTATGCAATACCTAGTATTCAACTCTAATCTTCGCCTCTTATTCTTCCGAATCAAATATACCCATTGCTTTAGATTTAGATTTCCCCATATACTCCCTGCAGTACTGGTGAAACGGTTCATTTTAGTTCTTGTATTCATTCATCTATGTTGTTGCTTTCTAAAACTACTTTTCATTTATATCTGCAGAAGCCAAGATCTTACAAGTTTGTCAAGATGCAATCACAAGTGACCTACTCTAGTCGTTGCTTGATCTTCTTCTGAATCAAAGATTTTCTTTGCCTTCCAATTCCGTCCCTGCAATACTGGTGAAACGTTTTCGTTTAGATGCTACTGTAGTTCGGATATTCCTCTAATTGTTTTCTCTTTGCAAAAGTGAAGACGATAGGCGGGCGACACTATGCAATGACTAGTATTCAACTTTAATCTTCGCCTGTTATTCTTCCGAATCGAAGATACCCGTTGCTTTCGATTTGGATTTCTCCATATACTATCTGCAATACTGGTGAAACAGTTTATTTTAGTTCTTGTATTAATTCATCTATGTTATTGTTTTTCTAAAATTACTTTTCGTTTATATTTGCAGAAGCCAAGATCATACAAGTTTGTCAAGATGCAATCACAAGTGACCTACTCTAGTTGTTGCTTGATATTCTTTGAATCAAAGATTTTCTTTGAATTCCAATTCCGTCCCTGCAATACTGGTGAAACGTTTCGTTTAGTTGCTACTGTAGTTCGGATATTCCTCTAATTGTTTTCTCTTTGCAGAAGTGAAGACGATAGGCGGGCGACACTATGCAATGACTAGTATTCAATTCTAATCTTCGCCTGTTATTCTTCCGAATCAAAGATACCCATTGATTTCGATTTTGATTTATCCATATACTCCCTGCAATACTGGTGAAAGTGTTCATTTTAGTTCTTGTATTAATTCTTCTATGTTGTTGTTTTTCTAAAATTACTTTCCATTTACATTGGCAGAAGCCAAGATCATACAAGTTTGTCAAGATGCAATTACAAGTGACCTACTCTAATTGTTGATTGATGTTCTTCTGAATCAAAGATTTTCTTTGCCTTCCAATTTCGTCCCTGCAATGCTTGAGAAACGTTTCGTTTAGTTGCTAATGTATTTCGGATATCTCTCTAATTGTTTTCTCTTTGCAGAAGTGAAGACGATAGGCGTGCGACACTATGCAATGACTAGTATTCAACTCTAATCTTCGCATGTTATTCTTCCGAACCAAAGATACCCATTGCTTTCGATTTGCATTTCCCCATATACTCCCTGCAGTACTGGTGAAACGGTTCATTTTAGTTCTTGTATTAATTCATCTATGTTGTTGCTTTCTAAAACTACTTTTCATTTATATCTGCAGAAGCCAAGATCATACAAGTTTGTCAAGATGCAATTACAAGTGACCTACTCTAATTGTTGATTGATGTTCATCTGAATCAAAGATTTTCTGTGCCTTCCAATTTCGTCCCTGCAATACTGGTGAAATGTTTTGTTTAGTCGCTAGTGTAGTTCAGATATTCCTCTAATTGTTTTCTCTTTGCAGAAGTGAAGACGATATGCGGGCGAGACTATGCAATGACTAGTTTTCAACTCTAATCTTCGCCTGTTATTCTTCCGTATCAAAGATACCCATTGCTTTCAATTTGCATTTCCCCATATACTCCCTGCAGTACTGGTGAAACGGTTCATTTTAGTTCTTGTATTAATTCATCTATGTTGTTGCTTTCTAAAACTACTTTTCATTTATATCTGCAGAAGCCAAGATCATACAAGTTTGTTAAGATGCAATCACAAGTGACCTACTCTAGTTGTTGCTTGATATTCTTCTGAATCAAAGATTTTCTTTGAATTCCAATTCCGTCCCTGCAATATTGGTGAAACGTTTCGTTTAGTTTCTACTGTAGTTCGGATATTCCTCTAATTGTTTTCTCTTTGCAGAAGTGAAGACGATAGGCGGGCGAGACTATGCAATGACTAGTTTTCAACTCTAATCTTCGCCTGTTATTCTTCCGAATCAAAGATACCCATTGCTTTCTATTTGCATTTTCCCATATACTCCCTGCACTACTGGTGAAACTGTTCATTTTAGTTCTTGTATTAATTTAATTATTCTATGTTGTTTTTCTAAAATTACTTTTCATTTATATTTGCAGAAGCCAAGATCATACAAGTTTGTCAAGATGCAATCACAAGTGACCTACTCTAATTGTTGCTTGATGTTCTTCTGAATCAAAGATTTTCTTTGCCTTCCAATTTCGTCCCTGCAATACTGGAGAAACGTTTCGTTTAGTTGCTACTTGCTAGTGTAGTTCGGATATCCCTCTAATTGTTTTCTCTTTGCATAAGTGAAGACGATAGGCGGGCGACACTATGCAATGACTAGTATTCAACTCTAATCTTCGCCTGTTATTCTTCCGAATCGAAGATACCCATTGCTTTCGATTTGGATTTCCCCATATACTCCCTGCAATACTGGTGAAACAGTTCATTTTAGTTCTTGTATTAATTCTTCTATGTTGTTGTTTTTCTAAAATTAATTTTCATTTATATTTGCAGAAGCGAATATCATACAAGTTTGTAAAGATGCAATCACAAGTGACCTACCCGAATTGTTGCTTGATGTTCTTCTGAATCAAAGATTTTCTTTGAATTCCAATCTTGTCCCTGCAATACTGGTGAAACGTTTCGTTTAGTTGCTACTGTAGTTCGGATATTCCTCTAATTGTTTCCTCTTTGCAGAAGTGAAGGTGATAGGCGGGCGAGACTATGCAATTACTAGTATTCAACTCTAATCTTCGCCTATTATTCTTCCGAATCAAATATACCCATTGCTTTCGATTTAGATTTCCCCATATACTCCCTACAGTACTGGTGAAACGGTTCATTTTAGTTCTTGTATTAATTCATCTATGTTGTTGCTTTCTAAAACTACTTTTCATTTATATCTGCAGAAGCCAAGATCATACAAGTTTGTCAAGATGCAATCACAAGTGACCTACTCTATTTGTTGCTTGATATTCTTCTGAATCAAAGATTTTCTTTGCCTTCCAATTCCGTCCCTGCAATACTGGTGAAACGTTTCGTTTAGTTGCTACTGTAGTTCGGATATTCCTCTAATTGTTTTCTCTTTGCAGAAGTGAAGACGATAGGCGTGCGACACTATGCAATGACTAGTATTCAACTCTAATCTTCGCGTGTTATTCTTCCGAATCAAAGATACCCATTGCTTTAGATTTAGATTTCCCCATATACTCCCTGCAGTACTGGTGAAACGGTTCATTTTAGTTCTTGTATTAATTCATCTATGTTGTTGCTTTCTAAAACTACTTTTCATTTATATCTGCAGAAGGCAAGATCATACAAGTTTGTCAAGATGCAATCACAAGTGACCTACTCTATTTGTTGCTTGATATTCTTCTGAATCAAAGATTTTCTTTGCCTTCCAATTCCGTCCCTGCAATACTGGTGAAACGTTTCGTTTAGTTGCTACTGTAGTTCGGATATTCCTCTAATTGTTTTCTGTTTGCAGAAGTGAAGATGATAGGCGTGCGACACTATGCAATGACTAGTATTCAACTCTAATCTTCGCGTGTTATTCTTCCGAATCAAAGATACCCATTGCTTTAGATTTAGATTTCCCCATATACTCCCTGCAGTACTGGTGAAACGGTTCATTTTAGTTCTTGTATTAATTCATCTATGTTGTTGCTTTCTAAAACTACTTTTCATTTATATCTGCAGAAGCCAAGATCATACAAGTTTGTCAAGATGCAATCACAAGTGACCTAATCTAGTTGTTGCTTGATATTCTTCTGAATCAAAGATTTTCTTTGAATTCCAATTCCGTCCCTGCAATACTGGTGAAACATTTGCTAGTGTAGTTTGGATATTTCGATAAATTGTTTTCTCTTTGCAAAAGTGAAGACTAAAGGCGGGTGAGACTATGCAATTACACGTGTCAGCTCTAAATTGTGGCCGTATTCTTCCATATCAAAGATTTTATTGCTTTCATTTTAAGTTTTTCAAGGGAGACTCTACAATGCTGGTGAAAGGTTGCATTTAATTTTCCATTCGTCTATGGTGTTATTTTTCTAAAATTTACTTTTTTTTTCTTTTTTTTGCAGAAGCAAAGATAATACTAGATTACACGGTGCAATCACAAGTGACTAACTATAATTGTCACCTGGTATCCTTCCGAATCAAAGATTTCTATGCTTTCCCATTTAGGTTTTTCCAAGAATGCAATACTGATGAAATGTTTTCTTTAGTTCCTAGAGTAATTCATCTATGGTGTTATTCTGATACTCATTTTCCGACGAAGGTAAAATTTATCTTATGTATGCAATCGTACTTCACAAATCTCAACTTGATTGGAATGGGAACAGTAGTACATGCTTGTGCGGAAAGATATATGTTGTGATTTTTATTTTTCTTTTTGACTTTGTTTCTTTAATATATGTTGATAAATTTTTAAAGGGCAGAAGGCATCACTATGAAATATCATGCCACTCTTTTCCTTCTTGGATATACCAAAAGTGTGATCACCTTTCCTTTATTGGATTTCTGTTTCCTCCCCCTTGGTTTTTACAACTTATGACCATTGAAATATGTGGTGGTAAACCTTTAACTACCATTTGAAGGATACAATGATACTTTTCATGGACTTTTAATGCATTAACCACACTTTCCTTTTACTGTATGCAAAGTAGACCGCAAAATTATTCTTGAGACGTACATGAGCTCACATTGTTGTCGCGGTTAAGCATAATTCATAGTTGTCCTTTTTTGTTTTTCTGTTGCTGCTTATTTCATGGTCTGCCTTTTCTCTAATTCAAGGAGGACAGTAGTGATGCCTACGCAAAAAACATCTTCCATTACAGGGATGCCTGGTTACCAATGAAGAGGATAGGAGTATGTGATATGTAAATGCCTGTGACGAATAGGATATATAATATATGCGATACCTACAGGGCTTTCTACAAGTAGTTCACAGTAAATTCAGTTACAGTACTTGGAATCATAAACCATGTTTACCCATATTCTTTTATTTGATTGCCTTGGCGAGGTAACTTTTCAGCTTGTGTTGCATATTTTCTTATCTGAAGGCCTTCCAGATTATGGAAATGAGAGAGAACACTACATATCAACCGACACATCACTTGCTTATGGCTTAACAAGGAGGGTTACAGTGGTTGCAACTGCTTTTTCGAGTTTCCAACACCAAAGATGATCTTTATTTGCCATTTTATGTTCCATATTGAGAATTACAGAATTGCTTTATGGTTCAATTTTATAGCAGGTGTCATCATCATTTTCTAATTTGCCATATTTTTTGTACCATTAAATGCTCTATTTTAACCTTGTTTAGTGTGTAAATATAATTAATAACTTTTTTTAACATCTGCGGCTTTTAGATAGATAATAATTTTATCATTCTTCACAATAGTTGTACTTCCTTTAGGGGTCAGCTTATGTTGGTTTAATAGGTATAAGGTAACTAGTGTGTTATGTGGAACACTTTAAAACAAACCTCTCTTTTATCATTATTCATAATGATATTACTTTGTTTAGGGGTCAACTTATGTTGGTTTAATAGGTATGGTTTAACCGGTCTGTTGTATATCGGACATTGCTTGAATGCTGAGTTTCCCTAGAAGAATTTGGTTGCTAAAAGCAGCAAAGGATTTTGCTTTCCAAAAGAAAAAGGTAAAGTTGATCCTTATAATTGTCACTAGTTGTTTTCTTAATAATTATTGTTTTGTTGCTTAATTGCTAGTTGTTTTCACTAATTGGTGTGAAGTTTTCTTGTCTGTATGTCACTAACATCTACAACATTATAATAGTTTTGAAACAGAAAGAGATGATATTGATCATTTCAGAATTTTCTGAAAACAGGTTTGCATTTTTCCTCTATCCTATTTTACTCTAATGGACGAGCATATTTGTGTGTATGTTGCTTGTAAGGGAAAAATCATTGCATTGAAAATTTGTATTAGTTGAACAAGTAGTACCTGGATGCTTGGAATTTATAGGGGTAAAAGTCTTCACCTGTTTTGTCTGGTGAAAAGAGTATACCTGACTTTGTGTATTTGGTCCAAAACCTTCATTTGTTTTTTAAATACAAAGTGATGATATTGGCATGGCACGTCAGGTGAGTCTTTCAGAAATGTGATTTTGATTTCACTACCAAGAAAATTTCTTCCTTGACTTGGTTTTAGGTGCATGCCCTGTGATAAATCCTAGTTCCTTAAGCCGCTCATCTTTGAATATGAGTTTGAGCAGCAAATTTGCATAGATATCTGTAGAAAAGTATAGATTTATTTAATGTTTTTTTCTCATTATAACCGTTAGGTTGTAGCCGTTGTAATTGTAAAGTTTTGTCCTATTCCTTTTTGGTTTCTTGTTGGTATATATACTAAACTGCGGATGTGCAGTGATAGTGATAAGAACTCATTCTGAGAACTATTGAGTCTTGTAACTCTTGGGTTTGTTCATATAAAGAGTACTGATATATTTTGTGAATATCTATATCAATTTTGTCTTTATGGTATCAGAGCCTTGTCAAAGACAAGCTTAAAACTTCAAGTCTGATTAATTCAGACTGCACATCGTCTGATTGATTCTGTTCAAAACTCCATTGAAGGAGCTACTGCTTGAGCAAAAGCAGAATTCTAATATTCTTCTGCTGTCTCTCTTCTTCATCTGCTGATAGAAAGAAAAGTGAAGAAGAAGATATATAAAAAAAATCTGAGAAGATTGTCTGAGAAAGAGAAGGCTCATTGAGGAAAAGAAGGTTCATTGTTTATGGTCTCACGAGTGCAGAAAGTCTCACGAAGAAGGTAAAAGTTCAGTAAGTGCAGAAACGTTTTTTAAGTACAAAAGTTTTTTTTTTACTCCAAAATTTTTTTTCCCCCGTAACAAATTTTTGTAGTGGGATACACGTGTTGATCATCAGTCATCAATTCACATGCATTATTGATCCAGGGAGGTCACGTGTGTTCTACGTGTTTCCTTCTACAATTACATGGTAAAATTGCATGTGGTTGGGGTTACGACACGTGCCCCACTATCTCTATTTTTCCCCCCAAGCCTCTACGAGAAGCTTCTCTCGTACAGAAAAACAAATTCAAACATTTTCACTTATTCCTCCAAAACTCTCAGCTTCTGCATCTTCTGAAGCTTCATTCTTCTACTTCTTTTCTTCTGTATCTTCTCTGTATTCAAATCATCATCCGTTTTTTATCAAACATGTCAACTATTTCTACTCCATCGTCTACTGCACGAGGATCTGCAAGAACCACTGAAGGAGAAATTCCTACTGTTCCTGTGCATCCTCCTGTTCCTGCACAACCTTCATCCATGGTTGATGGTGCTTCGGTCATGGTAACAAACCACAAACTTACTAGTCATAACTATTTATCCTGGAGTAAGGCTGTAGAAATGTTTGTAATGGGTAGAGGTAAGGATGATTATCTTTATGGTCACATGCAAGTACCGTTACCCTCAGATCCCACCTATCGTCAATGGAAAACTGAAAATGCCATGATTATGTCATGGCTAATCAGTTCCATGACTCCAGAAATTGGCGATAACTTTATTCTGTATTCCACAGCCAGTGATATTTGGAAAGCAGCAAGAGAGTTATATTCCCAAAAGGATAATGTGGCTGAGATCTATGAACTAGAAACACAGGTAAATGAACTGAAACAGGGGGAGCAGTTAGTGAGTACATACTACTCACAACTGACTCGTTTATGGCAACAAATTGATACATATGAGACACATACCTGGTCTTCACCATCTGATGATCTTGCTTTTAAGAAATTCATAGAAAAAAAACGAGTCTTTAGGTTCTTGCAGGGGTTGAATAAGGATTTAGACTCAGTACGGAGTAGACTGTTAGGAATGAAGCCATTTCCTACACTGAACACTGTTTTTTCTGAAATACGAATGGAGGAGTCTAGGATTAAAGTCATGATGGGAACTACAACCTTATCTGATGGATCTGCTCTTACTACTTCTGTTCACCCTGAGTCAACTAACACTGTTATTGCTAACGTTGCATATAAGGGACCATCTCAGAATGGCAAACCTTATTGTAAATTCTGCAACCGTTCTGGTCATACTTATGATAACTGTTATAGTAGACCTGATGCAAAAGTGCAGCGCCCACCTAGATCATTTGGTAGCAACTGGCGTGGCAACTCATCAAATTGGAGGCCGCCAAATAAACATTGGAGGGGTGGCAGAACTCAAGGTGGCCGTGCACAGGGGTCTATGGCTCACATGGTGAATCAAATGGAGGCTGAACAAGTTTCCCAGTCTAATATCCAGGACCAGCAGTCTAACCCACCAATCCAACAACAACTAGATACAATATTCAAAATCCTTGGTCAGCAACAACTGGATAAAGCCTCATCAGAAACTTCTACTATTTCCACTGCTACTATGGCTCATCAGTCAGGTACTCATGGCTCTCCATCTTATAATGAATTTACTACTTGGATTATTGACTCTGGTGCATCTGATCACATGACTTACAAAAACCATTTACTTATGAACTATGAATCTTTTTCATCTACTAAGTATGTCCAGTTGGCTAATGGTGTTAGAGTACGCACATTTGGTAAAGGAACTGTTTTAATGAATAGTTATCTAAGGTTACTGGATGTACTTTATATCCCTGATCTGAGCTGCAATCTTATCTCTGTCAGAAAACTCACTATAGACAATCACTGCATTGCCTCCTTCTCACCCTCTGAAGTAATATTTCAGGGGACTTCTACGGGGGAGAAGATTGGCAATGCTAAGTCCTACAAAGGTCTCTATCTTTTTGGCACAACAGGATCTGATAGGAATCTCTGCTGTGTAGCTGAGTCCAATCATATGGATGGTCTCAACCAGTCATCTAGGGATTGTATTTTGCTATGGCATAAACGCTTGGGTCATCCAAACTTTGTATATCTTAAGAGAATTATGCCTCAGTTATTTTTGAATATTGATCCAAAGTGTATTAGTTGTGAAACTTGTGAGCTGGCTAAGATAACTAGGTCTGTATATCCAGCCAAAGTGTATGCTCCATCTCAAGTTTTCAATTTAATACATTCAGATATTTGGGGTCCTTCTAAAGTAAGTAACATCACAGGTGCTAGATGGTTTATATCATTTATTGATGATCATACTAGACTTACTTGGGTTTTCCTTATGAAAAACAAATCTGAAGCTGGTAAGATACTTCAGAATTTTATTCTCTTTGTTAAAAATCAGTTTAATACTAATATCAAAACAATAAGGTCTGATAATGGGCTAGAATATTTGGACAAGACGGTTCAGTTGTTTCTTAATAGTCAAGGAATTCATCATCAAACTTCATGTCCATACACACCTCAACAAAATGGGGTGGCAGAGAGGAAAAATCGACATCTACTCGAAGTTACTAGATCCATTATGATTACTCATAATGTGCCTAAATTTTATTGGGGAGAAGCGGTCTTAACTGCTACATATTTAATCAATCGAATGCCTTCTAGGACCTTGTGTTTTAGATCTCCTATTGATGTGTTTCAAGAAACTTATCCTTCTACTCATACTATTTCAGTATTACCAGTTAAAGTCTTCGGTAGTGTTGCATTTGTATACTTGTCACCACATATGAGAGGTAAACTAGAAAGTAGGGCTGTAAAATGTATTTTTATAGGCTACTCTAGTACCCAAAAAGGATATAAATGCTATGATCCGTACTCAAGAAAGTTGTATGTTACATTAGATGTCAAAATTGATGAAAAGAGTTCCTATTATAATCACTCTTATGAACCTACAAAAGCTAATGATTCTGATTTTTGGAGTATTATTGATATATCATCAACTACTAATCAGCCAACTGAGCGTTATGCAGATCAAAATTCTGGTTCTTTAGATTCTGGAACAGGTACCAATGATGTAGAAACAAGGATTCCTCCTCAGCCTCAAAGATTGCCAATTACACAGGTGTACCACAGAAGATCAAGAGGTCAGCCATCTTCTAATCTTTCTGAACAGCATATAACTCCAGCAGGTCAGTCTTCTACTGGTGCATTGCATGAACAGAATATGACTGACAATTCAGGTTTGCACTATTCCACTTCCAGTACAGAATCTCATCATATAGATTCTGTTACAGATAATGTTCCTATTGCTCTTAGAAAAGGTATAAGATCCTGTACTAAACATCCCTTAAATAAATTTATATCCTATGCATCTCTTACACCAACATTTCATGCATTTACTATAGCATTAGACTTACATCAGATTCCACAATCCATTCATGATGCATTGAATCATCCTATGTGGTATAAAGCAGTGCATGAGGAAATGAATGCTCTTGTTACTAATCAAACATGGGAACTAGTTGACCGACACAAGTCTATGAAAGTTATTGGTTGTAAGTGGGTCTTTTCTATTAAATACAATACAGATGGTTCTATTAGTAGATATAAAGCTAGACTAGTTGCCAAGGGTTTTACTCAAACACATGGAATTGATTATCTAGAAACTTTTGCTCCAGTTGCCAAGCTTAATACTGTTAGAATTTTATTCACGCTAGCAGTCAACTTAGATTGGAAATTAATACAATTAGATGTCAAGAATGCTTTCCTAAATGGTGATCTTAATGAAGTAGTATTTATGAATATTCCACCCGGCTTTAGTAATACCGAAAATCAGACTAAGGTTTGTAAACTTAAAAAGGCACTATATGGGTTGAAACAATCTCCAAGAGAGTGGTTTAGACGGTTTACTAGTGTTATAGTAAAATATGGATTTGTTCAGACACATAGTGATCATACATTGTTCATAAAGGGTCTTGGTACTGGAAAAATAACCATTCTAATTGTATATGTAGATGATATTATATTGACTGGTAATGATAATCTAGGAATTGATGACATTAAGAATCACTTGGCTACAATATTTGATATAAAGGATCTGGGATATCTTAGGTACTTCCTAGGAATGGAAATCAGTAGAACTAAGGATAGTATTAGTGTATCACAAAGGAAATATGTTCTTGACTTACTTACTGAGACAGGCATGTTAGGATGTAAACCATCTCTTACTCCGGTTGATACTAGCTCAAGATCTAAGAATGTAAGTAATGAACCCACTGATAAGCTTAGCTATCAACGCCTTGTAGGTAAATTGATTTACTTGTCTCATACTAGGCCCGATATTTGCTATGCTGTAAGTTATGTAAGTCAATTTATGCATAACCCTACTACTTCTCATCTTACTGCTGCAATGCTAATACTTAGGTATCTAAAGAATGCACCAGGACAAGGCTTGCACTTCAAAAAAACGACAGATAGGGGATTGGTCGTTTTCACTGATGCTGACTGGGGAGGATCTCCGACTGATATGAGGTCTACATCTGGATATGGCACATTCCTCTGGGGTAACCTTATCACTTGGCGTAGTAAAAAACAACCTGTTGTTTCCCGAAGTAGTGCAGAAGCTGAACTTAGGGCCTTAGCATTGGGACTTTGTGAAGGACTTTGGGTTAATCGAGTACTGAAAGATCTGGGACTCCATATTTCTTTACCTATTCAGCTGTATTGTGATAATATATCTGCTATCCATATGATTGAGAACCCAATCCAACATGACAAGTCTAAACATATTGAAATTGATCGGCACTTTATCCGTGAAAAGATTGAAGCACAAGTCATTCAGATCCTTCATGTATCTTCTCAACAGCAAACTGCTGATATATTCACCAAACCGGTCACGATCCGGACATTCTATGATTTACTTAGCAAGCTTGGTTGTATAAACATATACACCCAGCTTGAGAGGGCGTGTAGAAAAGTATAGATTTATTTAATGTTTTTTTCTCATTATAACCGTTAGGTTGTAGCCGTTGTAATTGTAAAGTTTTGTCCTATTCCTTTTTGGTTTCTTGTTGGTATATATACTAAACTGCGGATGTGCAGTGATAGTGATAAGAACTCATTCTGAGAACTATTGAGTCTTGTAACTCTTGGGTTTGTTCATATAAAGAGTACTGATATATTTTGTGAATATCTATATCAATTTTGTCTTTAATATCCATTTGTGCGTATCTTATCTATTGACTTTCTTAATGAATTGATCGCTTCGCGATCTGATGTATCAAACAAAAATAAAAGACCTTCTTAATGAATTTATGTAGTAGTAAGTACCACTAATTGTCTAGATTTTTCTTTCTGTCCTGGTACCTGATACATGTGCTCTGGAAATAATATTTTAGTTGAATAATATACGTGTTTATCTCTCTTGGTGATCTTCATTTTGGAGTTTACTTGTGTTAGTTTAATAGGTTGCCGACCTGCTCGTTTGTATATAGAACAGTTCAAAGCAATCATCTTTGGAGGTGGTTTGGATGCCGAGTATCCCTAAAGATGATATTAGTGAGTTGGGAATTTGGACAAGAAAAACAGATTGTACTCTCTCCTATTTAACTTTCAGTCATAGGTTCATTTGTGGGTTGGTGGTTAATTGTACCTTTTCCCTGTCCTATTAATATTCACTCGTTCATTTGTGGGTCGGTTACTTGAAGGCAAAGATCAATGCAAGGAGAATTTGGATTAGTTGAACATGTATTATTTGTCAAAGTATATTTGCTAGAAATTTTGAATTTTTGTGAACTGATTAGCTTATAATCCATTTGCTTGTGCTGTAATAGAAAACACATAGGCGTTTGGCAAATAAATGACTAGTTATGAGATGGAATCATGTCTATGATGTTGTTTTCCTGTCAAACATGTTCTTCTACAAGTTCTACGTAGTTCTTTTGGTTAGTCATCATGCTAAAAGATATTGCTATTTGGAATCTGATTTGAACTGCAACTGGATTTTTCGACAATTGTGCCTTAGTGGGAAGTCAAGATTTTAACCAATATTACATCATTGCCATTTGGAACTGTAATAATGCCCGCACCACCTGCGGGAGTAAGGTCATATCGTTGTGATTTTTTTTTCTTCACCTTGTTTTGCAGGAGATGGCAATAGTAACATGATTCTTGCCCGAAGCGAAGATATTCGCACAGAAGATTCTGAAGCATATATCGCCTAACCATCCTATGTGTCCAGAGTTTCTTTCATAGAAGGATCTCATTCTGTCTCATTCTTTACAGGCTCCCCACTCGTCGACTTTTCTGTGAAGGTTACGTGTTATGCATGTCCGTTGCCGTTTGGAACTCTTACGATGCCCAGCCCACCATTTATGGGAGTAATAAGGTTATAGTGTTCTGGTTGTTTTTTCTCCACTTTGCAGGAGATGGCGATCCTAACATGATTCTTGGGAGAAGGTTCTTGCATTGCAGATTTTGTGGCAAAGGTTGCAGGTAGTTTCAGCAGAACATCACCTTGTGCATCCAAAGTTTCTTTTGTAGATAGATCCCATTCTTTACGGATTAGTTCTCCTTAGGTGAATTTACTGTGTTACTCCACCCCGTGAAGGTTAAATTTTATGCTCACATTTGTGCTCTTTGTGTAGGGTTTAGCTTAGCCGAAGTGAACGTTGGCCTCAGCACAAATGTTGCTCAAATGTTACATTTTTCTTGTTTACAAAGTAAAAGCCTAATCTTTGCTTGATTAGGAACAAACTTATTGAACTATTACCGAGTCAAATAGCATTCCTAAAAAATATAAAGTAAGTTTTATTATTCCCTTTTCTGGCTCTGTATCATAACATAACTTGCCATAAAAATTTCTGGAAGTACTTGGTCTTGCTTGAATTTTCTTTTACTAAAAAAGAAGTGAGATATGTGTGAGTTACTGTTGAGGTCTGTGTTGGAATGTTGCATCAATCAAGTGTTCACAGGATCTAACAGGGCATTCTTTGGCTTTGGATAGCATAGAGGATTTGAAGAAAAATACTCCCAGTGATGAATTAATTTGAAATTTATCATGAAGCAAATGGCAACTTATCGGCAATTTTCTTTTCCAGATATGACAAGTGTCCTACTCTAATCTTTGCTTGTTATTCTTTTTGTAGGAGCGAAGATTATTCAAGGTTGACACGATGCAGTTACAAGTGTCCAACTCTAATCTTCTCCTGTTATTCTTCCGAATCAACGATATCCATTGCTTTCGATTTAGGTTTCCTTGAAATACTGGTGAAAATCATTTTAGTTCTTGTATTAATTCATCTATGTTGATATTTTTCTAAAATTACTTTTCATTTATATTTGTAGAAGCCAAGATCATACAAGGTTGTCAAGATGCAATTACAAGTGACTTACTCTAATTGTTGCTTGATGTTCTTCTGAATCAAAGTTTTTCTGTGCTTTCCAATTTCGTCCCTGCAATACTGGAGAAATATTGCATTTAGTTGCTAGTGTAGTTCGGATATTCCTCTAATTGTTTTCTCTTTGCAGAAGTGAAGACTAAATGTAGCGCCCCGCTCCCGAACCCTACATCGGAACCGGTGCACCCGCCGTAATCCACTATGTGAGCTACAAAGCGTTTTTCAATTCTCTTACACGTCAGCAGTGACGTAGAAAATTTCACAGCGGAAATAAAATAAATAAAATAAACATTCATTTTATTTCAACATTTCAAACCCACGTCAATAAGTGCCATGTCTAAGTTCATTATTACATTTCAACATAAAGAAAATAAACTGCCAAAGTAAACATCTTCTTGTTCTATCTACTCCACTGCCCGAACTCAGCTCCGTCTTCTATGTATATGTAGTCGAACTCCTGCTCACCTGGGGAAAAATAAAGGGGTGAGTGATATAGAAATATCACCCAGTAGGTTCCCACCTCATTCCGAACAATTCCATATATGGCAACAAATAGCACATAGCACATATATAGACATAAATAACAAAGTAAATAAATAAAAACACAACACAACAATTATGCGATGTCATGATGCATGCTTGTGTCACACGCAACGACTTCTCCGCATACAAATGCCTGTCTCTCTACTGTGCTATGCATGAACCTCGAGGTGATCCTACCACACGCCTCGTCAGGCCACACGCCCCGTCAGGCCACACGCCTCATAGGGCAACACGCCTCGTAGGGCCACACGCCTCGTAGGGCAACACGCCTCGTAGGGCTACACGCCTCGTAGGGCCACACGCCTCGTAGGGCCACACGCCTCGTAGGGCAACACGCCTCGTAGGGCAACACGGCTCGTAGGCCAACACGGCACATAGGCCAATGAAATGCTCGTGCCATGAAATGCAATGTAATATATCGCACCATACAATTTTTCTTTTTTCCTCTTTTCTATACTCATTACCACATCCCAACAATTTTCCTTATTTCCTTAACAATTTTAAATCATTACTCTCTTTTCTAGAAACATAATTCATCACTTATTAATGAAATTATTATCCTTACCTTCGTTTATATTTAAAGAATTTGTCTATATTAATATCCTTACTTTCGTTTATATTTAGAGAATTTATATACAATAGAATAATTCGTAGAAAGACTAATATATATATATATATATGTTTAAAACATTTAAAGCCCTTTTTTTTAATTAAAGAAACCCAACCCAAACTCCCCTCAGCCCCCCCAGCCCGACCCCCCCAGCCCGACCCGCCAGCCCCCCAGCGCCCCTGCCCAGCCCGCCCCTGCCCCCAGCCCCAGCCCCCTTTCCTTTCCCTTTTCTTTCGGCCCTGTCCTGCCAACATCCAGGAGGCCCAAATCCCCCTTTTACTTTTTTTTTTTTTCAAATTCTTTTCCTGCTTGGGCTGAACACCTCCCAGCCCAATACCGAAATTCAGCCTTTTTTTTTTCCTATTCTTTCCTTCTTCAACTTTTAAGCCCATTTACTTACAATTTTCCAAACAACAAATATAATCCCAATTCTTCTTACAACTACAATATAACCATATCACTAATCAATCTCTTTTTCTTCTTTACATCCATACATTCGAAAACAACAATAACATATACTTAACATCTTTATGCAACAAAGAAAAAAAACAACTAGAACATATAACATATCAACTTAAATTGTAACATGCCAAAATAAACAATAATTTAAACACATAACAAATAATTCATATATGAAATAAATTCAAAAGGAGAGAGCCACCTACCTCTTAATTGTAGACTAAAATAAGTGGTGTTGATGTGGTGGTGTATGGGTGGTGTAGACTTCCTTCCCACCTTCTTCCTTTCCTTTCTAGCCTTAGCACTCTTTTCTTTTTCTTTTTTTTTCCACTCACACTCACGGCACCTTCCTTTTTTTTTTTTGTTATGCTTGGCCATTTGGCCTTTTTAGCCTAATATATTTAAAAGAGGGAGGAAAATAGTTGCATAGCCCTACGAGGCGTGTTGCCCTACGAGGCGTGTGGCCCTACGAGGCGTGTTGCCCTATGAGGCGTGTGGCCCGACGGGGCGTGTGGCCTGACGAGGCGTGTGGTAGGATCACCTCGAGGTTCATGCATAGCACAGTAGAGAGACAGGCATTTGTATGCGGAGAAGTCGTTGCGTGTGACACAAGCATGCATCATGACATCGCATAATTGTTGTGTTGTGTTTTTATTTATTTACTTTGTTATTTATGTCTATATATGTGCTATGTGCTATTTGTTGCCATATATGGAATTGTTCGGAATGAGGTGGGAACCTACTGGGTGATATTTCTATATCACTCACCCCTTTATTTTTCCCCAGGTGAGCAGGAGTTCGACTACATATACATAGAAGACGGAGCTGAGTTCGGGCAGTGGGGTAGATAGAACAAGAAGATGTTTACTTTGGCAGTTTATTTTCTTTATGTTGAAATGTAATAATGAACTTAGACATGGCACTTATTGACGTGGGTTTGAAATGTTGAAATAAAATGAATGTTTATTTTATTTATTTTATTTCCGCTGTGAAATTTTCTACGTCACTGCTGACGTGTAAGAGAATTGAAAAACGCTTTGTAGTTCACATAGTGGATTACGGCGGGTGCACCGGTTCCGATGTAGGGTTCGGGAGCGGGGCGCTACACTAAAGGCGGGTGAGACCATGCAACTACAAGTATCCAACTCTAAAATGTGGACACATTCTTTCGTATCAAAGCTTCCTGGCTTTGATTTTAGGTTTTTCCAGGGACTCCCTGCAATATTGGTGAGAGGTTGCATTTAATTCTCGATTCGTCTATGGTGTTATTTTTCTAAATTTACTTTTCTTTTCCTTTTTGCAGAAGCAAAGATAATACAAGATTACAGGACCGCAATCACAAGTGACCAACTATGATTGTCACCTGATATCCTTCCGAAGCAAAGATTTCTATGCTTTCCCATTTAGGATTTTCCAGAGAATACAATACCGGTAAATGTTTCCTTTAGTTCCTTGAGTAATTTATCTATGGTGTTAATCTGATACTCGTTTTCTGCTAAAGGTAAAACTTATCTTATATATGCAATCGTACTTCACAAATCTCAAATTCATTCGTATGAGAACAGAAGTACGTGCTTGTACAGAAAGATATCTGTTGTGAATTTTATCTTTCTTTTTGACTTCGTTTCTTTAATAGATATTCATAAATTTAAAGGGCAAAAGGCATCACTTTGAAATATCATGTCACTCTTTTCCTTCTTGGATATATACCAAATGTGTGATCATCTTTCTTTTCCTGGATATCTGTTTCTTGCCCTTTGGTTTTTGCAACTTTTGACCACTAAATATGTGGTAGTAAACCTTATCATTTGAAGGATACAATGATACTTCTCAAGGACATTCAAGGCATTAACCACACTTTTCTTTAACTGTATGCAAAGTAGACGACAAAATTATTCTTGAGACGTACATGAGCTAAAATTATTGTCGCGGTTAAGTATAATTCCTAGTTTTTTTTTGTTTTTCTATTGCTTCTTGTTTCATGGTCGACCTTTTCTCTAATTCAAGGAGGATAGTAGTGATGCCTACACTAAAATCATCTTCCATTAAAAGGATGCCTGGTTACCAATGAAGAGGATAGGAGCATCATCATCATCATCATCATCATCATCCGGACCCAGTATATCCCAACGACAGCAAAAACTATTGCTAGGGTCTGGGGAGGGTAAGTGTAGACAGAAAATACCTGCTTCCAGTGAGACCCCGGCTCTATATGTACCTGCATAAATGACATAATAATAGAGATATTCTGTGCTAGTGTGTTAGTGAGAAAATTCAAGGAATACAAAAAAAGGCTTTCTATATTAAAATACACATCACGTGTATATGTACATATAATGTAAAACAACGGTATAACGGTATAACTTACGCAACCAAGTAGAAAGTCAACCTAAAACGTAGATAGTGACTACGCCTATCGATGTCCCTAAATATACTCTAAAGTGTCCCTACATATGGCCTATGCCTCGTTAATCTTAATCTTATGTCTCCATGAACTCCTATCCTGGACCATGTCCTCAGAGAGGTGCAAATCTACTAGGTCGTGTCTTATTGCTCATCCCAAGTCAGTTTGAGCTTGCCTTTACTCCTGTTCCCCTTTACAATGAGGATATATAATATATGCGATACGTATAGGACTGTCTACTAGCAGTTCACCGTAAATTCATTTACTGAGTACTTGGAATCATAACCATGTTTAGGGGTGTACATGGTTTGGTTCGGCCGGTTTTGGGACATTTTACACACCAAACCGTATGTAACGGTTTTAAAATTATAACACCGAAACTGGACCCGGACTGGTCAACAAACTGTTTGACCGGTCCAGTTTGGTTTGGTTCGGTTTCGATTTTTACCGGTTTGCAAAATTTCTTTAACACAATGTACACAATCTCTGAATGTGGACAAACTACTCTTCCTCAGCTATCCTTCCAAATATTCACATGGCAACAGAGATATTAATGAGTTCCCGACTCACATGGCAGAATCTTATGTGCATAACTTGGTGAACGAGTGGAAGAAAAGGGTAGGTGAATTAGATATTCAGACCAAATTAGAATTCAAGAAAACTGATACTTATCTTCCAATCGAACAAACACCACACAATCGAACATCCTCCAAGCTGTTGTATTTCCTTGCCCGATGACACTGTTGGCAACAGCAGGTCCTTATGGAAAGAAAAGATACCATAAGAATTTTATTTTAATAGAAATACACACATCAAGAATGCTTGTATCATCTCTAGAAGCTTATATCAACTTCCAGACAGAAACTACACACAACATATAAAGAATCTTACAATGAACAGAACATCAGATTCCCAAGACCTTCTGAAAGCCTAAAAAAGGAAAAGAACTTGAAAAAAAAATGAAAAAAAAAACCTTCTCCAGGGATGTGCAAGGTCCAACGATTCCTTGGATTTTAACATAATTCGAACAATTAATCTCAAGTGTGCCGCTGCAAAATATAGCAACATACCTTAACTTCAAAAACATTATGCCGTCCACCTTACATAAAAAGTGAAAATCATCATAGAACAGTACTCTAATGAACCATATAACGTGAGAAAATCAGAAAATCAAAAACTCCTTGTTCATGTTAAACATACAGTTAACTTCAATCCACACATTGGTAATCTCAAGAAGATTCTTTCTTTAATGGCAGAGTCAGATTGGTACTAATGTTACAGACTTGTAGAAAGTTTTCCAAGAGGAAGAGAACATAGACCCTGCACCGGTGTCCGCTGCTGAAGGCTTCACCGACGCTAACTGATACTTAGCTTCCACCTTACAGGCTTCTTAGTAAAAACGGATTGTTGGCAGACGAGAGGCGGCAGAGTTAGGGCTGAAGGGAAATTGGGAATTGATGATTAGGTGGGAAAATGGAACGGGAGGAGCTCAGTCTAGAAGATTCTAATGCCTTTTCTTTTTGTTATATAATATATATAATATTTAAAAATTTTAATATATAATTATAGTAAACCGGTCCGGTCCGGTTTGACAGTTTAAAATGTTTAGAACCGAAACCAAACCGACAAACACAGTCCGGTTTTTCATTAACATATAAACCGGCTGTTAAACGGTTTGGACCGATGCGGTTTAGTTATTTGGTCCGGTTTTTAAAATTTTTGTTCGACCCTAACCATGTTTATTCATATTCTTTTATTTGGTTGCCTTGGCGAGGTAACTTTTCAGCTTGTGTTGCATATTTTCTTATCTGAAGGCCTTCCAGATTATGGAAATGAGAGAGAACACTACATGTCAACCGTCACATCACTTGCTTATGGCTCAACAAGGAGGGTTACAGTGGTTGCAACTGCTTTTTCGAGTTTCCAACACCAAAGATGATCTTTATTGGCCACTTTATGTTCCATATTGAGAATCTTTATGGTTCAATTTTATAGCAGGTGTCATCATCATTTTCTAATTTGCCATATTTTTTGTACCATTAAATTCTCTATTTTAACCTTGTTTAGTGTGTAAATATTATTAATAACTTTTTTTAACATCTACGGCTTTTATCATTCTTCACAATAGTTGTACTTCCTTTAGGGGTTAGCTTATGTTGGTTTAATAGGTATAAGGTAACTAGTGTGTTATATGGAACACTTCAAAACAAACATCTCTTTTATCATTATTCATAATGATATTACTTCGTTTAGGGGCCAACTTATGTTGGTTTAATAGGTATGGTTTAACCGGTCTGTTGTATATCGGACATTGCTTGAATGCTGAGTTTCCCTAGAAGAATTTGGTTGCTAAAAGCAGCAAAGGATTTTGCTTTCCAAAAGAAAAAGTTAAAGTTGATCCTTGTAATTGTCACTAGTTGTTTTCTTAATAATTATTGTTTTGTTGCTTAACTGCTAGTTGTTTTCACTAATTGGTATGAAGTTTTCTTGTCTGTATGTCACTAGCATCTACAACATTATAATAGCTTTGAAACAAAAAGAGATAATAATGATCATTTCAGAATTTTCAGAAAACAAGTTTGCTTTTTCCTGTTTCCTATTTTACTATCATCGACGAGTGTATTTGCGTGTCTGTTGCTTGTAAGGGAAAGATCATTGCATTGAAAATTTGGATTAGTTGAACAAGTAGTACTTGGATGCTTGGAATTTGTCGAGGTAAAAGTCTGTATTTGTTTTGTCGGGTGAAAAAAATATACCTGACTATGTCTATTTGGTTCAAAACCTTCATTTGTTTCTTAAATACAAAGTGATATTGGCATGGCATGTGTGATGAGTTTTTCAGAAATGTGATTTTGATTTCACTACCAAGAAAATTTCTTCATTGACCTGGTTTTAGGTGCATGCCCTTGTGATAAATCCTAGTTCCTTAAGTGCTCATATTTGAATATGAGTTTGACAGCAAATCTGCATAGATATCCATTTGTGCATATCTTATTTATTGACTTTCTTAATGAATTTATCTAGTAGTAAGTACCACTAATTGTCTAGATTTTTCTTTTCTGTCCTGGTACTTGATACATGTGCTTTGGAAATTATAGCTTAGTTTTTGAATAATATACTTGTTTATCTTTTCTCTTGGTGATCTTCATTTTAGAGTTTATTTGTGTTGGTTTAATAGGTAGCCGACCTGCTCGTTTATATATGAAACAGTTCAAAGCAATCATCTCTGGATGCAGCTTGGATGCTGGTACCCCTCAAGATGGTATTAGTGAGTTGGGAATTTGGACAAGAATAAGAGCTTGTACTCTCTCCTATTTAACTTTCGATTATAGGTTCGTTTGTGGGTTGGTGGTTACTTGTACTCCCTCCGTCCTATTAACTTTCACACAGAGTCATTTGTGGGTCGGTTACTTGAAGGTAAAGTCATTGCATGGAGAATTTGGATTAGTTGAACCAGTATTATTTTGTCAAAGTGTATTTGCTAGAAATTTTGGTTTTTGTGAACTGATTAGCTTATAATCCATTTTCTTGTGCTTTGATAGAAAAGGCATAGGCGTTTAATAAATATATGACTTGTTATGAGATGCAATCACGTCTATGATGTTTGTTGTTTTCCTGTCAAACAAGTTATAGAAGTTCGATATGGTGCTTTTGTTTAGTCATCATGCTAGAGGATATTGCTATTTGGAATATGATTTGAACGGCAACCGAATTTTCGACAAGCTAGGTCTTAGTGTGAAGTCAAGGTTCTTACTAATATTACGTGCTTGCCATTTGGAACTGTAATAATGCCGCACCACCTTTGGGAGTAAGGTTATATTGTTGTGATTTTTTTTCCTTCATCCTTTTTTGTAGGAGATGACAATATTAACATGATTCTTGCCAGAAGATTTTCGCACGGAAGATTTTGAAGCATATATTGTCAAACCATCCCATTTGTCCAAAGTTTCATAGAAGGATCCCATTCTATCCCATTCTTTAGACTGATTCCCATAAGGGAAATTACTGTGCTTCTCCACCGTCGATCTTTCTGCGAAGGTTGCATGTTATGCATGTTCGTTGCCGTTTGGAATTGTAACGATGCCCAGCCCACCATTTACGGGAGTAAGGTTATAGTGTTCTTGTTGTTTTTTCCCCACTTTGCAGGAGATGGCAATCCTAACATGTTTCTTGGAAGAAGGTTCTTGCGCTGCATATTCTGTGACAAAGGAACACCATCAAATGCATCCAGAGTTTCTTTTGTAGATGGATCCCATTCTTTATAGATTAATTCTCCCCCAGGTAAATTTACTATGCTACTCCACCCTGTGAAGGTTAAATTTTATGCTCACACTTTTGCTATTTGTGTAGCGTTTAGCTTAGCTGAAGTGAATGTTGGTCTCAGTACAAATGTTACTATTTCCTGTTTACTAAGTAAAAGCCTTATCTTGGCTTGATTGGGAACAAACTTATTGAACTGTTACTGAGTCGAATTGTATTCCTCAAAAATATAAAGCAAGTTTTATTCTTCGCTTTTCTGGTTCTGTAGCATAGCATAGCTTACTGTAGGAATTTCTTGAAGTGCTTGGTCTGGCTTGAATTTTCTTTTATTAGAAAGGAAGGGAGATATGTATGAGTTATTGTTGAGGTCTGTGTTGAAGTGTTGCAGCAACAGTGTTCACATGTTCTAGCAGGGCATTTTTTGGCTTTGGGAAGCATAGAGGAACCAAAGAAAAATACTTCTAGTGATAAATTAGTTTGAAATTTATCATGAAGCAAATGACAACTTATCGGC
This sequence comes from Eustoma russellianum, assembly GCA_036186865.1. Taxonomy (NCBI): domain Eukaryota; kingdom Viridiplantae; phylum Streptophyta; class Magnoliopsida; order Gentianales; family Gentianaceae; genus Eustoma; species Eustoma russellianum. Next base: position 3,395,172 of record AP025051.1, read on the forward strand.
AATTTTCTTTTCCAGATATTACAATCGGTGAGCATCCTGACATCCTGAGATATTAAGATTCCTTGTGACGCATCTTAAACTTATATTAGTTGTTATTCTGTAACTACTGGAGTCACCCACAAGCATGGTTATTTTATAATGTGTGTACCATAAGGAGTCATGTACGTGATTGATGAACAAAGAACCTTTATTTTATGTCTGGGTCTTGTTTCAGTCCAGGTGGATGGAGGTGTGCATCTTAGCGAAGGGACGCACTTCAAATTCATTGATGGATAAAGGATTTCTTTTAATCATTGGTTCTGAATAATATTCTTATCGTCTTCCCTGGTAATGGTTCTTTTTTCATTTAGGCAAAGATTTACTTGTTTTAATTTATTACAGTACTAGCTACGTTGGTGCACTTGTTCGAATATACCGATCAGTCGTCTGACCATAGCTTGGACACCAATTTGCAGTAAAATCATGGGTAGTCTGAGATATAAAAAATGTTCCAATCTCGGGGTATCCTTAAATTATTTTTAATAAAACTGCTGTTAATTCTCATCATATTGCCCCAGGCCATAATCAGACTGTATCCAAGTAATTTTAAGGAAATACAAGTGCTAAAACCTATTACAACGGGGTAACAGATAAGCTTTAGATCTCCGTAAGGTTTCTTCCAGTTTCCTTGAGTGATTCTTTCCTTTTGAATAGTAAATTTAAATGAGCTTTTATTTGCTTACTAAAAAAAAGGTGCTTTAATTTGCCTGATCTGACAACCTTGTCTAAACTTAAAGAGTTCACAGGAAGACCGAAACTTAAATTGATATACATTGTCCAAGGAATTTTCCCTGTAGAGAGCAAAAGGGTTCTTCCGTTCTTCATGGTGATGCAGGCAAACAGGTACTGATGCTACTTTTGTACAAAATGGCTATTTATAGCCTTGAGTAGAGACTGAATAAATATCATAGATCTATGAGATCTATCTAAGGAAACAATTCGAAAATAGAATTAACATGATTCTTCTAATTTAGGAAGAGATTAACCATTATTTCTATAAAATATTATATACAATTCTTTTCTTTTTCCTTATAATTCATACGAATGTGTCAGCATCCAAGGGAGGAAGCAGAAGATCATCTTCTTCTTCATTCCCAAAGCCACCTCCATCATCTTCAGAGACGTCACTTGAGTGGCATAAAGTCTCTGGACTCCCGCTGAGAGTCCTTTCCTTTTTTTGGGTGAGGATTGAACCTTACTCCTTGCAGAGTTAGGGGCCAATTATAGGTCTTTCTTCTTTCTCTTGATTTCCTGGTTGTTTTCCCCCTTCATAATCTCTCTCTTCTTTATCAGAGTTTTGAGAGTCCAACCTCTTATTACTTCTATCCAAACCATTGAATTCCATAGCAAGATGTTTTCATATTGTAAATTTAGAGAATTCTAAAGTCGACAATAAGAAAAGTACTTTATCATAGTATCCATATCAGTTCTATCATTATTCATCTTATCATGAATTTGACCACATAACATTCATCAAAATCATTATCGTTCTCACATAATGGGATGTACTTATTAGGAGAGATCAAAGAAGACGTACATTTGCCTTGTAAGATGTTTTTGGAGAAATTTGCTGGAGATTGCCTAATTCCTCTTCTGTGCCTTTAGTTTGCCTTTGTTGCTTTCTTTACCTGTATCTATAGATTTGCCAATATCATTACGTCTCTGATCCCAGCGTGCGTGGCTCTGCCAGCTGCAGCAGCAGGGAACCTAGCCTGATTCCCATCCAAGGATTTACTTGTTTCTTGCTAGTCTTTGATGGCTTTTCCTTTTTCTTCACATGAGTAGCCAAATGTTTTACACTTAAAACACTGGAATGGATTTTTCTGCTGCTTTTGGATATACTGGGGTGTTTTACTTCCTGGCTTTTATGTAATTATATATTGGGGACTTATGGACACCGACATACGTTTAGGGTATTGCATGTAAACTGATGGAATCTCACTTAATAGCCAAACATTTGACCCATTACTTATTTAACAGTTAAACATTGATGAAACTCACTTAACAGCCAGTCTTTTTGAGAATTGGGTCACGTACAGTCAGAAACGGGGAAAAAACATGTGCATCAGGTAATTGGTGACGTGGCGAATTTTGGACATTTAGTGATTTTTTAAAAAAGAAAATCGATTTTATCTTTTTTTTTTAAATTTCATTTATCGAAAAAAAGATGTTATTATTATTTTAAATTAGTAAAAAATCAATATTACCTTCCACTTTATCTTCTTCTTCCCCACTCCCCTCCTCCTCCAATGCGTCCCCCCCTCTGCCACCACCACTATCACCTTCTTCCATTTATTCTCCAGTCACCATTAGCTGACTGTTCCTTAGGAAAGGTAATAATAGAAAGCAAAAAATTTGGGAGCCTGTGAAGAAGAATGAATATGGAGGAGGACTTGTGAATCTGAACATCAGCGGCGGATTTCGGTGGACTTCTGGCCGCAATAATGTTTTCTCACTTCTTTCACTTCCCAGGTTACTTCCGTATCTTTATTACAATCTCATTATGTTGAATTGCGATTTATTTTGAGTTGTTGGTGAATTGGTGGTTATTTGTGCAAATTAATGGTTAAGTGGTGAATGGGAGGAGGTGGCGGAGGCGGTGGGGAAGATGCTGTGGGAGAAGGAAAAATTTTACAAAAAAATTTGGATGATATTAGTTTGCCACGTGGTGACCCCTGATTGGTCAGCACAGTCAACAGTCATTTTGGCCAAGTCAACGGTCACCAACATGTTCTCTGGCTGTAAGTGAGTCATTTTTCAAAAAGACTGGCTGTTAAGTGAGTTTTATCAATGTTTAACTTTTAATTGATTAATGAGTCAAACTTTTGGCTACTAACTGAGATTCCCTCCATGTAAACTATTGTGTTAGTATATTTTGGGCAAGTCATGCTTCCTGTTGCTATCCCAATCAACCACTTTTCTGATTCTGTCTAATTTGCTTCATCTATGAAACTTTAATTTACCCCCAAAAAAAAAAAATAACACACATTTTCAGTGGCATTTACCTTTACAAGTAATACGGGATTCTATGCTTGGCAAGAAGGAATGGGATAATACTGAATCAGGAGCTGACATGTATTCTTTAGTGTGGGTATGGACTTGTTCGGTTGCGAATGGTAAGGAGTAATGTATGTGATCGTTGAAGAAAGAACCTTAAGTCTAGGCTTATTTCCATCCAGGTGGATGTAAGCCTGCATCTCAGGGAAGGGTTGCACATCATTTTTATTGGTGGACAAGGTTTTTCTTTTGATGACGGTTCTGAATAATATTCTTGCTATCTTCTCTAATACTGTTTTTTTGTCGTTTAGGGAAACATTTACTTATTATTAGGGTACTGTCTATGCTGGTGCAGTTACTTACATATATCGAGCAAATAAACTCGTCTGACCATAGCTTGGACGTCAATTTGCAGTATAACTGCGGGTAGTTGAGATGTGTAAGATATTTGAAAAAACTACCTTTGCATTCCATGTGGTTTTAGGTAATGACTCTTAAAATCCTTCCAGTTTAAAAGATGACCTTTACACCTGTGTTTTTTGACTCAATTCGAAACTCAATTAAACCATTTCATCCAACCATTGGATGTGAAATGTCCTTTTTGCCGTCACTTGATTTAGGTTTCGGTTTGTAATCAATCGGCTTGCACCACGGTTGAAACTTCCATATTTCTGGCATAATCGAGCAATCTACAAAACTTAGGATGCACAGTGACTCCCACATCTCGACTTCATGCTTCTCTTCTGATGGAGCAATACAAGTCATTGTAGAAGACTTCAGTAAAGGTGGAAATAAAAGTATATTTACATTTTCCAGAGCCATTTGGATGGGCAATTTCTTCTATTCAAAGCTTAGCACTAGTGGACACAACTGAGACTACTTCAACCATTCATAGCTTAGAAACTTGAACAATAATTACTATTATGTGTCCGCCTGGGAGTTGTATTTAATTACCGGAATTCTACCATTACCGTACAGGACAGTTAGCAGTATACGATGGTAGGAGGAAAAAAAGGGATAATTTCATAAAAAATTTGTACTTTAACCAACCGGAAATTTATTCCCGTTCGGAATGTGTCGGAATGTTGTAAACCAGTTAAAAGGCATATGTTTCATCCGTAACGGTTTACTTATATAGTTTAATTGAGTTTCTAATTTAGTCCAAAACCACAAGGGGTCTAAAGGTCATGTTTTAAAGCAGAAAGGGTCTAGGGGTCATTACCTCAAACCACAAGGGGTGTAAAGGTAGTCTTTCCAAAATATTTTGATTTATGGTGAGTTTTTCTTATTTTCCTTTAGTATGAATTTTGTTGATAATTCTCATTGTGCTAGTGCCCCAGGTTAAAGTCAGAATAAGTATCCAAGTACATGAAAGAAAATGCAAGGTTAATAAGCTACTGCAATCACATAAATATATGCTTTGGAGTTCCAAAATGTTGCTGGCCATTTCCTTGAATTCCTCTCTCTATTTCTTTGCTTCCCCCAAATTGAAATTAGCTCTTATTTGCCTGAGCTAACAACCTCCCTATCTACACAGGAAAACCGAAGCTTAAACTGATAAATAGATTAATAGTTTTTCCCTGTAGAGAATATAAGATGTCTTTCGTGGTGATACAGGGAAACATGCAGACTGACAACTTTTGGACCTATTCTAAGTGCTATCTGGGGTGCATTTCAATAATAATTCCATCTGCATTAGCTAAGTTTTTTCAGATTTGTTGGGGAAAAATGTTGTCGAAAGCACATACTTAAAAATTAAATTTCAATCTTTTTCTTCTAAAAATTTGCAAAATTATATTTCTTGCAAAGGCTAAGCTCTGTTTTGGTAGAGATAAATTAGCGCTGCTTCGTGGAAACACTAACATTATTTCATAGCTTGCATCAAGTATATGATAACAATCAATTCCTGGTGTTTTCCATAATAAAAAAACCTCCATTACTTATGGTTGCGATCTTTTGCCTCTTGCATCCTTACAGTTAGAATTTAGTTACTAACTTCTGCATTAGTCTTGGTTCCGTTCTTCTTTCTTTTTGTATTTACATCATGTTCACGTAGATGTTGTCCTTTCCATGTTATAACACCTATATCCAACCTGCAGCAATGGCCGTTGATACTTTTTACATATTTTAATGTTAAACATGATTTTGGGCTTGATGAAACAAAGGAACGGGGCATAGTGATAATTTCCGTGTCTAAGTTTATGTCTGCACAAGTCAAGTCAAAGGCAGATTCATATTTTAACCACTCTGAAATATTCTTCCTCAACCTGAATTTACACATGTTCATTTTAAGTTTATTCAAACTCCGATAGCTGTTAATCATCTATTATTATGATGCAAGCTCTTATTATTCTTGAAGCCAACAACCCAATTGCCTTGACGCTCCTCCTATGACTAAGTTGTTACCACACTCCCAGCTGTATTGAGCTTCATCCAACCTCCAAGAGTTGCTACCCACTTGGCGTTAGACGGTTTGTTCTTTGTCTGAATTCCTTCTTTCTGAAAGGCTACTGGTGCCAATTTGATTTTTGCGTTTCACAAATATAACTTCACTTCTTAAAGGAACGATTTTCTTTGACAATTTCAGACATTTAGATGCCGCAGAAATTGCTTTGTTTTTTAGTCACAAGCTTAACCGATTAAGTATATTTCATCCTTCCCATAAATTGTACTACTAGAAACGTCCAAAACTTTGTGTAATGAGTTATGTGTCCGATGCCATGATTTTGATCTTTATGTTATAAATTTAATATTACTAAACATGTTCGGAGTTCCCATAGCAGCTCCATTTAGACTAAGGTTGAGCAACAAATTTATGCAACTATACGTTTATGCATATCTTATCTAACGACTTTCTTGTTGAATTTCTCTAGTGCTAAGTGTCATAGATTGTCTAGATTTTTCTTTCTGCCGATCTACATGACATAGATGGCCTAGACATAATATTAACAGGTTTTCGAATTAAATATGATTTTGCTCTTGGAAAAATAAAAAATTCAAATTCTTCTTTTGACTTTTCATAGTGCAATGGGCAGGTCCAAATTAGTTGACATCTATAGACTTTCTTCTTTCTTGCAGGAGTCAGAAACTGGTTCTGGAGATTGACAATCTAGAGACTCAGTAGGTACTTTATCAAATTGAGGTTTACTTTTACGTGAATAGACAATTATGTCATATGGTTGTTTTGGTATTATTTGTGGACTAGGCTCGGCGGTTAATTCTCCCCCTGACTCACTGTTGTGGACATGAGAGGGAGGCAGTGAGTCGTGTTGAAGGTTGGGGAAGCAGAGGTAAGGGAAAAGCATTAGGTGAGGAAGGTGAACTGAGGTCACGCTCATCCAAAGTCTCCCTGGATTCTGTTAAGTGAGAAAAGGAGGATTCGGTTTCTCGAAAGTAAACATCCATGGTAACAAACACTTTGCGAAGTGTGGGGGAATAACATTTGTACCCTCGTTGAGTTGGTGTGTAATCGATAAAATACATGAGGTTAATTTAGATTTTGTTGGAGAATGATTATGGTCAAAAACGACACAGCCAAACAATTTGAGATGAATGTTAGAACCACAATAAAACAGAGGATAGGTTTGTTGGAGAACCGAAATGGAAATTTTGTATTAGAGAGGTTTGGAGGGAAGGTGATTAATAAGATGACAAACAGTAAGAACAGCTTCCCCCAAAGGTACGAAGGAACGTGCATTGTGAACATGAGAGGTTGTGCAACTTCCAAAAGATGGCGATTCTTTTGTTCAGCTACACCGTTTTGTTGTGGTGTATCTGGGTAAGAACTTTGGTGTACAATCCATTCAAGGCTAAATAAGTATTCAGAGTTGTGTTGAAGTATTCAGTATCATTATCCGTGCGTAGAACTTTGATGGTGGTTTGGAACTGGTTTTTTATCATGGAATGAAATTTTTTGAAAATAGTAGCTACCTCAGTTTTTCCTTTGAAAAGGTAGACCCAGCAGACTCTTGTGTAATCATCGATGAAAGTAATTAACCACCTGGTACCTGGAATATTTTTAACACGAGACGGACCCCATATATCACTATGCACGATATAGAATGGAAAAGAGGGAGCATAAGATTTAGCTGGGTAAGAACTCCGAACATGTTTTGCAAAGGTACACGCATCACAATATAAAGAAGTCAACTGCTTATTATGAGCAATCTGGGGAAATAACTGTTTGAGATAAGGAAGGTTAAAATGTCCCAGTCTTTAATGCAATGAAAGTATATTGTCATGCTGTGAATCAACAAAAACAGCAATAGGGTAAGGGGAAACAGTAGTATGAAAGACAAGTTCTTTATTTGGTCTTGTGTTTCCGCGGTTGTCATCCTCAAAGTAATAAAGCCCACATTTTTCTTTAGCAATGCCAATCTTCCTCCCCGATCCCTGCTCCTGCAAATTACAAGATTCAACAGAAAACTTAGCAACACACCTCGAATCCTTTGTAAGCTTGCTAATAGAAATTAGGTTGCAAGTTAAATTTGGGATATAAAATACTGATTGAAGAACGAGTGAGGGAGACAACTTTACTGATCCTTTACCCGCCACAGATGCAAAAGTACCATCGGCCACTTTGACTCTTAGGTTCACGTAATTTGGGACATATGTGGTAAACAGAGATAAGTTACCTGTCATGTGATCGGTTGTCCCTGTATCAAAAATTCAAGAGGGGGTTTCCACTAATTAGCCATACCTTGACCGGTGTTCTCACTGGACTGAGTAGGTGCCTCAATTTGAGTTTTCAGGAGGGCGAACAACTGTTCAATTTGCGGTTGGCTAAGTGCAACTTGGCTTGGATTGCTGGCGGGTGAGCGATCCTCTGTCACTGCAGCAAGGCCATGACCATAAGTCTTCATAGGCCACTTTGTCCGTGCATCTGGTGGCTTCCCATGGAGGTCTAGCACTTTTCTTGGGTGTGTCCAAGCTTGTTACAATGTGAGCATCAAGGACAATTATTCATACGAGAACCAGCAGTTTTAGCGGTCAAGGCAGACACATCACTTGGCCTTTCAGTGGACATGGCAGGGTGTAAGTCTCGTTTTTCTCTTAGAATAACACGGCGGCATCTCTGTGCATGTGCATGTGCGTGCATCTCTGTGTATTATGTATTTGTGTATGTGTGTATATGTGTCTGTCCGTGCGTGTATGTTTCAGTGTGTGTACGTGAATATGTGCATGTGTGTCTCTTTATGTAGTGTATGTGTAGTGTGTAGTGTGTAGTGTGTATGTATGTACAGCTGCATTATGTGATCAACCCAGTTACACTTATATTGAGTTGCAAGGGTCCTTCCCGTTTCTCCCTTAACGATCTCTATTAAATTTCCTTGTGTATAGAAGGCATCTGTGGGCTAGATGATATCAGTGCCTTGCTAATGTATTATATTGATAAGGCGGAGAAAGGGTAATACAACCAATCACGTCAATAAAACTAGAAATAGTGCACTATGAAAGCATTTTTTTCATGATATGAGATAACATTATTTCAAATAAAGTCTCGAACATTTTGTTCCGACAATAAGCTACAAAAACTGCAGCGACAAAGAGCCTAAAACACTGCTTTTAGTTAAAATCATGTTTCCTCTTTCCTCATTGTAGGAAATAGTACAATAGAAATTAAGGATTAAGAATATTGTTTTATGTTTCAATAGGCTTCGTGTAAATAGCCGTTAGGCATTGGGTTTTGGGTTGTTACCGTTAGAAGCTTGTAGTTGTATATATAAGTAGTCTTCTCTTTCATCAAGTAGTTTTTTGATGAATAACCTTCTGAGGTTAAATCAGAATACAAAACTGTTCTTCCAAGAATTGATCTATATGTAATACCTACACACAAACTATCTATTGAATTCACAGTTGATTACACTTCTCTTGTGATTTTACTGTGCTGTTATCAAAAATGATAATGTATGCACAGCGTAATTGTAATGCACTGATCATATTTTGATCATTGGTTGAATGAAATATTTACATTTTAACCAAATAATAATAATAATAATAATAATAATAATAATAATAATAATAATGTGGTTATGTCAAAAACATTGTGTGCTAAAAGTCAAATAAATTGAAACAACATGGTTTTGTTGTTGAGAAAATATTACGTTCGTACAGAAAATACGTATTAACACAATTGTAAAAATAAACTGGACACAAATTAGTTTTGTTGATGAAAAAATAAAATTTTCAAAAATAAAGAAGAGGTTGGCACATCACGTCAAAACTGTGTTGTGCATCACAGTTATGTCAAAATCGTATTGTGCCAGAAGTCAAAGTAACACAACACAATTTTTGTCAAAACCATATGTAATAGATTTGGATTTACTTCCAGAAGTGCGATAAAAATAGAATTTATTATTAACACTAATAAATTTTGCTTTTTCACGAATTTCTATTTTAGTATTTTTCACCTGTACATGAGGATAATAAAACACTTCAACATAATGAATAATGAATCCTTTTCGTGTTTCTTTGTTTTTGTTTTTTGGTTTTTCTTTGTTGTTTTGTTTTTCTAACCATAGGGGTTGTGTTGTTCGGAAACCACTTTAACCCAAACTAGAGGGGAGGTAAAAGTCTATTTAGCCAAACTACAGGGGAGGTAAAGGTAATTATCCCTTAAAAATATTGTCACGGTTGATTTTTCAATATATCGTATTATATTATTCTATAAAATAAAATAAAAATAATAATACATGCATTATAATACCAATATACAAATGTTACGACTCTTATTTTCTTTCCATCAATATCAATGTGTACCACGACAAATTTTACTACCACGATGTGATGACTCCTAGATGAAAAAAGCTAAGAATGTAGTCGAATTCAGAACGCACATTGTAAAACATTATGTAACAAAAATTCATATGTCCACAACCCATGCAAAAAGCTCATAAATGGGTTGCCAACTCATGATATGGTGGCATGCACCCATTGGAAGGAAGCAAATATTCTGGACATGAAGATGTACGATGATATATAAACAACAGTGTTGCTATTCTTTTCACGTGGCAATCACATTAGCTTTGTTTGATTGCTTCGTGTTGAGTTGAGCACAAATCTTACTACATACTCCATGAATTTCAGAAATAAATGTTAATAATTTAACATGTAGAGATTACATATATAACAAAAAAGTTAAAGTGAACAGAATAATAGATACGCTGTCAATAGTTTATCAGACATGAAAGTGAACAAGGATAATGGGACATTGACTGGGCATTCTCCTAAAAAGCGGCTGATAATTGGTCTATAAAACGTCGTTCTCGCTGCACCAGTCTTCCGCGTTCGCACAGGGTCTGGAGAAGGACCGGATCGCTTCGCGATCTGATGTATGCAGTCTTACTCTATACTTTATGCAAGAGACTATTTCTGCGGATCGAATCAGTGACCTCAATGTCACAAGCGCAGGTTTAACCAATGGAGGGTAGCTAGGTTGAGAACAAAACAAAAGTCGATGAAAAGTACGCTCTAAAGTGGAGGAGCTAGTGAGCAGTAGTTTTAAAAGTTAATAATTCGAGATAATTACCCTTACCTCCCCTGTGGTTTGGCTAATTCGCCAAAAATGTTCGTGTGGTTTGGCTAAATAGACTTTTACCTCCCTTTTAGTTTGGGCTAAAGTGGTTTCTGGCCAACACAGACCCCTATGGTTTGAACGGACTTGGCCGGAAATCTCTTTAACCCAAACTAGAGGGAAGGTAAAGGTCTATTTTCAAAACATAGGGAAATTTTTGGCGAATTAGCCAAACAACAAGGGAGGTAAATGTAATTATCCCTTGTTTATATGTTAGTTTTCACTTTTCATATTATCAAGCTGTTATCAAATTGTTGCTCCCATGATGTCCATATAATAGATATAATTTTAGTGTTTAACAATGAATGCACATATAATTAACAAGTTAACAAGTTGGGAAAGACAATTTTTACAGAAAATATAAAAAACAATTTATTTAAGCATCATGTCCACGCAGATAACTGATAGTAAACAAAAATCTTAACTAAATCAAATTACATATAGATACAAACATCAAATTCGCTTGTCATTTATATAAAATAAAGAAGCCGGGTGGTAAAGAGGAAAATAAAGAAAATACGTTAAAGAAAAAGATAAAGATAGAGCGAAAATAAATACCAGATGGTACACGAAAAACACAACTATAAAATTTATTTTTATATTTTATAATAACTTTGATACAAAACAGTAATTCAAAACATTATATCACTTTGAAGTTAAAAGAAAGAAAAAACGGAAAATATAGGACAGGTTTTTTTTTTTTTTGAATGGAAGACAGATTTCATGAAAAAGCAAATTTTGCAGTGTTACAATACATAGAAAGATAAAAATATAAAAGATAGATATAAAATAAAAGAAGGTGAATATGATGAGAAAAAAAAGAGAGAAGATAAATTAAAATTGCAATAAATGCTGTCATTATTAAAGAGATGATAGTGGATGTAGTTAGAAATAGAGGAAAAGAAGCAGAAAAGTTACTAAAGTTATATTGTGTATAACAAAAGTGTCGTAGGGCTGCCTGTGACAAAAACAAAAATTGTCTCACAATCGATCCAGAAGAAAAGGCCCATATACAGAATAGGAGTGGAGAGCCCAGATCCAATTAAACAGAAACGGAATCGGATCTTGTATACGGGTTGCCCATTTTAAACAAACCATCTTATATATATGAAGAGAAACCAACGGTAACACCAATTCCCCATTCCCCAATTCCTCTCATATCAGCGTTCTCCCCCTTCTTCTCCAGCGTCTCTCTCTCTTCTGCGTTTCATCACCCCAATTCTCCAATTTCTTCTCTCTCTCTCTATTCTCCGTTTCATCACCTCAATTCCCCAATTTTTTTCTTGAATTACGTTTCTTTTATTTTGGTAGAGGCGAAGATGACACGATTCTTGGTCTGGTATCCAAGATTCACGGCCTAATTACAGCCAATTCTGCGATGTAATTTGTATCGTCCTACTCTGTATTCAAGATTCACGGCCATTGTTTTGCACCATCAATGGCCTTGTATATGTCCTCTCACAAGTTTTTGGGCTCGTGACAAGGATGAAAAGGAGGTTGAAAACCAACCGTGTGATGAGCATCTTGATATAATCCGACAAAGCAATTTGATCTTTGAGGAAAGGTAGCATGCTTCAGCTGTTCTCCCCCTTCTTCTCCAGCGTCTCTCTCTCTCTCTCTTCTGCGTTTCATCACCCCAATTCTCCAATTTTTTTTCTCTCTGTCTTCTCCGTTTCATCACCCCAATTCCCCAATTTTTTTCTTGAATTACGTTTCTTTTATTTTTGTAGAGGCGAAGATGACACGATTCTTGGTCTGATATTCAAGATTCACGGCGTAATTACAGCCAATTCTGCGATGTAATTGTATCGTCCTATTCTGTATTCAAGATTCACGGCCATCGTTTTGCACCATCAATGGCCTTGTATATGTCCTCCCACAAGTTTTTGGGCTCGTGACAAGGATGAAAAGGAGGTTGAAAACCAACCGTGTGATGAGCATCTTGATATAATCTGACAAAGCAATTTGATCTTTGAGGAAAGGTAGCATGCTTCAGCCCCTGAAATTGATCATTTGGTAATACAGAATAGGAGTGGAGGGTCAGATCCAAGTAAACAGAAACAGAATCGGATCTTGTATACGGGTCGCCCATTCTAAACAAACCATCTTGTATATAAAGAGAAAACAACGGTGTTGATAAACATAACACCAATAACCAATAACCAATTCCTCTCATCTCAGACGTTTCCTCTGCCCCTTCTTTTCCAGCGTCTCTCTCTCTCTTCTCTGTTTCATCACCCCAATTCCACAATTTTTTCTTGAATTACGTTTCTTTTATTTTTGTAGAGGCGAAGATGACACGATTCTTGGTCTGGTATTCAAGATTCACAGCGTAATTACAGCAAATCGTGCGATGTAATTGTATCGTCCTATTCTGTATTCAAGATTCACGGCCATTGTTTTGCACCATCAATGGCCTTGTATATGTCCTCCCACAAGTTTTTGGGCTCGTGACAAGGATGAAAAGGAGGTTGAAAACCATCCTTGTGATGAGCATCTTGTTATAATCTGACAAAGCAATTTGATCTTTGAGGAAAGGTAGCATTCTTCAGCCCCTGAAGTTGATCATTTGGTAATATTTTCTCCAAAGTTGGTTATTATTCTGCTGGTTTAAACCACAAGATACATTGTAATTTGAGTTTCTTCTTGGGCTTGTCGTTCTCGAGCAACACTGGAAACAAGCCATTGATCAAACTGCATTCATTCAAAAGCTGACTGGCCTGAATTTTGATCTTTCCCAAGATTGAGCCTCTAGTCTTCAAGGTGAGGGTAATCATTGTATCAACTGAATGTGGGCAAATTTGAAAGGTTTGATTCCAAACTCTTCCTTGTCCATGAGTTGTTTCTGCTACCTTTGTGTCATTGATTTTGATAATCACATAAGCAGGCTTCCCATTTGCTATACACTGCACATCAAATTGGCAAAAAATTTGATACAGTGACTGAAGGTTATGGTTTGTCATGGAATAAGTTCAAGGAGGGTCATTTACTGAGTGGTTCTGATGATGCTCAAATATGCTTGTGGGATGTCAAAGCCACTCCGAGGAATAAAACTCTGGATGCCATGCAAATATTTAAGGTGTGTAGCTTTCTGTATATAATGCATTGTGATCCTTGAACAAACGTTGGATGACCTGCGTGTGTTTATTACCCAAGTAATCCTGTGATGTGAGCTGTCATTTTGTTACAACGATTGTCAATTTTATTGTATTATAAGTAGTGGAGTGAATTCTTTCAAGTGCAAGAATCCCCTCTCAGTCTTGGATTTGAACAGATTTTTTCTTCATGAAAATCTTTTCCAAAGTTTTGAGGAGGAGATTTTTGGGCGTTATTCATTGATTCTGAATTAGTTGTAAGATGAATAATTTATAGGCCTTTTATTTTGCCATGACTTCGCGGCATATCAGACAATGTACTTTTTGTATATATTAAAATCTAGTCGTATGTAAAATTTTCTAATGTTCTGTTCGGTTTACAATACCTATCATTATTTTATAGGGAGAAAAACAAACAAGAAAAAGTTGTCACAAAAAGTTTTGTCCATTTTAGAGATCAAAAGAACTTATTCGTTTCAAATGAGTGTAACATAGTGAAACGAAATGAGTTGAAGGAACAAGTGGAAAACTACTTCGTCAACTTTAATATTTGCAGAGTGAACTATAAGTTCTTTCTTGTGTACCTTTACCCTGTGTTATTATTAATTCAACTATCGAATTAGATCCGTTTTCAAACTTTCCATATTCTGTAACTCTTTGCTTTTATAAAATAATGAAATTACTTTTTCATTATATTTGCAGAAGCCAAGATCATACAAGTTTGTGAAGATGCAATCACAAGTGACCTACTCTAATTGTTGCTTGATATTCTTCTGAGTCAAAGATTTTCTTTGCCTTCCAATTTCGTCCCTGCAATATTGGTGAAATGTTTCGTTTAGTCGCTAGTGTAGTTTGGATATCCCTCTAATTGTTTTCTCTTTGCAGAAGTGAAGACGATAGGCGGGCGAGACTATGCAATTACTAGTATTCAACTCTAATCTTCGCCTATTATTCTTCCGAATCAAAGATACCCATTGCTTTCGATTTGGATTTCCCTATATACTCCCTGCAATACTGGTGAAACAGTTCATTTTAGTTCTTGTATTAATTTGTCTATGTTGTTATTTTTCTAAAATTACTTTTCATTTATATTTGCAGAAACCAAGATCGTACAAGTTTGTCAAGATGCAATCACAAGATATGTTTATACTATACTGAAAATTGTATGATCTTGGCTTTCAGTACTTTGTCGCAAAAATTTACTATGATGGATGAGAGTTGCATATGAAAAATTTAAAGGATCTATAGGGCACCTGGACACTTACTAAGACAATTCTAGGATTCAAAGACCACCCTGTTATGTAAATCAAATGTTTTGCGCCATCAATGGCCTTGTATATGTCCTCCCGCAAGTTTTTGGGCTCGTGACAAGGATGAAAAGGAGGTTGAAAACCATCCTTGTGATGAGCATCTTGATATAATCTGACAAAGCAATTTGATCTTTGAGGAAAGGTAGCATTCTTCAGCCCCTGAAGTTGATCATTTGGTAATATTTTCTCCCATGTTGGTTATTATTCTGCTGGTTTTAACCCCAAGATACATTGTAATTTGAGTTTCTTCTCGGGCTTGTCGTTCTCGAGCAACACTGGAAACAAGCCATTGATCAAACTGCATTCATTCGAAAGCTGACTGGCCTGAATTTTGATCTTTCCCAAGATTGAGCCTCTAGTCTTCAAGGTGAGGGTAATCATTGTATCGACTGAATGTGGGCAAAAGATTTGAAAGGTTTGATTCCAAACTCTTCCTTGTTCATGAGTTGTTTCTGCTACCTTTGTGCCATTGATTTTGATAATCACATAAGCAGGCTTCCCATTTGCTATACACTGCACATCAAATTGGCAAAAAATTTGATACAGTGACTGAAGGTTATGGTTTGTCATGGAATAAGTTCAAGGAGGGTCATTTACTGAGTGGTTCTGATGATGCTCAAATATGCTTGTGGGATGTCAAAGCCACTCCGAGGAATAAAACTCTGGATGCCATGCAAATATTTAAGGTGTGTAGCTTTCTGTATATAATGCGTTGTGATCCTTGAACAAACGTTGGATGACCTGCGTGTGTTTATTACCCAAGTAATCCTGTGATGTGAGCTGTCATTTTGTTACAACGATTGTCAATTTTATAGTATTGTAAGTAGTGGAGTGAATTCTTTCAAGTGCAACAATCCCCTCCAGTCTTTGGATTTGAACAGATTTTTTCTTCATGAAAATCTTTTTCAAAGTTTTGCAGAGGAGCTTTTTGAGCGTTGTTCATTGGTTCTGAATTAGTTGTAAGATGAATAATTTTTAGGCCTTTTATTTTCCCATGACTTCCCGGTATATTACACTGTACTTTTTGTATATATTAAAATCTAGTCGTATGTAAAATTTTCTAATGTTCTGTTCGGTTTACAATACCTATCATTATTTTATAAGGAGAAAAACAAACAAAAGGAAAGTTGTCACAAAAAGTTTTGTCCATTTTATACATCAAAAGAACTTATTCTTTTCAAATGAGTGTAACATAGTGAAACGAAATGAGTTGAAGGAACAAGTGGAAAACTACTTCGTCAACTTTAATATTTGCAGAGTGAACTATAAGTTCTTTCTTGTGTACCTTTACCCTGTGTTATTATTAATTCAACTATCGAATTAGATCCGTTTTCAAACTTTCCATATTCTGTAACTCTTTGCTTTTATAAAATAATGAAATACTTTTTCTTTATATTTGCAGAAGCAAAGATCATACAAGTTTGTGAAGATGCAATCACAAGTGACCTATTCTAGTTGTTGCTTGATATTCTTCTGAGTCAAAGATTTTCTTTGCCTTCCAATTTCGTCCCTGCAATATTGGTGAAATGTTTCGTTTAGTTGCTAGTGTAGTTTGGATATCCCTCTAATTGTTTTCTCTTTGCAGAAGTGAAGACGATAGGCGGGCGAGACTATGCAATCACTAGTATTCAACTCTAATCTTCGCCTGTTATTCTTCCGAATCAAAGATACCCATTGCTTTCGATTTGGATTTCCTCATATACTCCCTGCAATACTGGTGAAACAGTTCATTTTAGTTCTTGTATTAATTCTTCTATGTTGTTGTTTTCCTAAAATTACTTTTCATTTATATTTTCAGAAGCCAAGATCATACAAGCTTGTCAAGATGCAATCACAAGTGACCTACTCTAGTTGTTGCTTGATATTCTTTTTAATCAAAGATTTTCTTTGCCTTCCGATTCCGTCCCTGTAATACTGGTGAAACGTTTCGTTTAGTTGCTGCTGTAGTTCGGATATTCCTCTAATTGTTTTCTCTTTGCAGAAGTGAAGATGATAGGCAGGCGACACTATGCAATGACTAGTATTCAACTCTAATCTTCGCCGGTTATTCTTCCGAATCAAAGATACTCATTGCTTTCGATTCGGATTTCCCCATATACTCCCTGCAATACTGGTGAAACAGTTCATTTTAGTTCTTGTATTAATTCTTCTATGTTGTTTATTTTCTAAAATTACTTTTCATTTCTATTTGCAGAAGCCAAGATCATACAAGTTTGTCAAGATGCAATTACAAGTGATCTACTCTAATTGTTGATTGATGTTCATTTGAATCAAATATTTTCTGTGCCTTTCAATTTCGTCCCTGCAATACGGGTGAAATGTTTCGTTTAGTCGCTAGTGTAGTTCAGATATTCCTCTAATTGTTTTCTCTTTGCAGAAGTCAAGACGATAGGCGGGCGAGACTATGCAATAACTAGTATTCAAC
The DNA here is from genome assembly GCA_036186865.1 of Eustoma russellianum. NCBI lineage: Eukaryota > Viridiplantae > Streptophyta > Magnoliopsida > Gentianales > Gentianaceae > Eustoma > Eustoma russellianum. Next base: position 3,412,611 of record AP025051.1, read on the forward strand.
TCTAATCTTCGCCTATTATTCTTCCGAATCAAATATACCCATTGCTTTCGATTTAGATTTTCCCATATACTCCCTGCAGTACTGGTGAAACAGTTCATTTTAGTTCTTGTATTAATTCATCTATGTTGTTGCTTTCTAAAAGTACTTTTCATTTATATCTGCAGAAGCCAAGATCATACAAGTTTGTCAAGATGCAATCACAAGTGACCTACTCTAGTTGTTGCTTGATATTCTTCTGAATCAAAGATTTTCTTTGCCTTCCAATTCCGTCCCTGCAATACTGGTGAAATGTTTCGTTTAGTCGCTAGTGTAGTTCGGATATTCCTCTAATTGTTTTCTCTTTGCAGAAGTGAAGGCGATAGGCGGGCGAGACTATGCAATTACTAGTATTCAACTCTAATCTTCGCCTATTATTCTCCCGAATCAAATATACCCATTGCTTTCGATTTAGATTTCCCCATATACTCCCTGCAGTACTGGTGAAACGGTTCATTTTAGTTCTTGTATTAATTCATCTATGTTGTTGCTTTCTAAAACTACTTTTCATTTATATTTGCAGAAGCCAAGATCTACAAGTTTGTCAAGATGTAATTACAAGTGACCTACTCTACTTGTTGATTGATGTTCATCTGAATCAAAGATTTTATGTGCCTTCCAATTTCGTCACTGCAATACTGGTAAAATGTTTCGTTTAGTCGTTAGTGTAGTTCGGATATTCCTCTAATTGTTTTCTCTTTGCAGAAGTGAAGACGATAGGCGGGCGACAGTATACAATGACAAGTATTCAACTTTAATCTTCGCCTGTTATTCTTCCGAATCAAAGATACCCATTGCTTTCGATTTGGATTTCCCCATATACTCCCTGCAATACTGTTGAAACAGTTCATTTTAGTTCTTATATTAATTCTTCTATGTTGTTGTTTTTCTAAAATTACTTTTCATTTATATGTGCAGAAGCCAAGATCATACAAGTTTGTCAAGATGCAATGACAAGTGACCTACTCTAGTTGTTTATTGATGTTCATCTGAATCAAAGATTTTATGTGCCTTCCAATTTCGTCCCTGCAATACTGGTGAAAGATTTCGTTTAGTCGCTAGTGTAGTTTAGATATTCCTCTAATTGTTTTCTCTTTTCCGAAGTGAAGACGATAGGCGGACGACACTGCGATGACTAGTATTCAACTATAATCTTCGCCTGATATTCTTCCGAATCAAAGATACCCATTGCTTTCGATTTGGATTTCCCCATATACTCCCTGCAATACTGGTGAAACAGTTCATTTTAGTTCTTGTATTAATTCTTCTATGTTGTTGTTTTTCTAAAATTACTTTTCATTTATATTTGCAGAAGCCAAGATTATACAAGTTTGTCAAGATGCAATCACAAGTGACCTACTCTAGCTGTTGCTTGATCTTCTTCCGAATCAAAGATTTTCTGTGCCTTCCAATTTCGTCTCTACAATACTGGTGAAATGTTTCGTTTAGTCACTAGTGTAGTTCAGATATTCCGCTAATTGTTTTCTCTATGCAAAAGTGAAGACGATAGGCGGGCGAGACTATACAATGACTAGTAACAACTCTAATCTTCGCATGTTATTCTTCCGAATCAAAGATATCCATTGCTTTCGATTTGGATTTTCCCATATACTCCCTGCAGTACTGGTGAAACGGTTCATTTTAGTTCTTGTATTAATTCATTTATGTTGTTGCTTTCTAAAACTACTTTTCATTTATATCTGCAGAAGCCAAGATCATACAAGTTTGTCAAGATGCAATCACAAGTGACCTACTCTAGTTGTTGCTTGATATTCTTCTGAATCAAAGATTTTCTTTGCCTTCCAATTTCGCCCCTGCAATACTGGTGAAACGTTTCGTTTAGTTGCTACTGTAGTTCGGATATTCCTCTAATTGTTTTCTCTTTGCAGAAGTGAAGACGATAGGCGGGCGAGACTATGCAATGACTAGTATTCAACTCTATTCTTCGCCTGTTATTCTTCCGAATCAAAGATACCCGTTGCTTTCGATTTGCATTTCCCCATATACTCCCTGCAGTACTGGTGAAACGGTTCATTTTCGTTCTTGTATTAATTCATCTATGTTGTTGCTTTCTAAAACTACTTTTCATTTATATCTGCAGAAGCCAAGATCATACAAGTTTGTCAAGATGCAATCACAAGTGACCTACTCTAGTTGTTGCTTGATATTCTTCTGAATCAAAGATTTTCTTTGCCTTCCAATTCCGTCCCTGCAATACTCGTGAAACGTTTCGTTTAGTTGTTACTGTAGTTCGGATATTCCTCTAATTGTTTTCTCTTTGCAGAAGTGAAGACGATAGGCGGGCGAGACTGTGCAATGACTAGTATTCAACTCTAATCTTCGCATGTTATTCTTCCGAATCAAAGATATCCATTGCTTTCGATTTGGATTTTCCCATATACTCCCTGCAGTACTGGTGAAACGGTTCATTTTAGTTCTTGTATTAATTCATTTATGTTGTTGCTTTCTAAAACTACTTTTCATTTATATCTGCAGAAGCCAAGATCATACAAGTTTGTCAAGATGCAATCACAAGTGACCTACTCTAGTTGTTGCTTGATATTCTTCTGAATCAAAGATTTTCTTTGCCTTCCAATTTCGCCCCTGCAATACTGGTGAAACGTTTCGTTTAGTTGCTACTGTAGTTCGGATATTCCTCTAATTGTTTTCTCTTTGCAGAAGTGTAGACGATAGGCGGGCGACGCTATGCAACGACTAGTATTCAACTCTAATCTTCGCCTGTTATTCTTTCGAATCAAAGATACCCATTGCTTTCGATTTGCATTTCCCCATATACTCCCTGCAGTACTGGTGAAACGGTTCATTTTAGTTCTTGTATTATTTCATCTATGTTGTTGCTTTCTAAAACTACTTTTCATTTATATTTGCAGAAGCAAAGATCATACAAGTTTGTGAAGATGCAATCACAAGTGACCTATTCTAGTTGTTGCTTGATATTCTTTTGAGTCAAAGATTTTCTTTGCCTTCCAATTTCGTCCCTGCAATATTGGTGAAATGTTTCGTTTAGTTGCTAGTGTAGTTTGGATATCCCTCTAATTGTTTTCTCTTTGCAGAAGTGAAGACGATAGGCGGGCGAGACTATGCAATGACTAGTATTCAACTCTAATCTTCGCCTGTTATTCTTCCGAATCAAAGATACCCATTGCTTTCGATTTGCATTTCCCTATATACTCCCTGCAGTACTGGTGAAACGGTTCATTTTAGTTCTTGCATTAATTCATCTATGTTGTTGCTTTCTAAAACTACTTTTCATTTATATCTGCAGAAGCCAAGATCATACAAGTTTGTCAAGATGCAATCACATGTGACCTACTCTAGTTGTTGCTTGATATTCTTATGAGTCAAAGATTTTCTTTGCCTTCCAATTCCGTCCCTGCAATACTGGTGAAACGTTTTGTTTAGTTGCTACTGTAGTTCGGATATTCCTCTAATTGTTTTCTCTTTGCAGAAGTTAAGACGATAGGCGGGCGACACTATGCAATGACTAGTATTCGACTCTAGTCTTCGCCTGTTATTCTTCCGAATCAAAGATACCCATTGCTTTTGATTTGGATTTCCCCATATACTCCCTGCAGTACTGGTGAAACAATTCATTTTAGTTCTTGTATTAATTCTTCTATATTGCTTTCTAAAACTACTTTTCATTTATATCTGCATAGGCCAAGATCATACAAGTTTGTCAAAGATGCAATCACAAGTGACCTACTCTAGTTGTTGCTTGATATTCTTCTGAATCAAAGATTTTCTTTGCCTTCCAATTCCGTCCCTGCAATACTGGTGAAACGTTTCGTTTAGTTGCTACTGTAGTTCGGATATTCCTCTAATTGTTTTCTCTTTGCAGAAGTGAAGACGATAGGCGTGCGACACTATGCAATGACTACTATTCAACTCTAATCTTCGCGTGTTATTCTTCCGAATCAAAGATACCCATTGCTTTCGACTTGGTTCCGTTCTTCTTTCTTTTTGTATTTACATCATGTTCACGTAGATGTTGTCCTTTCCATGTTATAACACCTATATCCAACCTGCAGCAATGGCCGTTGATACTTTTTACATATTTTAATGTTAAACATGATTTTGGGCTTGATGAAACAAAGGAACGGGGCATAGTGATAATTTCCGTGTCTAAGTTTATGTCTGCACAAGTCAAGTCAAAGGCAGATTCATATTTTAACCACTCTGAAATATTCTTCCTCAACCTGATTTTAGGTGCTCTCGTTGTGAGAATCTTAGTTCCCATAGCAGCTCCATTTAGACTAAGGTTGAGCAACAAATTTATGCAACTATACGTTTATGCATATCTTATCTAACGACTTTCTTGTTGAATTTCTCTAGTGCTAAGTGCCATAGATTGTCTAGATATTTCTTTCTACCGATCTACATGACATAGATGGCCTAGACATAATATTAACAGGTTTTCAAATTAAATATGATTTTGCTCTTGGAAAAATAAAAAATTCAAATTCTGGATATTGATTTTCACCTTTTATGTGTGTGAATTTGTATGTGCGTGTGTATTTATGTGTGTGCATGTATTTGTTTATGTAAATGGATGTGTGTGTATGTTTCTCCGTGTATGTGTATGTTCGTGTTCATATGTGGATGTGTGGGTGGATGTATTTCTATATACGTATATACATATGTGTGTGTGTATGTATGTGTGTCTGTTTATCTGTCTGAGTGTGTGTGTGTGTGTATGGGCGCATGTGTCTACATACAACAACAACATGTATCCAGTATATCTCAACAATGTGTGTATATGTTTATGTGTGGAGGGATATGTATGTGAAACTTTTGAAAAAATGTTTTGAAGGAGAACAATTCTTTCCTTACACTTTGTTTCTCTCTTAAAATCTATTTATACACAATTAGTCAACCTATAAACCCCACAATCAAGCTAATATAATTAACTATGAAAAAATGGGTACCTCCATTTGGTCAAGTAACAGGTGCCCATTAATGTGACATTTACAACAATTTACAACACTTGGTCAACTACATTTACACCTAATTACAAACACTCGATCCTAATAATTCTTGGTCAAGCACAATTACTCCTAATCACTCCCTTTGACCGGTTACTCCATTTACTCTTGGCCAATCACGATTACTCCAATTACTCCCTTGGTCGGTTATGTTTGACTACTCCAACACTCCCCCTCAAGCTGGAATGTGAATATTGAGCATGCCCAGCTTGCCGACAAGTTCTTCAAAAAGCGGCATGTGAAGCCTTTGTTCAAGACATTGACCACTTGTTGCTTGGTAGAAATATAGAGCATAGAGAAACTGTTGTCATCAATTTTTTCTCGGATAAAGTGACGATCAACCTCGACATGTTTTGTGCGATCATAATGAACTGGATTATGAGCAATGCTCACGTTTGCTTTGTTATCACAATAAAGACATGTAGGTCCATTAGAAGAAACATGTAGTTCATTGAGTAATCTTTTAAGCCACAAACCTTCACAAACACCATGTGCGAAAGCTCGAAATTTTGCCTCTATGCTGCTACGAGCCACCACTGATTGCTTTTTACTTCGCCATGTGACCAAGTTACCCCATGCATAAGTGCAGTATCCCGACGTTGATCTCCTGTCTACCAAGGACCCTGCCCAGTCTGCATCAGTGTAGACCTCGAGACTTCTTTTCTGTTGTTTGGGGGAAAATAACCCTCAACCTTGTGTCTTCTTTAGATATCTTAGAATACGCAGTACAGCCCCAAGGTGTTTCCTTTTCGGAGAATGCATGAAGTGACTAACCATACTTACTGAAAATGCAATGTAAGGACGAGTATGTGATAAATAGATAAGTTTACCAACAAGTCGTTGGTATTGTCCTTGATCTACTTCATTTCCTCCATCAGGATCGAGTTTGGTATTCGGCTCTGTAGGAGTCTCTGCAGGCCAATAACCTAGCATTCCTGTTTCCTTTAGTAAGTCAAGTACTTATTTCCTTTGGGAGACAAAAATACCTGAAGAATTACGTGCTACTTCCATTCCAAGGAAGTACATGAGTGATCCCAAGTCCTTCGTTTCGAATTTGCTGCTCAAGTATTTCTTCAGTGACTCTATTTTACCATGGGCATCTCCTGTAAAAATAATGTCATCAACATATACAATAAAGGTAGCACGAATATTTTTCTTTGTATGTTTATAAAATATAGTATGATCAGCTTGCGATTGTTTGAACCCTTGTAATTTTACTGTCTGAGTAAATTTCCCAAACCATTCACGGGGCGACTGCTTTAGCCTATAAAGTTACTTGTTCAACTTACATATCAAATTTATTTCTTTAGCCAGACCAGGAGGAAGGTCCGTGTACACTTCTTCATGAAGGTCACCATTCAGAAAAGCATTTTTCACATCTCATTGCCGAAGTGGCCAGTCAAGACACGCGGCTTAAGAAAGAAGAACTCTTACCGAATTTAATTTTGCTACAAGGGCAAAGGTCTCATTGTAATTGATCCCAGATACATGAGTAAAGCATTTGGCGACAAGTTGGGCCTTATGTCTGCTAACGCTCCCATCTGCATTGAACTTTACTGAAAACATCCATTTGCACCCATTGGCAACTCAACAATTGTCCAGGTGTCATTTCTTTCCAAGGCTTGTAACTCCTCATGTACTACGACTTTCCACTCTTCATCCTCAAGTGCCTCTGTAATGTTTTTAGGAACTTGGATATTTGACACCTTTGTAGTAGAAGCCGCAAACTGAGAAGACAACTTGTTAGTAGAGACAAAATTGGAAATAGGATGTTGGGTGCATACTCTTTTGCCTTTTCATAGTGCAATGGGCAGGTCCAAATTAGTTGACATCTATAGACTTTCTTCCTTCTTACAGGAGTCAGAAACTGGTTCTGGAGATTGACAATGTAAAGACACAGTAGGTACTTTATCAAATTGAGGTTTACTTTTCCGTGAATAGACAATGTCATATGGTTGTTTTGGTATTATTTGTGGACTAGACTCGGCGGTTAATTCTTCCCTTGACTCACTGCCGTGGACATGAGAGGGAGGCAGTGAGTCGTGTTGAAGGTTGGGGAAGCAGAGGTAAGGGAAAAACATTAGGTGAGGAAGGTGAATTGAGGTCACGCTCATCCAAAGTCTTCCCGGATTGTGTTAAGTGAGAAAAGGAGGATTCGATTTCTCGAAAGTAAACATTCATGGTAACAAACACTTTGCGAAGTGTGGGGGAATAACATTTGTACCCTCGTTGAGTTGGTGTGTAATCGATAAAATACACTTTAGAGATCGTGAGGTTAATTTAGATTTTGTTGGAGAATGATTGTGGACAAAAACGACACAGCCAAACAATTTGAGAGGAATGTTAGAACCACAATAAAACAGAGGATAGGTTTGTTGGAGAACCGAAATGGGAGTTTTGTACTGGAGAGGTTTAGAGGGAAGGTGATTAATAAGATGACAAACAGTAAGAACAGCTCCCCCCCAAAGGTACGAAGGAACGTGCATAGTGAACATGAGAGGTTGTACAACTTCCAAAAGATGGCGATTCTTTGTTCAGCTACACCGTTTTGTTGTGGTGTATCTGGGTAAGAACTTTGATGTACAATCCCTTCAAGGCTAAATAAGTATTCAGAGTTGTGTTGAAGTATTCAGTATCATTATCAGTGCGTAGAACTTTGATGGTGGTTTGGAACTGGTTTTTTATCATGGAATGAAAAATTTTGAAAATAGTAGCTACCTCAGTTTTTCCTTTGAAAAGGTAGACCCAGCACACTCTTGTGTAATCATCGATGAAAGTAATTAACCACCTGGTACCTGGAATATTTTTAACACGAGATGGACCCCATATATCACTATGCATGATATAGAATGGAAAAGAGGGAGCATGAGATTTAACTGGGTAAGAACTCCAAACATGTTTTGCAAAGGTACACGCATCACAATATAAAGAAGTCAACTGCTTATTAAGAGCAATCTGGGGAAATAACTGTTTGAGATGAGGAAGATTGGGATGTCCCAGTCTTTAATGCAATGAAAGTATATTGTCATGTTGTGAATCAACAGAAGCAGCAATAGGTAAGGGGAAACAGTAGTATGAAAGACAAGTTCTTTATTTGGTCTTGTGTTTCTGCGGTTGTCATCCTCAAAGTAATAAAGCCCACATTTTTCTTTAGCAATGCCAATATTCCTCTCCGATTCCTGCTCCTGCAAATTACAAGATTCAACAGAAAACTTAGCAACGCACCTCGAATCCTTTGTAAGCTTGCTAATAGAAATTAGGTTGCAAGTTAAATTCGGGATATAAAATACTGATTGAAGAACGAGTGAGGGAGACAACTTTACTGATCCTTTACCCGCCACATATGCAAAAGTACCACCGGCCACTTTGACTCTTAGGTTCACGTAATTTGGGACATATATGGTAAACAGAGATAAGCTACTTGTCATGTGATCGGTTGTCCCTGTATCAAAAATCCAAGAGGGGGTTCCCACTAATTAGCCATACCTTGGCCGGTGTTCTTACTGGACTGAGTAGGTGCCTCAATTTGAGTTTTTAGGAGGGCGAACAACTGTTCAATTTGCGGTTGGCTAAGTGCAACTTGACTTGGATTGCTGGCGGGTGGCGATCCTCTGTCACTGCAGCAAGGTCACGACCATAAGTCTTCATAGGCCACTTTGTCCGTGCATTTGGTGGCTTCCCATGGAGGTCTAGCACTTTTCTTGGGTGTGTCCAAGCTTGTTACAATGTGAGCACCAAGGACAATTATTCATCCGAGAACCAGCAGTTTTAGCGGCCAAGGCAGACACGTCACTTGGCCTTTCAGTGGACATGGCAGGGTGTAAGTCTCGTTTTTCTCTTAGCATAACACAGCGGCATCTCTGTGCATGTGCATGTGCGTGCATCTCTGTGTATTATGTATTTGTGTATGTGTGTATATGTGTCTGTCCCTGCATGTATGTTTCAGTGTGTGTACGTGAATATGTGCATGTGTGTCTCTTTATGTAGTGTATGTGTAGTGTGTAGTGTGTATGTGTATATGTATGTACAGCTGCATTATGTGATCAACCCAGTTACACTTATATTGAGTTGCAAGGGTCCTTCCCGTTTCTCCCTTAACGATCTCTATTAAATTTCCTTGTGTATAGAAGGCATCTGTGGGCTAGATGATATCAGTGCCTTGCTAATGTATTATATTGATAAGGCGGAGAAAGGGTAATACAACCAATCACGTCAATAAAACTAGAAATAGTGCACTATGGAAGCAGTTTTTTCATGATATGAGATAACATTATTTCAAATAAAGTCTCGAACATTTTGTTCCGGCAATAAGCTACAAAAACTGCAGCGACAAAGAGCCTAAAACATTGCTTTTAGGTAAAATCATGTTTCCTCTTTCCTCATTGTAGGAAATAGTACAATAGAAATTAAGGATTAAGAATATTGTTTTATGTTTCAATAGGCTTCGTGTAAATAGCCGTTAGGCATTGGGTTTTGGGTTGTTACCGTTAGAAGCTTGTAGTTGTATATATAAGTAGTCTTCTCTTTCATCAAGTAGTTTTTTGATGAATAACCTTCTGAGGTTAAATCAGAATACAAAATTGTTCTTCCAAGAATTGATCTATATGTAATACCTACACACAAACTATCTATTGAATTCACAGTTGATTACACTTCTCTATTTATTTCTTTATGGTGTCAGAGCTTTGGTTTAGACAAGGAATATTTCTCTGAAAGCAGAATCTGTTTCTGAGAGAGAAAAAAATCGTTCTTACGATTTGCTAAAAGGAAGAGTTTTAGCAGAAAAGTTCTCCACTTCTTCACAACCAGGCGGAAGAACAGAACAAGGAAGAAGAAGAAGGTGTGCAAGAAGAAACTAAATTGAGCCTATCGAAGAAAAAGGGAAAGAAAAAGGGATATTTTTTTGCATGTACAACAGCTGTCCCACTATCACCAAGAAACTATTTGTTTATTCCTAAAGCTTCCTCGGGAAGCCTCATTTCTCTACGAAAATTTTTTCAATTTTTTCCTCGTTGTCCACATTGTCAAAAATATTTAATTTTTTGTGTCCAAAGCTTTCTCGAGAAGCTTCGCACCAATTACCCAAGTTTTCTCAATTTTTTTATTGTTTTCTGTACTTCCAAGCTTCTCAAGGAAGCTTTGTTAATATCGAGGTACCTCAACAAACACACCGTTCTCCTCTCACGTCAATACTTTTACACCACAAGTTTTCTCACCTACTTCATCCAACCTTATCTTTCCTCTTCTCTCTCGTCTGATCATCTTTCTTCTCCAGATCAAAGCGTAATACTCATCTCTTCTTCATCTTCAATCCAAATTTTTTGTTGCTGCTCCCTTTACAATCATGACTGAACAAAGCGAAGTAACCTATAGTGTAGAAAAATCCTCATCATCCCAAATGCTTGATTCTGCACCTATCAACATAGTTAAGCTCAATGAAAGCAACTATCTTGCATGGAGTAGAGCCATTGAACTTTTCGTTACTGGAAAAGGGAAGAAGGATTATTTGTCTGGAAAGGTTGATGTACCATCAGAGAATGACCCAAAGTTTCAAACTTGGGAGGCCTGAAAACTCGATGTTAATGTCATGGATTCTCGGATCTATGACTCCAGAAATTAGTGAGACCTTCATGTTGTATAATACCGTGGAAGAAATATGGAGAGCAACAAAGGATATGTATTCAAAACGGGACAATATTGCTGAGTTGTACGAACTGAAAGCCCAACTGAAAGATATGAAACAAGGAGACCAATCTGTTGCAAAATACTATGGGAGTCTGTCTCATATCTGGCAACAGATTGACTCCTTTGAAGTGTACAAGTGGAGTACCCCGAATGATGAACAAGTATATAGAGGAATCAAGGAAACAGAACGAATTTTCTGCTTCCTTGCAGGTTTACAGAAGGACTTTGATGCAGTACGAAGCAGAATCTTAGGGACTAAGCCATTACCAACTATGAATGCCACGTTCTCTCATATTAGGCAGGAAGAAAGCAGGATCAAGGTGATGATGAGAACTATGTCAACAATGGCTACTGACTCCTCAGCTCTGGTGTCTGAGATCAAAAATGACACCAAAACTGCTGCCTCTTCTACAGAGACTCTTACTACAGGCTTAGTTACTAAGAGGAATATGGGGGGCTTCACACACAAAAAATTCTGTCGACATTGTCAAAGACCTGGTCACACGTTTGAGGAATGTTACAGAAGGCTAGGCTCAAACATCAAACCACCATTTAGGACAAATCAAAATCAGTCCCGAAACTCAAATCAATTCTGGAGATAGGATTCAAATTCTTCCAAGGCTGACACACAAGGATCCTGGAGGAATTTCAAGGGAAACATGGTCAATACGGTGCAAGGGGACACTGTCATGCAAGGGAATACAAACACTACAGCTCAAGGAGAGGTCAGCCAGACAGTGTCCTCTGATCAGATTAGTGCTTTGGTAAGGCTACTCAACCATCAGCTAAATGATGGTAACATGTCTCAGTTCAGAGCCACAGTTGCAAGTACGAGTGTTGATGGTAAGGGTTGTCTCTGGATTATAGATTCCGGAGCAACTGATCATATGACCTTTAACAGATCAGTGTTTGATGAATATGAATCTTTTCAATGTCCAAAGAAAGTAAAAATTGCTAACGGGACATGACTAAGTATAGTTGGTAAAGGGAACATTTTTCTGTCTAAAAAACTTGTACTTAAGAATGTGTTGCATGTTCCTCAGTTAGAATGTAGCTTATTGTCTGTAGGAAAGATTATGGTTGACAATCACTGCTTAACTGTTTTTTCTCCCTCTGACTGCTACTTCCTTCCTATCAACTGCTTTCAGGAGAAAGCATGGAGGGAAGGAACAGCTTTGGAGAAGAAGACTGGGCATGGTAAAAATCAGGATGGACTATATCTTTTGTCTGCTGAACTAAGACTTTTTGAAGACAGTTCTAGACCATATTCTTGCATGAACATTGTGTCTAGTAGTGAGCATGTTCCTAGAATAGGATCTCAGGGATCTGACCCTGCAGAAACTAGAACACATCTTATTTTGTTATGGCATTTTAGATTGGGTCATCCCAACTTTGTGTATTTGAAACATCTTAAGCCAGAGCTATTTAATGATGTTGATCTTGGTTCATTACACTGTGAGACTTGTCTCTTTGCTAAACAGACCAGAGCTTTGTATGCACCTAAGACATACAGACCCAGCACTCCTTTCACACTTATACATTCTGACATATGGGGCCCCTCCAGGGTTTCTACCACAAATGGAGGTAAGTGGTTTGTAATTTTTGTAGATGATCACAAAAGGTTAACATGGATTTATCTAATGAAAAATAAATCAGATTTCTATAAGATACTTAAAGTGTTTGTTACCTTGGTTCAAAATCAGTTTGGTCATAATATAAAGACTCTGAGGTCTGATAATGGGATGGAGTATCTGGATTCTGAGGTAAGATTGTTCCTTTCAAATCTGGGTATACATCATCAGACGTCTAACGTCTATACTCCTCAGCAAAATGGGATCGCTGAGCGTAAACATAGACATATTCTGGAGGTGGCCAGAGCCATAATGTTCTCCATGAATGTGCCTAAGTTTTTATGGGGAGAAGCTGTTATGACAGCAGTCTACTTAATCAACAGAATGCCATCCAGGGTACTAAGGCACAAGACACCTAGGCAGGTTCTGTTGGAACTTTATCCTCATACTCACATCATGTCTGAAATTCCATTTAGGACATTTGGCTGCACTGTTTACGTATTTCTACAGCCTCATATTAGAAGTAAGCTAGATTGTAAGTCCATGAAGTGTATATTTGTTGGTTATTCTAGTACACAAAAAGATTATAAATGTTATAATCCCACTACTAGAAAAATGTATGTATCACTAGATGTAATTTTTGATGAAACACTTCCTTATTATCAGACCACATCCTTACCAGGTCCAGACAGAACTGACTATTTGAATATCCTTGATAGAACTCATTTGTTTAATGGAGTGATGCAGGAATCAGGAAATACCGTGGAACCAGTGCAGGCACCACCTCAGCCTTTGGAGTCAGATACTGTATCAACAAATTCTGCGGCTGAACCTGAATTTGAACCTCCTGCAAGACCTTCTGTGATAACAAATGAAACAGTTCCCTCACCACTACTAAAGGTATATACTCGCAGACATAGGGCAGACAACAAAGATGAAAGGGTAAGCACTTGGTCTCCTGTTTTGACTCTGTCATTACAACATGATCTTGGACATACTGTAGATGACTTACCTATTGCATTACGAAAGGGAGTTAGATCATGTGCTCAGGCAACTGGATATAAAAAGACGGTGGGTTTTATAGTGGAAAAACATTCTCCATCAAACACCCTATATGTAATTTCATCTCATACAACAAGTTGAGTCCTGTGTTTAGAACATTTACTGTGAGTTTGGATAAGGAAAATATTCCAGTTACTATAGAGCAGGCTCTTAGGGATAAAAAATGGCGTATGGCTGTTCAGGAAGAAATGAGTGCTCTAATTAAGAACAACACCTGGGAAATGGTTCCCAGTACATACTCACAAAATCCAGTTGGTTGCAAGTGGGTTTTTTCGATTAAGTACAACTCAGATGGTTTTATAAGTAGATATAAAGCTCGTTTAGTTGCTAAAGGGTTTACACAGGAATATGGTATTGACTATTTAGAGACTTTTGCTCCAGTGACCAAATTAAATACTGTGAGAATTATCTTTTCTATAGCTGTAAATCTTAACTGGAAGTTGTTTCAACTAGATATTAAGAATGCGTTTCTTAATGGTGAGCTCAAAGAGTCAGCTTTTATGGAGATTCCCCCAGGCTATAAGACAGACCAGAATAAATCTATGATATGTAAGCTGAAAAAATCTATTTATGGTCTAAAACAGTCCCCTAGAGCATGGTTTGCTAGGTTCACTAAAGTTCTACTTAAATATGATTTTAAACAAGCCCATAGTGATCATACACTCTTTATTAACCAAACAGATCACCTAGTGACTATTTTAATAGTATATGTGGATGACATTATCTTGACAAGAAATAATAGTGTAGGCATTAAAAGGATTAAGGAGCAGCTTTCACAAGAATTTGAACTTAACGATTTAGGACAATTGAAGTATTTCCTAGGTATGGAAGTTGCAAGAAATGCACAGGGACTGTGTATCTCGCAACGAAAATATGTGGTGGATCTGTTAAAAGAAACAGGGATGCTTGGCAGTAAACCTGCCATTACTCCGCTTCCGCCTGGGAAAGGCACTGATGGCGGAAACACAGGTATAATCAGAGATAATAACAGTTCAGACTCAGAAGTTGACAAACTCAGGTATCAACGTCTAGTAGGCAAATTGATTTACTTATCTCATACACGTCGCGACATATGTTATGCTGTGAGTGTTGTTAGTCAATATATGCATTCTCCTAATCAGTGTCATTTAAGTGCAGTAATGAGGATCCTTAGGTACCTAAAAGGCTCCCCAGGTCAGGGAATGTACTTCAAGAAAACTGGAGATTAGATCTATTCAAGTATTCACGGATGCTGACTGGGGAGGATCAAAAGGTGATATGAGGTCAACATCCGGGTATGCCACATATCTATGGAAAATCTAGTTACTTGGCGTAGTAAAAAACAGTCTGTTGTAGCAAGAAGCAGCGCTGAAGCAGAGTTGAGGGCTTTAGCACTGGGTATCTGCGAAGGGATATGGATAAAAAGAGTATTGGTGGATCTTCGGTTTACTGGTTCAAAAATTCAAGTACACTGTGACAATATATCAGCCATCAATATGGCCGAAAATCACATGCATCACGATAAGTCCAAACACGTTGAAATCGACAGGCATTTTATCAAAGAAAAAATTGAAGATGGGTCTATATCTCTTCACTATGTTCCCTCTCATGATCAAGTTGCAGACATTCTAACTAAATCAGGAACTATTGCAACCTTTCAAAGACTATCAAGCAAGCTTGGCTGCATCAACATTTACGCCAAGTTTGAAGGGGAGTGTAGGAAATAGTACAATAGAAATTAAGGATTAAGAATATTGTTTTTTGTTTCAATAGGCTTCGTGTAAATAGCCGTTAGGCATTGGGTTTTGGGTTGTTACCGTTAGAAGCTTGTAGTTGTATATATAAGTAGTCTTCTCTTTCATCAAGTAGTTTTTTGATGAATAACCTTCTGAGGTAAATCAGAATACAAAACTGTTCTTCCAAGAATTGATCTATTTGTAATTCCTACACACAAACTATCTATTGAATTCACAGTTGATTACACTTCTCTATTTATTTCTTTACTCATTCCTTTATTATTATTATTGTTGTTGTTGTTAATTATTTTTGAATTATCATACTACCAATTCTTATTGAAAACGAAAAGGCGGAGGAGTTGAATTGAAAAATAGTTTATAGACAACCGACATTGCTCCCATGAGGAACCTAAGAAGACAATATGGAGTGCTCTACTTTGTTCAAATGATTTTAATGCCTTTATAAAGATTAGAAGCTTAAATTTAGAAAGATAACCCTGCACATGTAACATTTTGGGAAGCTGTGCTCTTTTTTTCTTCTTTACTTGGTTGGATTTCTGAGTTCCTGAGTTCTGAACATCTTTGATGCTCAGAAATGGTCAGGTCACTCTGAAATCTTGGTAGTTCCGAGCATTACTTTCATTGTATGCCAGGCGTCCCTGGTTTTGAAGATTTCGACTGCAGCTGATTCTTCTTAAGATTCTGGTAGCTTGCTAAAGTAAATCGTTGGGCATTTCACTCTGAAGCTTTTTGTGTCGGGCATGTGGTTGAAATTCAAATGTGTGCTTCTTCATGCAGTATGTCCTTCATAGAAGAATTTGCCATCTCTGCAAATTTTCACATGTTCCCATGCTTCTTGTCTTCTCGCGTATAATTATTCTCATATATAACTATGATCATTTTATCCTTTCCCAACAAGAAGTTATGGTCCCAAGATTAATGCATAAAATGTCACGTGCTGGCATCACAACATATTAATCTACTCATTCAACAATTTTCATCGAAGGTTCACACTGCAGTGGTGTGATTGTTGGCTAGTGAGATGATTAAACGTTGTGATACCGCGGGGATACTCTTTTGCAGGGATAAATTCATACTTGTCCTTTGCTGCATTTGTGCAGAACAATCCTGCGAATAAGGTTTGTGCTATATTTTGTCTCTGTTTGTTGTCCTACATATTTTCCTTTGGTGTCTGATTGCTTGAAAGGTGGTGAATTGTTAGAACATGCCTTATTTGATGTTTTAATGTCGTACCAGAGTAAATATTTACAAATTTTTTAGTGGCAAGTGGACTAGCTTGTAGTAATAATGCATCAGTGGTTAAAGTGTGGCCTTTTAACAGACACATGACTTGGTTTTTTTAAGGGCTCATATAAGGTGTGCAACAGGAGTTGATTAACTCTTATGGTTCTCTTCTTGCGGGCTCCTGAATAATTGGGCATTACATATTAAAAAGCTTTTGGATTCTGTTTGATGTCTGCTGGTTTAGTTCTTTCTATGAACAACATAATAACTAAATGATAAAACTACGTGTTACATGTTCATAAGCTTTTGGAAGTTTTTGACATATGCTGTTTAATTTTCTATTGAATAACATAGATTCTGTAATACTGCAAGAAGATGCTGCAGATTGAAGTTTAAGATGATGTCAGAATGGAATATTTCTGTCCCCTCAACCCTCCCCAAAGAAAGGGGTCCGGATCCCCTGACCGCCCACTCTCTCACCCCCTGCTGCCACGTGGCAGGAGGTCCTGTTAGTGTATGTGCCCTAGGCCATGATTTGGATATTTATGTTATGCATTTATTATTAATAAAAGAGGTTTTATTATCATTATTGTTGGTTAGTATGTTACACAATTTTGATATATGTCTCTGATTCATTATTGTTATGGAGATAAAATAATTTATAATCAGTATGAGTATTGATTTGATAATCATGAGATGATTATGTGTATGGTGATACGAATCAATCTCATAGATACTTGTTAGAGAACAGTGTATTGGATAGATCCATCATGAGATTGCTACATGGATTAGCGTCATAAGTAAATCTCATGATAGTCATGTTTTAATCCTTTGACTTGAGATTGTCATAGTTTCCAACATAAGGACTATTATATTTTGACATGATCAAATGTTATCCGTAACTGGATAATAATAAAGGCCATGATTGAATGTGATAGAAATTATGTAGAGGATATTGAACTATCAAGATAGAATTTGTCCCTCTCTTTTGAGAGAGATATCTTTGGGCCCCTCGATTAGTGAGACTGTGAAATGCATGGTCATGCTCAAATGAATTGATAGTGTGATCAATATCAATTGTTTTATCAGCGTCATACTTATATAATCATATGTTTGAACTATATAAGTATGACGCTGACCATGACTTATGTTCAAACTAAATATCGTGTGACAAAGGGATTAATGCATGTACTATTATTAGGCTAGTTGGACTTTACTCATATTAATTGGGTAGTTGTAATGTCTTGCTAGAGGCCAATTACGACTTGTTGGTTTAATAGAGATTTAATCAACTGCCAATTAATATGGGCCTATCGGGTCATACACAAGAATGAGTAAGGCTGAGATTATTAATATTAATAATATTAATATTAGATATTAATTATTATTATTATTATTATTATCGTTTTAATATTAATAATATTAATATTGGATATTAATTATTATTAATATTATTATTTTTGTTTTTGTGGTTATATGTATATAGATATATACATGCTGTCAGATAATAATGAGAGAATCCATATCTGATATGGATTTTGAATATCCTGACAGAATCCATATCTGATATGGATTTTGATTGGTATCAACGAAACCGATTAGGACTCGGTTTTTAATATCCATAAATGCGTATATATATATATATATATATCTATGTATCTTGTACATAGAGACATACGAAATACACACGAAAACAACAGAAACCCTAGAATCGTTTTTGTGAAAAACGAGTTCTTCAGCCGTGCCGTTTGAAGAGCTAGCACTCCGGGCGGAAGCGTTCGTGTGGATACCGACAGAGGATGTTCGTGATTTCGCACCTCTTCCATCTGCAGATTTCGAATCTACGGAGGTAGTTTTTGATTTCTTTTGTCGAATTAAACGAACAACATGGATCCTTGGTAGGAAATCGGAGATCAAGTTTTGTTTTCCGCTGCGCGTTTGGCAGTGATCTCGGTTGATTTTCCAACAGGTCCTTTGTTACCGTCAATGTGGGGGGAGGGGGTCAGGAGATCCCGCTCCCAAAGAAAGGGCTAAAAAAGGGAAGCCTAAGGGTATTGGTTACTTGTTGGTACCTGTAGGATTAGCTGGCGCAAAGCCAACGTAGTTACCTGGATCGCATTCGTATTTTTTTTTAAAAAAAAAAAACTCTTTTTCTTGATATCTTGTGGTGGATTTCAGTGACTTCTAGAGTGTAAGGCTTTTCCAATAGATCTGTAGTTACCTGGATCGCATTCCTGAAAATTTAAAAAGAAAACACCTTTTTTTTTTGATATCTTGTGGTGGATTTCATCGACTTCTATGGTGTAAGGCTTTTTCAATGGATCCTATATAAGGTGCGCACTGCCAACTGGACCAACAACCCACTATTTAATTGGACGGTATATAGTAATGAAACACTCATATTGCTCGTGACTGAGGTTTGAACTATTGTTATTCTACTGGAATGTCAATGTTCTGCCATGAATACCAATTAAGATATGCTAGACAACTTTCCAAGGTTCGGTTTCACTGGAAATGGTAAGAGAAGTTAACCTTAAAACTTTAGTGTTATAGTTTCATGTTCATGTATCTTGTTTTTTTCTTCTTTTTTTCCAAGATAAGACGGGTTTTGATTGCTACCACGCAAAAGCAACTCAAAATAAAAATCCACTAACAGCATCAAAATTTGGACTGAAAGGCGATATTATTCCCTGATGTACTTTTGCTACATGAATAATTTATATATTAAGTGAATGTTTACATTTAGTGAAGCAACATAGCTACCGACAAGGTCTATTCAACATTATGAATTAGCTGGCTAAGGGAAAAATAAATACATTCCACTTGTCTCTTAAGTGGGTTACCTTAAGCACAGAACAAACATTCCAAAACATCTAATGTCAAAGAGCTTTCAACTGAAGCTCTTTATAGACATGAAGCGTTTTAGTGTAACACTATAGGGACACCAATATGCAGTCCTGAAACATATAAACACTAACTTTCAGACATTGCTTTGAGACTTCTTCTTGTCTTTGCATGTCTTTTGATCAGTTGTACTTTTTGCATACTATGTTCTTTCTGTTATCGTATTTCTTTCATAATTGAATGATACCAATTTCAATGATATCCTTTCTAAAAGTGTTCCGGGTCAATAGTTGACAAGCTAGGAACATCTTCTTATTTCTTTAGGTGTACACTCTTTGTTACGTGTTCCAACACTATATATACATCCAAGATGTACCTTTTCGGATGATGAAAACGTTTCATCATCGATACGTCTAGCCCAACAAATACAGTTTTTGTCTATATCAGTAGTTTCAATTAATCTCGAGATAATACTATATTTACATATTCTATATATGAAATAAAACAGTGTTAAATACAATTCTATTCGTTTGAGGTCAAACTCAAAAGAAAACTTCATTTATTGTATTGGGATAATTCTTTTTTGACCCAGTGTTTGGTATAATCTCCAATAACCTCCTTGATGTTTAGAAATACACCTTTATCTCCCCTGAGTTTTCCTTGAGTTTCTAAGGTGAATTGAGAGGCTAATTTATGAAGCAAAATCAGAGGGAACCAATTGCAGCAGGAGGGAGAGGAGAAAACGTTATTTTGGTGGGAGAATTTGATTTTGGCGGTAAAATTCACTGAAACCGGCTGCAGCAGGTCAGCAGCCGGTTTTTGGTGTTAATTGAGTCAATTTTGTCCATGTTTGGATGCCAACTGAGGTTTCATAACGATTAAATGCTAACTGGAAAATGTGACCAATGTTTAAGTGCTAACGGCAATTTGCTCCTTTGGAAAAATGAAAGTTTACCTTTTGAATTGTTAACATTCTTTTTAATCATAGAAAATCCCTTTAATTCAAAACAACCACGATGGCATCAATCATGAAATTCATCTTGAAAAGGTTTAACCCAACCATTAAGGGTCCCTACCACGTCGAGTCTCAACATCCAGTCTCAAAGGTAGTGTAGGTATGTAAATCAGGTATCCAACGACCTGCTAACAGGAGCTTAATCATTTACACAGTAGTCTGCATAAGGAACTCCCCAGCACTGCAGGTAAACCTACAGGTCAAGGAAGCTCTCATACTATGCACTTGCTGGAAGGGGCTCTGGTGACATTAATAATAAATTTAGCATTATAGTACCACTATATGAACTATTACTGGTCCCCACCCCCTTAGCTTTGAAAGCATGGACCAACACCAACACACCTATCACGATTCATAACAAAGAGGCCCTATGGGCCAAAGTTATGTGAGGCAAATACGGAAACCCGATCTCGAGTGGTCGTGCCAAACACAACGCTTCCTATGTCTGGCGAAGTCTAAAATATGCAATGCAAGGGCTTAAGGCTGAGGATCTGATCCACCTACAGTTTGTGACTATGGAAAATTGCACTTAGGACCCTAATCAGGAATATGAGACTGAGACATACCGTTTTGTGGTCTCTAATGCATATTCTCTTCTATACCCACCTACTGATGCAGAGAATAAGAACGAGTGGAAACGTATCTGGGCCATCAAGGGCCCCAGCAATGGAAACTTACTGTTGTGGCAGATCCGGTATGGTAGACTGCTAACTGCAGAGAGTCTTTACCGACGCTCGATTGCATCGTCACCAAATTGTTCCAAGTGCAACAACAACCCAGAGACCAACATGCATGCAGTCAGGGACTGCAGTTGGGCTACGCAAATATGGAAAATGATCATCAATAGAGATGGATGGCAAAGGTTCTTCAGAATTACTGATGAAAAGGAGTGGGTCGACTGGAATTTATCTTTGGTTGCTAAAAGAGAAATGAGGAATGATAACTGGGAATACCTGTTTAGAGAGACGCTGAAACATATCTGGAGGTGGAGAAACCAGAAACTGCACAACCCAGATATCTCCATTCCGGCAGCAGGCATCATCGTCGGCCAAATCAAACGGGCTGCTAATCAAATTCAGGCGGCCATCAATACTGTGAATAGGTGGACTGAGAACAATGATCATGGATAGGCATTCAATACCATTGAAGGGATCAGTTGGGGCATTTACCCCTCGTTTGACTGGATGGTGTAAATGTGGGGGCAGTAGGTAGTTGAATTAAATTCTCCAGATTGTTTTGGTTTTTGGGGGGGTCGGGTTACGGATCCGGTGCGCCTGTCACGGGCTAGGGGTTTTCTTTTGCGGGCTAAGGCCCAATGTAGTTGATGTATTTTGATGCTTTAATGAAATACAACTGATCCGTTTTATAAAAAAAAAACACACCTATCACGATCACATCTTTCAGTTTTATTCCCCCACACATTAATTTATTAACTCCAACTTCATAACTCTCAAAATAAATTCGTTTTCAAAAAAAAAAATGAGGAATGATAACTGGGAATACATGTTTAGAGAGACGCTGAAACATATCTGGAGGTGGAGAAACCAGAAACTGCACAACCCAGATATCTCCATTCCGGCAGCAGGCATCATCGTCGGCCAAATCAAACGGGCTGCTAATCAAATTCAGGCGGCCATCAATACTGTGAATAGGTGGACTGAGAACAATGATCATGGATAGGCATTCAATACCATTGAAGGGATCAGTTGGGGCATTTACCCCTCGTTTGACTGGATGGTGTAAATGTGGGGGCAGTAGGTAGTTGAATTAAATTCTCCAGATTGTTTTGGTTTTTGGGGGGGTCGGGTTACGGATCCGGTGCGCCTGTCACGGGCTAGGGGTTTTCTTTTGCGGGCTAAGGCCCAATGTAGTTGATGTATTTTGATGCTTTAATGAAATACAACTGATCCGTTTTATAAAAAAAAAACACACCTATCACGATCACATCTTTCAGTTTTATTCCCCCACACATTAATTTATTAACTCCAACTTCATAACTCTCAAAATAAATTCGTTTTCAAAAAAAAAAATTACTTGCCTAAGTATGGTCTAAAGGCACTCTATACTTTTTTTTATATTACAAAGTGTCCATATTAACTTCCAAATTTCATTAGAGAGTACACGTGTTCACCCTTTAGGCACAAAACATGTCGAGAAGGAAGATATATTTTTTTCATAGACATGTTTGTGACAGTTACATGTGCTAGTTTATTTAGTTTCTAACAAATATATGTAACTATACACGAATTACGATATAAAGAAAGGTTGAGCTGCCATAATATTATCGCATGTATGATATATAAGCAGTTTCTATGTTGACCTTTAGTACATATATTTTAACACACTTGGCGCTGACGACGCCATTATAGTATACTAATATTAGACTTGGTATTGACAACTCTATTATAGACCTTGTAACTTAAGTATCAACTTTTTGGAATTCATCATTACTTACTCAAAAAGAGTTCGTTTTAAATACTTAAATCCATTTTTTATATGCGGTGACTTTTACATGTTCGAACTGTGAAAACAACACCTTACACAAAATAAGTCAGGACTGCATACATTCGGACCTTCTCCGGATCCAAGTCCGGGCTGACCCGATGATTTTGACACTAATAATTAACATTTAAAAGGAAAAGATTATTTACAAGCTAGTGGTGATAAACCATTATGACAACTACTATGCTCACGTATATATTAAGCCTTGTTTTAAAAAGTCTATAGCGCTAATTTTTGCCAATAGATTTTGAATTATTATCTCATTTTCTTCCATCAAGTATACAAAAAGGTATGTATAAGTATATATTGTGTATTTCATTGTTCAAGACACGAGTATTAATAATTGGTTTAGTTTGCTAAAAAGAACTATATTCATAAAACAGTTGCTAAAAGAAAATTTATTCATCAAAAGAGCTAAGAAAAAGTTCAATGTCCCTGCACAAACATAATAGAATATTGTATCGGAAACACTTTTTTATTTTAAAGAGAAATAACAGAGATAGGATGTGATGCAAGAAAATATATCTACGACGTCTTATTTTGCTTGGTTACAATGTTAAAGCTATAATTTGTTAGAACATATCCAGATAGAAAGAAAGAAACACCGTCCAATTCCAAACGCCCAGTAGAAAGATCATCGATCTTTTAGTTTTAAAATCCTTTAATTTTAAGGAGGTTAACATCTGCCTAAATTCATTTATTCATGTGGGATATTTTCGATTAAAAAATGAAATTGATGGTCCCTACTCTGACAATGACCATTGTAGAATGGTGGAACAAGAGCGGGATCTTATGACCCCCACATGGACGATAACAAAGTACTTCTGTCACGTGGCAGCAGAAGTTGGTGAGGTTGGATGGAGGTCACCCCTATCCAGCCTCACCATTCCTTACTGACACGTGACAGGCGGTCACAAAGTAAGTGAGAGAGTGGGCGGTTAGGCGATCCGAACCCGGTGGCACGTGCCTTCGTTCACATCAATCTTCTCGAATCCACCGTACGAAGTCAATCAACGGTCCTCGTCCGCGGGTGGGATCAGGGCAGGTAAATTCTAAGGCCAAAAGTGAGGCGCGAATCAGGGCATGCCACGTGGACCATCTGCCTTTTTGTAAAAAAAAAAATTCCCTCTGCCCACTAGAAAACGCCTGTCTCTCGCAAATGCACTCGTCCTCCTCCTTCCACTACTTCTAATCCTCTTCAAATGCAGTGTTCCAACAGCCTTTAATTATTCTCCTTCTTCAGCAATTTGAACATCAGGATTCAGAACCTAAAGCTTAATTTGCAAGAACCACTCCTGCAGAAGCAGCTTCGAGAATTAAGGAGCTGAGATAAATTCTATACTTTCCATCTCTTTCGTTGTTCGATACTCCTCCGCTATAAGGAAATTCCTCGCCTGTGTTCGTGATTTTTCCTGGACTATAGTTTGATTTCCTAAATAATTCTATTTTTTAACTCGTTTGCTTTAACGATGGTGGAAGACAACATGGATGTTAAGTTTTGAGAGATAAATACAGCAGGGATAAATACAGCAGGGAGGAGGCAGAAAATGGCTTGTCTCGCCGGAGAAGAGGGAGTCTGCCGGAGAAGAGGGGGGGCTGCCGACGATTTTTCGGGGCCAGAGGGAATTTTTTTTTTTTTTTACAAAAAGGCAGATGGTCCACGTGGCATGCCCTGATTCGCGCCTCACTTTTGGCCTTAGAATTTATCTGATCCCACCCGCGTCCTCGTCCGTCCAAAACACTCCTCTTGCTGATGAGCAAGACCAAAGACAAGAAAGATAGAGAGAGAAAAATCAAGACACTACTAGTCACTTGACTACACTCATCATCAACTTCTCCCCTCTTTTTCTCTTCTCTTTAGCAGTTGCAGTAGGCAAAGTTTTGAGCTCTCTCTCTTTCTCTCTCACATAGTGACACTTTATTTTTTTAGTTTTTCTGATACCTCTCTAGCTTTCTCTTTCATTCACAAGTGGGAAACAGTTTCTCTTTCTACTGCAGTCAGGGCGACCTTGGTCGGCTTGCCTATATCAAAAGTTGGATATTATTTCACTCTCACTTTCTTATTTCTTTCTCTTTCTATATTTCTCTATCTAAATCCGTGTACTGCATTTATTGCATTTTTTTTGGAATTTAAAAAAGGATTGTTCTTTTTTTTCCCACTAGAGCTGCAGTTGGACCTTAGCTTCAGCTTTTTTGGAACTGGATTCCAAAAAATGGGGTTTCGGAAGAGGTTGATGGAGCTTATGGAAGAGTGATATGAGATGGGATGAGTTCGGTTTTCTTGGTTGCTTTGTTTGGTGTTTCAGATCTTTGGGTTTTATTTAGGGTTTTATGATGAGCTGCGGTTTCGGAGGTTTTTGGTTTATTGAGTGTTTGTTGAAATGCGAGTATGGGCGGGGAGAATGTGGCGAAGTGGAGAAGGGGAGAAGATGGTTTAGGTTAGGACTTAGGAGAGTGTGACTGATGAGTTTTGTGAGCTGAGAGTTCTCTTGTTGAAAATCGGTGTAAATTCAAGTTTGCCAAGTGTTTTTTGTCCTTATTTTGTTTACCAAAAAAGATGAAGCTTTCAACGTCAGGGATGGGTCAGCAGTCTCATGAAGGTATCAATGTTATCTTCTTTTTTTTGTTTTGCTTTTTCTTTTCTTTCTCTGTTCCAATTGTCCTTTCTACTACTTTCCCTCTTTCTTTAATATTGGACGGTTTTGCGCAGTCTTTTTCCAAATTTATTTCTCAAGAATATACCATGTCTCTCTTGTTTGCCCGCTAGAAGTTCCTTTCTTAAATTAGCATTTGGAATTATTCTGTTAACTTAATGTCATATATGCTAATGGCTTGTTCGACATCTGTGAATTTTGGAAGGCGAAAAGAAATGTTTGAATTCAGAGTTATGGCATGCCTGCGCTGGTCCTTTAGTGTCACTACCCGTCGTGGGAATCCGTGTAGTTTACTTCCCTCAAGGCCACAGTGAGCAGGTGGGTATTTCATATACGAAAGAAATCCCTTCTCACATATTGTGTCTGCTTATGCAAGGAAGAATGCATTAGTTTCAAAGTTCTTGTCTTTGAATATTCTCTAATGGACATTAATTGAAAATGAATGTCAGGTTGCTGAGACCACTAAAAAGAAGTTGATGCTCATATACCTAATTATCCAAGCCTGCCGCCCCAACTGATCTGCCAACTCCACAATGTTACAATGCATGTGGGTTTCTTTTGTGGATGTTGTATGTTCCCATGAGTTGACTGGCTTATTGTGATTTGCCGATTTTTTTTATAATTTCAGGCGGATGTTGAAACCGATGAAGTATATGCTCAAATGACATTGCAGCCCTTGACTCCAGTAATAATAATTGCTACGTGTATTTGATTACTTATGGATTTGCTTGTGTATTATTGGCAATATTTTCCTTAATATAAGTGATAAATGGCTTCTGTAGGAAGAGCAAAAGGAATCATATCTTCCTGTAGAGCTGGGAACTCCAAGCCGGCAGCCAACTAACTATTTCTGCAAAACATTGACAGCAAGCGATACTAGTACACATGGGGGATTTTCTGTTCCTCGGCGTGCTGCGGAGAAAGTTTTTCCTCCTCTGGTAGTGTCGCTTTTATTGTCAAATATATGGGATTTGGGTTGGTTTCATCCTTATTCTTCTGTTGGGGTCTTTAGGATTTCTCCCAGACTCCACCTGCACAAGAGCTTATTGCTAGAGATCTTCATGATTTTGAATGGAAGTTTAGACACATATTCCGAGGTACCAGTGTTTATTTAGGATTTTTTGATTGCAATGTTATTTTGCACACATGTGGATGGTGGTTAAAATGCGAAATCCTTCAGATGTCCCTTATTTTGTTGTTTTTATTCTTTTAACATTTTTATTTTAAATAATTTCTTGCTCTTGACTTCTAGTTCATGGCAATGTTTCAAGCATGATTGTTTAGCTTCCTGAAAATCTATGTTAATCACCGTCGCCACATTCAAAAGCTGAGACAAGCCATCCAGTATTAAGTAATTTGTAAGGTGGTGAAATTACAGTTTGTCACTTAAATTGATGATTGACTTTTTATATTGATGTTCAACGAGTATGGTCACCAAGAATATAGAAAAATGAATGAAGAGGCAATCTTATTGATTGACTTAATAGAATACATAGTCCTATTCATAGTTTGACCTATAATGTCTAGAGATCAATCAAATCTTTTTATGTTTGGTAACTATTAAAACCTATACTATGAGATCAATATGACCTCAATATGTTAGGAAATAATATATAATGACTCTAATTCGAATTTAAACAGCTAGCTTACTACGAAAATGTGTACAACTTAGACAACTAGCTAATATTTGCAATATATTCAGCTAGCTAATATTTACAATGTATTTTTACACTCCTTCAATCTGGTTTGTAGATATTAATACAACAAAGGTTGGATAATAAATGGTTGAATGCCATGGATGATATTGGCTTGGTCAATAAGTCTTCCAGTTGTCCTTAGTTGAAATAATGTTGTATGCTGATAAGTTTGTCTTCCAGTTTTTCCTGTATGAAATGTCTGTTAGCCTCAACATGTTTAGATTTATCATGTTGAACTGGATTCTCTGCTATATTAATTGCCGAGATATTGTCAATGAACCCTTTAATTGGCTTGAGGCACTTCTGTCCAAGGTCTGTCAGCACAGTGTTGAGCCATAACCCCTCACATAGTCCCAATGCAAGCAACCTCAATTCTGCTTCCGCATTATTTGTGAGACTGCTGGCTACTTCTTACTTGTACAAGTGACCAAATTTCCCCAGACATAGGTACAATAGCCCATGGTATACCTTCTATCTGTTTTAGAATCGGTCCAATCTCCATCTGTCAAAACTGATATACCTCTATCTTGAGCCTTTTTGAAGTATAATCCTTGTCTTGAAATATTCTTCAAATACCTAAGGAGTCTCATCGCAGCTTGAAAGTGTTCATGAGTGTGATTGTGCATGAATTGACCAACATAACTTAATGCATAACAAATGCATGGCCTAGTATGTGACAAATATGTCAATTTGTCTACCATTTTTTGAAACTTTAGCTTGTCAATTGAAGTGTTATCCCGCAACTCTGTAGGTTTATAGCTTAAATCCATAGGTGTTGGAACTGTTTTACAGTCTAGCATACTTGCTCCTTGAAGAAGACAAATGATATACTTCCGTTGTGAAATACTCATACATTTTGCTCCTTGAAGAAGACAAATGATATACTTCCGTTGTGAAATACTCATACATTTTGTGGTTCTGGCCACTTCTATAACAAGAAAATACCTTAGTGTACCCAGATTGTTTACTTCAAATTTTTGTGACAATTTCTTCTTTGTTTCTTGTATTCCTACTAAAATTATTTCCCGTAACAATTATGTCATTGACATAAACACTTAAAGCAGTTGGTTGACCAGTTGTAGAGATATGTGCAAAAAGAGTATGATCATTATGACATTATTTGAACCCATATTCTTTAACTACTTTAGTAAACTTTTGAAACCAATCTGTAGAGGACTGTTTTAGCTCGTAAAAGGATCTATTTAATTTACAAACTTTGTCTTTATTACTCATTTCTGTACATGGATGGTATCACATGTATACTTCTTCTTGTAATTCCCCATTTAAAAAAGTAGTTTTTATGTCTTAACTGATATAGTTCCCAATCTAGGTTTGCAACTAACGAGAAAATGACTCTAACAATATTTAGTTTAGCAACTGGAGCAAATGTTTATAAACAGTCTATACCATAAGTTTGGGTGAATCTCCTAACAACTAACCTGACCTTATATCTATTTATTGTCCTCTATGTATTGTATTTTATTTAAAAAATCCACCTATGTCTAACTGGTTTAAACCCCATTTAGAAGAGATGTTAGCTCCATGGTGTTTAGTTTTTGTTAATGCATTATTCTCCTCAGTAACAACTTCTTTCCAATGTGGTATTGACATTGCTTTCTGAATGTCTTTTGGAATGGCTGTAGAGTCTATGTTACTTGTAAATGCTTTAAATTGTTGACTAAGTCTAGAATAGCACATAAATTGTTGAGATACTCTGCTTTTTTTATTTTTAGCGATGAACATCTCCATGGCTTTAGACCATGAGCTATAGTTGTAGCCATTCAGTTTATGACATGTGATGACCATAGAAATGCCATCATATTTTGTAGTGTTAGACCCTGTCTCAGTAGAGTTGTCTGGACTCTATGACGTATGATGTAGGGGATGACTCGGTGGCCATGATAAAGAGTAGGAGAGGAGAAAATATTTTGGTTATAAGCTCTGATACTATATAGAGAAATGAATAAAGAGGCAATCTTATTGATTTACTTAATAGAATACATAGTCCTATTTATAGTCAACCTATAACGTGTAGAGATCAATCAAATCTCTTTATATTTGGTAAATATTAAAAGCCATACTATGTGATCAATATGATCTCAGTCATAAGGTATTAATATATTCACCTATAATGACTCTAATTTGAATTTAAACGGCTATCTAACTATAAAAATATGTACAACTTAGACAACTAGCTTATATTTACAATATATTTGGCTAGCTAATATTTACCATATATTTTTACAAAGAAGGATGGAAATTTTAGGATTCGGAAGTTCCAGAAAATACTGTACTGACTTTGAGTACTTTCCTAGCCTCGTCAATGGGGGTAGTGGCTACCTCCTAGCAAATTTGATATTGAATTTCAATGTGTTGTCAATTTATATCAATGTGATATTGATTTTCATGCTGAAATATCAATTTTATTTCAATATGTTGTCAATTTTATGGAGAGAGACAATAAGAAAGATATGACTTATAAGACAATTGAAGAGCACATGGTCACTGATAGAGCACAGTGGAGACCAATTGATTCATGTAGCCGATATCATGTAGATGGTATAAAATGTAAGCGAGAATATTAGTTACTCACGGTTGAGATGTTACGATATTTTTGAAAAAGACGTATTCTAAAGGCGTATATTATGCATTAGGTACCATGAACCACAAACGAGGATATGATTTAGGCTACGATTAAATAAAAAAGAATAAATAAAGCGTAAAAGAAATGATTGATTCATAAAGCCGACCCCACATCATAGGAAAAATGCTTGATTGTTGTTGTAGAGATCTTGACGGTGATGTCTGCCATGTGAGCGCTTCCGTTTGAATTTGGATGAGCTGGGAATTATATATTCAATATGGTAGCAATTTGAGTAACAATGGTTGCAGGGCAACCCAAGCGGCACCTTCTTACTACAGGGTGGAGTGTTTTTGTCAGTGCCAAGAGGCTTGTTGCTGGTGACTCCGTCCTTTTCATTTGGTATGGATAGCATTTTGTTATTTTTATATTTGTTTTTTAGGAAGCGGCTTTCTTCAAGTTGCGAAGGGAACCTGGTGGCATCTAGTTTCCTATTTGCTGTTATTTTAAATATGGTTCTGAATTAGGAATGAAAAGAATCAGCTACTTCTGGGGATTAGGCGAACACACGACCTCAAACTGTGATGCCCTCATCTGTTTTATCAAGTGATAGCATGCACATTGGACTGCTTGCTGCTGCTGCACATGCGGCTGCCACTAACAGCTGTTTCACCATTTTTTACAATCCAAGGTGGGAGTATGTAAAGAAACGAATTTCATGTCTTTTTTGCTTGATAATCACATGGTCAATAAAGCAGGGGCAGCCCATCTGAATTTGTCAAACATCTCTCGAAGTACATTAAAGCTGTTTATCATACTCGAGTCTCTGTTGGGATTGCGCTTCCGGATGCTGTTTGAGAAGAAGAATCAAGTGTTCGCAGGTAGATAGCGGGAACTTTTATATTCTCTGAAAATGCTGTAGTACTTCATTAGTACTCTGCTGCATGATCAACTCCATTTTAATATTGTTACCACATTCTCCTTGCACTTTGACATGCTGAATGTCGTTATAGTGAGCAGGTAGTATAATAAAGAAGTTAATAAAGAAGTTCTTATCGTGATTTACCATTGTTAATAATCTGGACAGTGGAACTGCTTTTTCCTGTCAGGATTTTGGCTTATCTATCAGGACTCCTTTTGCTACTCTAATTAAGCTGTATTTTCGTATTCTATGCTTCCCGCTTCCCACTTTTCAGGTACATGGGTACTATAACTGGAATTGGTGACTTAGATCCAGTTCGGTGGCCCAATTCTCACTGGCGATCAGTCAAAGTGAGTTCCCTTGTATCCAATGTCAAATGCTTATTCATAAGCTTTATGACATGAAGTATTTCTTTTCATTCTTGCCTGTGTGTTGTGCACAAGTATGCAATTTTCCCTTGTTCATGAGGAGTCTCGGTTTATTTTTGCGGCTTTTCTACACTACTCTCGTTGTTTGTCAACGAACATACAGTGCCCTACTTCTATTGTGTATTGTTGAATGCACGCTGCCCTCTGTCTCACCTACTTCTATTGTTTATTGTTGAATGCGCGCTGTCCTCTGTCTCCGGTACAATTGTGTCTTGGTCACACATTTAAGGTTAAACCATTTCTCTGATATTTATAGTTCTGGAAATTCTTCATTATGCGTACCGTAAATTGTTTTTTTTGTAATTTAAATTTTCATAAAAATACCCGAAGGCACATAAAGATAATTACATGTAATGTTGCACCAAGAGGCAACAAGTAGCAATTACTGTGACTAGCCAAAACAAGGTGGCCAAGTAGAATCTAACAAAACCAACCGCCAACCTTTACAAAAGGTGCCTAATGAATAAACGGAGGCCAGACTGACTAGCAAAAATAACATAAGACTATAGTTCATAATTACAAAATATCCCAAATTGAGGGCAAGTAGGTTCAGCCACAAAATTGCACCCCAATTGGCCTTCAAGGATTTGGCATGGAGAAGGCACTTGATGGGAACTATCATTCCCCATAGCTTGCAACTGAAAACACAACGTTTCTGCCCAAGTTCCGCTTCAAAGGCCAATAATGCAAATGATACTTCTCCAGCTGCATACAAAATCTACATTCCATATCCACAAGCCCAAACAAACAGTGGAGGGTTTTCAGTTGGAGTATTCGCAAAACAGTCAAGCTAAAGAGATCGGAGCCCACTCCAATAACCCAGAACCTCAAAAAGGCCAGACAGCGAACCTTCCTGCACTCCATCCCCTGCTGCACAAAATAGTCCCAAGTCAACACCGAGATGTAGAGAAGAAGAAATTCAGTGGATCCAAAGCCACCACCACCCAGCAGCATAGCGGCAAGACATATCTACAGAAGGAGAAAATAGTAGCAGTATCCATCTAAAAGGCCATGCATCAAAATCCCACAAATGCAAATGGAGAGTAGGATAGACAAAAAACAATAAATGCAGCATTATATGATAAAATAGCTATGAACAGAAAATGGACATAGGGAGTCCCAGGTTGATCGCAATGTGCCAATTGTTTTGGGTTTTCCGATACTTCCTCCATGAGGAAGCAGTCATTCGAACATTCTGTAGAATATCCCCCGTGATTGTTTGGGGGTTTCTACTCAAGGCAGTGTGGATTCTTTGGTTTCTTTCTTTCCAGATGCCATAAACAGCTGCAGAGAGACCAAGGCGAACTAAATCCAGCTGCAGCTTAGAATGCCAATGGTTAGATAGCAACCACTCTTGGATAGCATCCAGTGAAAAGACAAAGTTTGCACAATTTAGTTTCCAAGCACACATGACCAAATCCCCTTTGAGAAATGACAGTTGAAAAACAAATGCTCTTGTGTTTCCTGATGACAGAAACACAATTTGCACCGATCAGTCATCAATACCCAAGCAGCAAGCTTTTGAAGAGTAGGTAACCTCTTCCAAAATGCAAACCAGAGAATGATTGCATATCTAGGAAGAACGGACCTACTCCAGACAATTTTTGTCCATGGAATGGGGGTATATGTGGGAGTTAAAGCATTCACTGCGCTATGTACAGAGAACTGCTTACTGGGTTTCCATTCCCAGCGGTCAGAACAAGAAAGGATAGGGATCCTGACACACTCATGCAGGAACGCTATAACCTGACTATCCCAACCTCTCCCAAAAGGAAGACTCCACCGTTGGTTTTGAATGACGTCAGAAACCTTTGCCTCAAGGCAGAGGTTAAGTTTGGACCTAAGCTGTGGGTGATATTTGATTAGTATGCCCCAGGGATGCCAGATCATACCAAAAATAGGTAGATCCATTTCCAATTACACGAGTGATGTGCTTTTCAAAAATGTCTCTCACCAAAATCAGTTTCTTCCACACCAAGAATCCTGCTGCTTAGGTGCAGCCATCCAGATTGACTTACCTTTTAGAATGACTGAATGGACCCATTTGACCCAAAGGGATTCCTTTCCCTCACAGATAAACCAAACCTGTTTCATAAGGAAGGCATTGTTTGTTTGTGTAAGGTTTGGAATGCCAAGCCCCCCAGCATCCTTGGGCAAACAGACATCCCGCCAATTCACTCTGGCTTTCCTTGGGCTGCCCCAAAGAAACAAACGCAGGAGCCGTTCAATTTCCCTAATGACCTTCCTAGGGAGGAAGAAAGCAGCAGTCCAGTAGCGGACGATAGCTAACAGGACAGAATTTATCAGCTGGAGTCTACCACCATAGGACAGCTTTGAAGAAGTCCAGCTGGTGGTTTTTGTTTTTAGCTTCTCTAGGAGAGGCAAACAGTCAGCGTATGAAAGTTTTTTATTCACAAGCGGGAGCCCCAAGTATTTAATAGGCAGAGTGCCTATAGGAATACCAAGGATTGTAGAAAGGGTTTGCATTTTGGTGGTAGAAGTACCAGAGAAATAGATTTCACATTTAGCAAGATTTGGAGTGAGTCCAACTGTGTAGCAAAGGAGTTTAGGGTGTCCTTGATTGTTCTGATGGAGTCCTCATCAGCCTTTGACAGAATGAACAAGTCATCCGCAAAGGCTAAAGAGCTAATGTTCAAGATCCCACATCTAGGGTGGAACTTGAAAGGATGGAATTGTGAATTTGTTTTGAGGAGCTGGGTAAAACCTTCCATTGTGAGAATAAAAAGAGCAGGGGATAAGGGGTCACCTTGTCTTAGCCCTCTTGTGGATGTGAAATTGCCTGTGAGAGACCCATTGAGATTAATAGAGAAAGAAGCATTAGAAATACAGAGGTAAATCCAATGCCTAAATCTCTCAGGAATACGCATGAGTGTGAGGATGTTTAGCAGATAATCCCAATTGACGGTGTCAAATGCTTTCATGATGTCAACCTTAATGGCACATCCACTAGGGCCCCCAGGTTTATGGTAGGACTTAACCAGGTCATGCATTAGCAGGATATTATCCTGGATGCATCGCCCGTGAACAAATGCAGATTGGTTTTCATCAACCAATAGTGGAAGTATGGGTTTGATTCTGTTTGCAAGGATTTTGGAAATTATTTTATAAGAAACATTGCAGCAAGAGATTGGTCTAAACTCCTTCATATTGACTGGGCTCACAGTTTTTGGAATGAGGGAGATGGCAGTGGTGTTAATGGGATAGTAGAGGTAATCATGTGTAAAGAAATCAACAGCCTGGGTGAGCTCATTACCGACCAAATCCCAATTTTCTTTAAAAAACTCAACAGTGAAGCCATCTGGACCAGGGGCACTGTCGGTTTTCATGGAAAACAGTGTGTCTTTAATTTCTTTTGGGGTGACACCAGCAGTCATAGTAGTAGCTTGCTCTTCACTAAGAATTTTACCAGACCAGATATCATTCTGAGGTTGTGGTGAGTTAACATTATTGAAAAGATTTTCAAAGAAATTAACAGCCAGACTTTTGACCTCATCATAGTCAGAGGTCCACCTGCCACTGTCATCCTGAAGCCGAAGAATTTTATTCCTGGCAGTGTGGACTTTAACAGAACGATGGAAGAACTGGGTGTTTTTGTCCCCATCCTTCATCCATCGAATCCTAGCCTTTTCTTTGAGGAAAGATTCCTCAAAGTTAGATAGCTTAACATATTCCTCAGAAAATGCTGCCAGAAAATGCAAAAGTGGCGGATGTGGTGACAGATGGAAAATGGAGCTGGGATAGAGAGAATAGTAGACTTGACTCTGTCTGCAAAGAAATCACTAAACACCTTGGGGCCCTTCCTATTTTACGAGACGTAGAAGACAAATTGAAATGGATACCTGATTGCACGGGAGAATTCACGCTACGAAGTGCTGTGCAATCGCTAGGTGTGGCTAGCCAAGACCTGGCATGGACGGCTTGCGTGTGGTGGAAAAGAAGAATCCCCAGGCACGCTTTCATAAGCTGGATGATGCAATGGCGAAGACTGCCCACGGCAGACAGATTGATTACATGGGGTATGAATAGGAACTACCTGCTGCCTATTCGGGAAGGGAAAGGAAACGCATGAGCATCTATTTCTGTCCTGCCACTATGCAGAAAAGGTATGGAGGGCCGTGATGAACTATTGTGGTATGGAAAAAGCACCAACGGGATGGCAGGAATACCAGAGGTGGATCCAAGGGGGGCCTGGGGGGAACAGCCTCCAGAAAGAACTAGTGCTGCTTGCTAACTCAGCAGTCATCTACATGCTATGGTGGGAACGAAACAAACGGCTGTTTGAAGGGGATGCAAGAGACCATACTGTGCCGAGCCTGCACATAAAGAATACTATCCGGATTTATGTTAGTGAATGGCGAGGAGTGAGGAAGACAAGAACAAACTGGAGAATATGTGTAGAGATGGGGATAAACTTGCAAGTTTTCAAAAAAGCAACTGTGTAGAAAATAGTAGACATAGAGCATATAGTGAACATTAAAAGATAGGACACATTGTAATTGCCGGGTGTTCCTCCGCCACAAGTGAGGGCTACGTAAATAAACAAAAGTTTTGAGAGAGAGAGAAAAAAAAAAGCTTAACATATTCCTCCAGGGCATTCTTTTCGAGCTGGGCAGCAAGAGGATTGGAATCCTCTTCCATGGCTTTCAGTTGAGCCAATTCCAAAACTTGCCTAGCGTTTTGCACTTTTGAGGAAATATTGCCATAATATTTTTGGTTCAGTTTTTTGAGCGGCCCCTTGAGCCTTTTTAATTTCTTAAAAAGTCGGATCTGGGATTTCCATGAATGGGGGTGGACCAACTACTAACTAGAGTATCCTTGAAGAGCGGGTGCTTCATCCAACCTTTGATGAATTTAAAAGGTTTTGG
Source organism: Eustoma russellianum (assembly GCA_036186865.1). Taxonomy (NCBI): domain Eukaryota; kingdom Viridiplantae; phylum Streptophyta; class Magnoliopsida; order Gentianales; family Gentianaceae; genus Eustoma; species Eustoma russellianum. Next base: position 3,448,460 of record AP025051.1, read on the forward strand.
TCCAAAGTTCTTTGACATCTTAATGGAAAGGATCCCAGGAGAGTGGTCGAATATAAGAGGAGCTTCATAATCTAGTTGATAGTTAGGGAAAATATTATTCATTCCTCATTCACAAACATATGATCAATTTTGGTAGAGATTCTATTCGACAAGTCCCTTTTGTTGGACCAAGTAAACTCAAACCCCCTAGAGGGGATAGACATAACATCAATTGACTGAAGACAATCCTTAAATTCCATGATTGCATTCTTGTCAAACTTCTTGTTGCCCTTTTTACCACCAGTGTCAAGAATGGTGTTGAAGTCTCCCATTAAAATCCATGGAAGTTGACCATAGATGGTATTGAGGTACCTAAGGCAAGACCAGAGATCCCTACGCCTACTACGCTCATTATAGCCGTAAATAGCGGAGACAATGAAAGATTCTTGGTCACAGGTTTTGGCCGTGATCCTGCAAGTGATGCATTGGTCATCAAAATGCAGGGCTTGTGCGTGAAACAGGTCCGGGTTAATACCCAACCAGATTCGTGCCACGGAGTTAGGTTGTGTATTATGGAAAACCTCCCAATGCCTAAGAGTACGTTTGGAAAAGGCATCAAGATTGTTATGTCTAACTTTGACCTCAAGGAGACCAATAATACTTATGTTTTTACTAGTAATATATGATTTAATTTCTTTTTGCTTTAAAGGGGAGCTGAGTCCCCTTATATTCCAACATGCTATTTTAATCATCGTTTTGATCTTCCACCCCTTGGCCTACCCCTTCGCCCATTGTTATGTCTACTAAAGGGGGAGCGGCTAGAGGACTCAGAATGGTGGTTGGCTTTTGGCAGAGCGTTTGAAGTATTCTCGTCTTTGGTCCTAGAGTTACTGCCCTTGGTTATGATAGATTTCATTCTTGAAGTAGGGCCATGGATAGGAGGGGTAGCCCTGGGAGAGGAATCTCTAATAAAATCTGTAGGAGTGTTCTCATCATTTTCCTCATCTGAGCTAGTAAGGTACCAACTTGAGTCATTATGTTTCTTATCAAGTGTGGTATTTATGTTTTTTATGTGTTCAGATAAAGTTTGGGTGTATTCAACATCCAAGAGGTCATCATCCTCCTCTTCAGAGTCCAGCTCCTCATGTGAGGAACCTTTGTCAACCTGATCCTTCGGGACATTTTGTTTGTCACCCGCAGAATCATGTGTTGGGCTGACTAGGTGATCATTTCCATCACTCATCAAGTCAGTTAGAGGAGCAAAGGTGTTGTGAGAACTCTTCCCAGGTTTTAATGAACCTGGGCCTTGATTTGGAAGTTGGGTTCTGCGTTTAAGGTTGTTGTGATGGTTTTCCTTGAGGGGTACTTTGGTGTTAAGTGCTTGATCTATAGTGTTGTTTAGTGTTTGTATAGGAACGTTCGAATGCCCAGGATTGGGGGACCTGGCCATTGGGGGTTTTCTACTGTTTCTCTGTTTTTTCAGATTTGGTGGCTTTTGTCTGTTGGTGTTAAGTGGGGGCTGACCAGTTCCAAAACCACCAGAACCACCAGCAGTTTTGGGGTTCAACTGGGTACAGCTGTGACCAAAGGTCCTGCAGGAAGGACATTGAATGGGCATCCATTCATACACTATTTCTTGGGGGCATTCCAAACCATTTTCATCCCGATAGTGCACCATTTTTGGGAGCTCAGCCCCCTCCTTAATTTCAACGCAAATACGAGCAAAAGAAACGCGTGTTTGTGCAGTAGTGGGTTTATCCATGAACAAAGGCTTCCCCACCAGGGAACCAATGCCACTAAGCACGTGTGGAAGAAAATGGTGCAATCTAAGATCAGGGAGTTTAATCCACACTGGAACAGAGTCCAGGCTTAGCCTTTGAATAGGTTTTTCCGGCGACCAAGGCCAAAGAAACAAAACCCTATTCCCAAAAGGGAGGGGAGAAAGATCTAAGATGGACTGTTTCGATTCCTCAGACTGGAAACGAAAAATAAAAAGATCATCTTTCCTTTGGACTTCCAAAAGTCCTTTAGATAGCCATCGCTCTTCAGCGAATTTTTTCATATTAAAGAAGGAAGAGGAGTTACCCATAACCTGTCCAATAATAGCAGAGCTCCATTTGTTCTTTGATGCAATAACCTCCTTCGGATTCACCACGAACGACTTCTTGCCATCAATCGTTTGTAAATCCACCTGCGTGAGAGTAGATGAAGCTTCCGGAGCAAAATCAGGCTTGAGCAAAGATGTCCAGGCCGATTTTGCCCTAACCAGTTGCTGCATGTTGGAAATTAGGGCTGAAAATGGAAGATTCCAGCCATTAGTTACGGGCTGAAAATGGAAGATTCCAGCCATTAGTTACAGGAAAGAGTCGAAAAGACCTTCTCCGACCGCTTACACCGGCGGTCGGAGGAAATCGGAGCAAAGCACTTCGAAGCTTTGACTTTGGTTATCGCAGGAAGGGGAGGTAGGAGAAGGATGTGAATAATAAGTTAAAAGAGGAAAATAGAAGGCGGAGAAGAAGAGGGGAGATGACCGTTAGTGGTGGAGATAAGAACGTTGGCTTGAGGTGTGTTTTTCTTGATTTTGTGGAATGTTTAAGCTCATTAGTTGCTGAAGTGAGATATTCACATGTCAGAGGTAAGTATTCGTTCTGCTTGTTCAGATTTCAATGAGGAAATGATACACTCAAATTTAGAAGTTTGTGAGGGTCCCTTATGTTTTCTCAGCATTTAGCCTTAAAACAGGGTACCCATTATGTATTCTTCAATATCATCTAGTAAGACTACTGAGGATCATATTCCTTTCGTTTTTTTGACACTTCAAGTTACTTTCAGAAATTTACAGAAAAAAAGGGAAGTTGCTTTCAGAAAATTTAGATTGATGAAAGTACAACTTGGCCTCGCTTCAATTTTCTACAGTCATATTGAAGAACTTAAGAATCTCTCATGTGATCTTCATGTCAAAAGCCTGAAGGTTTACATACATGCATTAAAATGTGTGTTCAGCCAGTTATATTGCAAACCTAATTTTTTATGCTTGGTCGATACATTTTGGGTTCTATAAACTAATTCATACATATGCATGTCGTGGTTGGGGCAATTTCCTTTTAGCTTACCTTGGAGGTGATGGATTAAGAGAAGAGGTCTGTAAATGTGTTCCAGAAAAGGTAACCATTGCTGACCTATGATCAAGGAAATAAATGAAATGATTATTATCTTGTGCAAAATAGGTCCTTCACTTTTACTTACAAAAAAAAAAAAAGGTCCTTCACTTTTACTAGAAATTGGTTCTAAGATGTTGTCTCAATTCCTCTGCTGAGGAAGCTATAGAACTGGTATAATTGCTATATGATGGTTTTCAAGAGATCAACAGCGCACGTTTCAGATAGTAGTTGGTGCAGAAAGAAGGTACAGATGTTCTTCAAACAGGGTAAAGGATTATTGATAATCTATTCTATGATTAAAAAGTGGAGATCATTGGCATTTTGGAAAAGGATTTCTCCAATCATAGTATGACTTTACCTTCTCTGGTACAAAGAACACATTTTCTGAGACAAATTTTTCTTTCTTTCGTAGGAAAAATAAATAATTGCACATTGATTGGTACAGAGAAAAGGAAACAAACTACTTTCCTGTGAATTTGGATGTTACTGATAGAGGAGGTTGAAGATTGGGCAATTTCAGCTGAATTTCTGTAAAATATATATCAAAGGCATGCCATTGAGAAACGAAATATTGAATGGGAAACATTTGAAAAGCATGCAACTAAAGAACTAGGTGTTAGCAACTGAGATTATGCATGTTGAGCTGGAGATACAGTGGATGGTAGCAATTTGAATTATGCGGAGCACATTTTTCGAAGATGTTATCTGAATGGGAGTGTGTAAGTTAGGTTTTCTGAGTTCAACGGGTTCCAATTAATACACGGAAATATCTAAAGAACAGGGATCAAAGCAGGTGAAAACTTGTCTTTTGATCAAAATTTTGGGAACGGAGGAGCTGAGCATCACAAGTGCTGTTACCTTGAATGACAGGGAAAGCCAGCAGGTAATATAAGACTTCAATGCTGGAGGAGAAAGATTTACTTATACAGTTGTTCTTGGAGAGGGGTGGGGGGGGGGGGGGGTAACAGGTGACAATAGCATATTTCCTCATGTTATGTCATTTAGATTAGCCATTCTTTCTTAAGGAATAGAAGTTTATTTGAGAAAGAAGTTTGCTATGTATTATAGTTGATAGCAACCATTAGGATTACAGAACACACTCCCAGGAGTTATTCAATGACAGCGGACAGCTGGTCTGTGTACTCTTTGGCATGCCAGTGGTAATTTGGAAACTGAAGCATGTTAAGCCGTCTGCCCAAAGTCTGAAGGGTCCTATTCTTTAGAGGGGATAAACTATTGTGATACTTCTTTCCATATCTGGAGTCACCATCGTTGACTTTTAGAAACCTGATCTAGTAACATGGGATATATTAATTAAACGAGAGAAGGCACTCCTTCGGATTCTAGTGCATATGCTTCCTATTGCATGTTTATTTATCACTTCCAATCACCCAACACTGATCTTCCCAGTGTGCACAGTTTTGTCTTTTTGTTTTTTTGTTTTTCTCTGTTTCCATTTCTAATGGAGTCAAGGACAATCTTCCTTGACTTTGGAATATGAGGGAATAAAGCAAAATGACTTATTAAATTGGCTGCCCTTCTTTATATTGTGAAGTAGCAGTTGATCAACACAACTTGACGCATCATTATGAGTCATCGGGAAACAACCTCTGTGTGTGTTTAACACATGGATATGGTTGCGTACATCCGACCCCCATACCCCGCCATAGACGAGAGCCTCTAAGGCAATGGGGTAATGATGTTGTTGTTTTTTGTTTTTCTCTCAGTCCACTTTTCTTAGTCCTTTTCTTTTTCGTAATAGTTTTAATTTAGTCATGGCTTGTATGTTGTACATGCTTAGCAATCAGATCCATTTTAGATATCTTGAATGATTTTGATAGTGACTTGGTGCATTGGGATCATACGGCAAAATGAGCATTCTAAGCTTGAATTGTTCCAACAGGGGAAATAACTTATGTACAGATGTTAAAGAGTAATTGCTTTGCTTTGTCAGATATACTGAATATGTTGTCCAATGCTACAAGTCTAAAACAAATTAAACCAGTGTTTATATTAGTAAGGAACAGCCTAGAGTTTCAAAGGATGATCTAAACCTAGTAAACTCATGTCCGCTAGATTTCAGTGGCCGAAGCGTTGATTATCAATTTAGTATTTTCCAATGTTATTCCATCAGTCTGCAGCCATCACCTCTCTCTCTCTCTCTCTCTCTCTCTCTCTCTCTCTCCTCTCTCTCTCTCTCTCCTCTCTCTCTCTCTCTCGTTATGATCTGATCTATGAAAAATAGGTTGGCTGGGACGAATCAACAGCCGGTGAGAGACAGCCACGAGTATCGCTATGGGAAATCGAGCCTTTAACCACCTTTCCGATGTACCCGTCCCTATTTCCTTTAAGGCTAAAACGGCCTTGGTATCCTGGAGCATCATCTTTTCATGGTACAAGCCTTCAACTCTTATTTGTTAGCTTCAGTCACATGTTTCATTTCATTCTAGTGTTTCTCTTGCTCTGATATTGGTCCGTGGTTGGCAGCTAATATATATATATATATATATATATATATATATATATATATATATATATATATATATGTTCCTTGAATCAGCATAGCTCATCACACTTGTGAACAGGTGTAAGAGTCAATGTCCTAGAGAATATTTTCCTTTACCTTAGTTTTATAAGAACGAGGGTTATCATTCGTGATACAAGAACGAGGGTTATCATTCATGATACAAGAATATGATATTTCTTTCATGTCTTGGTCGGTACCTTGTTTGAGCAATTCATATTTCCTTTTCAAATGTATAAAATACTCCACCAGTGTGAATTAATAATGTGTCCATAAACTATGTCTTTGGAAGTAATAAAGAGGAACATCTCTATTCTCTTAGAAAAGTATAGAGATACTCGATTTTCATATGCAAAGCTAAGTATGTGCTTCCTTTTCGTATGTAAAATCTCTCTTGAACAAAGCAACTCATACATCTACTTCATATTTATGTCAAACATGAACAAGCTATCTGGCTAATTGTTGATTTTTCTGTTTTCCTCCTCACCCACCCGACTCCTGCCCCACAACCCCAATCTCCCACCAGGAAAAGAGAAAAACAAATGTTATGTGGGATCAGAGTTGTGCAGTCACGCCTTCTGTATTTTCCTAAATTGACATTTGCTGGAACGTTTTGCTATTTTCCAGATGGAAGTAGTGAGGCTGTCAATGGAATGACGTGGATGAGAGGAGAAAGAGGCGATCAAGGACTCAATTCTTTGAATTTCCCATCAGTTGGCATGTTTCCGTGGATGCAACAGAAGCTGGATCCTGCAATTCTTCGGAATGATCTGAATCAGCCATGCCAAGCATTGTTAGCTGCTCAAAATTTTGGCAATGGAGATTCAATGAAACAGCATTTCTTGCAGTTTCAGCCGCAAATGCATTACCTTCAACATTCCAACAACCACAATCCCCTATTGCAACAAGAACAAGTGATGCAGCAGTCTGTTTCTCCAAATATGATCCCTGCACAATCCCAAGTGCTGTCTAATTACCTGAATGGACCATCAATGCATCAACTGAATAATCCAAGTCAAGGGCAACTACATGGTCTTCGGGATGTAAGTGTCATTCAACATGAACAGTTGCACCAGAGACAACCTTCAGATTTACCTTCTCTTTCATTTTCTAAAACAGAGTTTACTGATTCAAATGCCAAATTTTCACCGACACTTTCTCCTTCTGGCGCACAGAATGTGGTTGGTTCGTTATGTACAGAAGGAAGAAGTAATCTTTTGAATTTCTCTAGAGCCAATCAGTTTATGCTTAATGAGCAGCCACCTCAACAATCCTGGATCTCTAAGTTTTCTCAGGCTCGCATGAACAATTGTTCTGGTTCATTGTCGCTTCCGCCATATCCTGGGAAAGGTGGTCCTAGCGAGCAAGAGCGTTGTCTCTTAGACTCACAGAATCAAGTTATTTTTAGTGCAAATATGGAGTCCGCTGCACTTTTGCTTCCGACTACCGTCTCAAGTGTTGTCACTTGTTCAGTTGACGCTGGTATGCCATTAACGGATTCTGGCTTCCAGAGTAAGAGTTCTCTGTATGGTTATGGACATGACTCTTCTGAGTTGTTGCATGGTGCTGGATGTAACTCGCCCACTCAGACTGGCACATTTGTCAAGGTTCTAGTTGGAGAGTGATTTCAAGATATCTCTTGTTTTCTTTTCTTACCTTGATGCAACCTTTTGTCTGTTTTTTCCCACAAAATTTAGTGTTTGCAGGTGTACAAGTCAGGGTGTGTTGGGAGGTCACTGGATATTACCCGGTTCAGCAGCTATAAGGAGCTGCGGCAGGAACTGGGACAGATGTTTGGTATAGAAGGGTTGCTTGAAGACCCTCAAAGATCAGGCTGGCAGCTTGTATTCGTCGACCGGGAGAATGATGTACTTCTCCTTGGAGACGACCCTTGGGAGTAAGTTAAATTGGGACTTCCCCATTTGGTTGAATTATGAAAATATTTCTGTTGAAGGACCTTTCCATTTCCGACACACTCTTTCTTAACTTTAGAATATGATGGAATAAAACAAAATGACTCCTAAATTGGATGTGTTTCTTATATTGTGAAGTAACAGTTGATTGACACAGTTTGACGCAATTTTCATTGTGTCATCAGAAAACCTCTATGTGTTTCTAAAACACGAGTATGGTTGCGTACATCCGACCCTCTCCCCTCCATAGGCGGAAGCCTCTAAAACAATAGGATAATGTTGTTGTATCTCTCTTGAAAGAAATAAACAACAAAGCCGCCACCTTTACTAGTTTGGATGTCAGTTTCCAATGGTCGGACATCTATGGTTTTAGAAACTATATAAACTTGAGACCGGTTGAACGAATTTTATGTGTAAGTGTATTCATGTGCGAATAACTCTCCTCTCTAGTAGTTTAGACTAAGGATTTTAATGAGAGTAATCTGGTAGTCAGAGCAGGAGATGGTTTAACTCATGCTATCCTATTGACTGAAAATTGATAATTAATATCACTGGTTTTTTTGTTATGATTGTACATGTGTGATACCTTTATACGTGGAAGTTTATAAATGTTCAACTTACTGTTCTCTTTAGCAATTTAAGCTTAGGCTCTTAGATGGAATGGTAATTTAACATTTTAATTCTTAGTTCTTGCGTGTTGTCTGCAGTAAAAGTTCAAATCTTTTGAGCAAGTGCGACTCATTCAATTTTAGTGTTGCTTATGCAGTGGATTTGTGAATAACGTCTGGTACATAAAGATCCTTTCGCCTGAGGATGTTCAAAAGCTAGGGACACAGGAGGCTGAGACCTTGAGTCGAAATTCTTCTGAGAGGATGAATAGTAGTTCTGCCGCTACTGGTTTTCCATCACCAGGATCCCTCGAGTTCTGAGACCTATGAAGCATTCTACAGTGATCAGATGTTTCAGTCATGCTGTTTCCTACTCTTGACCATCCTCACCTTGTGTACTTGACCGAGTCGTGTGTTTGTATCGTGTACTGCTATTTATCTTATGTACATGTATAATGTAGTCTTAACTGTCTTAGATCAGATGATTGAAACCCAAGGATAATAACATCATTTATTCTACTTTATTTGATGAAGTTAGAACTGTATACATGTGCAGACTAATTATTTTCTCTTGCCTTAGATGGAGAAGGGAAGAAGGATTCCCTGGTTGATATGTTGTTTTGGCAGGACAAGATGATTGCATTGTGTAAGTTTGCACGTGCATGAATCTCCTCTTATGTGTTTATGCTTCTCCCTTCTCTCTCCCTCTCTCTCCCAAACCCCCTCTCCCCCCCCCCCCCCCCCCCTTCCCAACACTTCCCCCATCTATCAAGTGAAGCCGGATGCATCGTCGGTTCTGCCACCACATCCCTTCTTTCCCTCTTCAACAGAATGGAGTGTACATTGCATAAATTTCTATTTGTGCATTTAGGAGGAATGACTTGGACCAAATAAATCTTTGGAATTTATGTTCGACCACTGGCGTCACAGTCATGTCTGATGTTTTCACCTAGTCTATAGATTAGCATGTCTGATGTTTTTCAATCATTAAAGATAATATAGACTGACTAAAAATTATAAAAGAACATTATCAAACAATTGATATAGTTAAATTATTCCAAACAAAGAAATTACATTCCGATTAAATAAAAAAGAAACATAAAAAACAAGTTTGACTGAAATCATAAAAACACACAAAAAGCTACGTTGTCTCTTTATTCATAACTATACACGAAGCCTCGCCTTTACCGGTAAATCTTTTGAATACACTAAATTATTGCTGTCATCGTGTCCAATACACCCAAATTTCTCCCTTCAGTATCATCCTTGTATATGGCCGTTTTTCAAAATACACCTACAAGATGGCCATTTTTCAGAATATGTTGCCCGGAATGGCCTTTTTCAAAGTAACTCGTGGAATGTTCATTAGAAGGTAAAGAATATCTCTGTCACCTATTCTACATTGGACTTTCTTAGATGAAAAAGGTCATACTCTACGGACAAATTAAGCTGTTTTTAGCGTTTCAGTTTCCATACTAAAGGAGTAAGACTGCATTAAAGAAAACAGCACAAACCGGATGTGTTTAGTTTCCATCCAAGGAGTAATACTGCACTAACCCAATCAGACTACATCTACTACTATATTGTTAGCAGGGCCGTCCAAGAAATTCCAACGAGTAGGAGAATCAGAAAAGCATTATAACAGAAGAGGGATGACAACTGCATATGATTTGCCCCAAGTCGAATGCCACAAACACTTTGAGCAAAGATAAACTTGTTACAGCAGTTAGTAATGGCAAAATATTGATGTCACAAGTTAAAATTAAATAGGAAGTTAATCCTATCTCGTGCCTTCTGGACTATTGAATCTATATAGTATTTGAAGAAATTTTCACCGAAACATTCATGTTACTCACTGAATCCTGACAAAGCCAGCCCCGAGAATAAAGGGTGAACTTCCCGGATTTGCCTTAGAACCAGCAGGTGAGCAAATGCATCAGATATAGATTTTGAAAAACATCTTGGAACCCAAGATATCCTCATAAAGACAGCCAAACAAAATTTAAGAAGCAAACTTCTTGGGGAGAGAACTCTTCTAGGTAACTACCAAAAAGCAAAAGTGAAGCTTGCCCTCAAATGCTAATAAGAGTCACTACACCAAAGAAACCATAGACAAACATGGCAAAATGTTCGTGATTCATAAATAGTTCAGCACCCAGACGGCCCTACACCGCCCTGTCTCTCAAGAAATTTACCAAAGAAAGCAAACAAGAAGAATTAATGCAACTCAAGTCATTCACATAAAATTCACCCCACGACTTTCAAGAAACAACTCAAGGGACTTCAAGATGTTGTCATACATTAATCCCTGAGACTTGAGAGTTAGGCGTTAGAACCTCATTCTACCATAAATATTTGATTAGGCAAGGAAAAACATCGAAGTCAAACATATACCTAAATGACACAAAAGTCCAACTAACAACATCTCAATTGTAAAATCCCAAATATCACCTATCCTTTTTTGTAATTCAATTATCGCCTATCTTTCTCATTACACCACTGCTACTTTTTTGTAATTCAATTATCGCCTATCTTTCTCATTACACCACTGCTACTACATAAACTTCCTTAGTTTTTTTTTAATTTTAAAAACAACAAAAAAGATAAACTAGATACAACACAGAGTAGGAGACACAGGGCACACATCTTTATATCATACTATATAGATAAAGAAACACATTACCTTCAACAACCATCAGTACCATCATACTTTAAAGTACACATGTTAAGATACATGAAATACTGAGGAATGATTCATAAAGCAGTAATCTTTAATCCCTTTCCTTTTAAAAGAAAGTAACTAAACACTATCCCTTCCTCAAACGCACAGTGGACCATTCAAATCAAACATCAGCCGCTTCAGCCTTGAAATTCGCCTGGGCGGCCTTCTTGATTGCATCAATGTCATCAGGAATGATCACATATCCAACCTGCTTCTTGGAACTGAAATCATCATCGTCTCCGATATCAGAACCATCACTATCGGACTCATCTTCCAATTCAAATCGGTCAGGTGAAAACAAAGACCAAACGAAATACATAGTTGCAGCAGTAAAGGCCCCACATCCAACCCCGAAAAGCAAAGCGCCGACAACGCTCATAATATCCTTCATCCGATTCCCAATCGAGCTCCTCGGCGTAAAGAACCGATCCTGGTTCTCGCTTCTTTCTTCATCATTAATGATGAATCGAGGAAAAGGGTACATCCGGAGGGAGAAATAATCGGCGGGGTTTGATTTAGAAGGGAAAATCGAGGGCTGATTGGGGAGATCTTGTGGGTTATTGATTGGATTGAAAAAGAAAGTGAAGAATTTGGGGGAATTTGAAGGGTAGGTTTGAAAAGGTACAAAATTGAAGGAAGAAAAGATATGTTCTTGGGGGGTAGTTGCGGTGGTGGAGGGTATGGTGGTGAAGAAGAAGAAGGTCTTACAGGGGCGGGCGAAGGCGGACACAGAGAGGATAGAGAGAGTGAGGAAGAGGAGAGGCAGAGGTGATGACGCCATTGACGAGTAAGAGAAAGAAAGCTCGCAAATAGGGCGAAGTGTAATGTGTCGGCAATACACAAATGAAGAGCGACACATTAACAAAATATGACCTGAAGTACTGGTGACTGAAAAAAAAAAAAAATTGAGCCACGTAAAAACCTCCAATAGAAAACTACTATTATTAATATTTATTAACTTATCTGTTCAAAAAAAATATTTGTGTAACTTATGCTACTTTTTAGTTATAATTTTGATCTGTTTAATATCGACCTTGACAGTTGCAAATGTGTTCTTTTGATCATTTGGATCTTATAAAAATTTTCTACTGCTTATGCCCTTTTATAGGCTAAAAGTACACTAACAGCAATAATTCCAGATATGAATAGTTCTGTAAGAGGAAATCCACTCATTGTAGAAAGATATTTCTAGAGTAAAATTCACTATCTAAAATACAAATGTCTCATTAATCTAATGTGTACTCTATTTTGATTCTCTCTCTTTAACAAAAAGCTATATGAATCAAAGAAAAAGTGTCCGCAACTTCTACTGACAACCTAGGGGGGGAAAAAGAATTTTTCTTAACTGCGTGTAAATTTTTGAATCCGATATCAAAAAAAATGAAGGAATAAACTTTGAAGATATGTCTTCAGACGTTGAAAGTTTAATCTCATCTTCAGACATGAAAGGCATAGAACACATATCATATCTCTTTATTGGATTAAGACATAATCTGAAGGATTATAAGATACTAATTTATAAATAACCATGAATGGAATCGGTCCAACCAATGACCTGATCAGTCTTGACCAAATTCTTAACCTCAAGGGATTATTAACCAAATAACCTTCTAAGTTCTAACACTAGTAAAAACATGTCCAAATTCCAGCCTCATTTAGGCTGCCCTTGATAAATTTTGAAGACTTCAAGTTTCCCTAAAACAGAATACAATAAAGAATTCGAAGAATTATGACAACCTGAAGTCTGATAAAAGCTATGGTAAATGCTAAATAGACGAAATAAAAAGCTCACTCATTTTGCCTTATTTTTGGACCACCAGTTTGGATGTTCAAGAGTCTTCCTAGACCTCTAAGAGTGTCCATAAAGTATAGGTAGATTAGCTCAACATGCCATAATTGATGCATTTTCACTAAATATGACTTGTTTAAGCTTCATTGCCATAGCTGTGTATTCAATTGATCAAAAGCTTTGCTAGGCCTATTTGAACCGCCTAATCAACATATTTTCACTTTGATCCAAGTTCTCTTTAGCTTCAAATCAAGCACATATATACGACTTTACAATAACAATACATACCCAGTATATCCCAATAACAGCAAAAGCTATAGCTAGGGTCTGGACATACATACGACTCTCTTGTATCATATCTAGGGCGATATTTTCCCCCCTTCATGTTCTCCCATGTTCTACCACATTTTGTGCTAGCTATCACCTATCAGGAGCCAAGCTACTTCTTCCAAAATTTATGTCCTTTAGTTTTTTTAACTTTCAGTTCTCACACACACACATATACACCCACACGTGTGTGCAGAACTTCTGAATTGCTATGTAGCTATTTCAAGATATACGAGTTTTGTTCAATCAAATAACTGGAATCGGAACCAAAGTCCTACATGAAAGTCTGTCCATTCTACTGTTGATGAAGCTAATATAATGACTTGTGAACTTACAATATATATATATATGTATGTATGTGTGTATATATATATATGTATGTATAAAACACCCAAATAACATAGGAAATATTACAATGACAATTAAATTTCAATGCCCTTCCGAATTAGTATATTCCTCCCATAAATGTCTATCAAGTCATTACGTAGAGCAATATGAGCTTCTTTATTTTTGATTTGATTAAATCGATCCAAAAATCTTTCAAATCGAACATTTTCATCTTCAACGATTTCAACGTTTGGAGATGGCATTTCTGTGGGTTCTATGATCGGTGCATTGAGATCTCTTTCATCATCCACTATCATATTATGCATATATATATATATATATATATATATATATATATATATATATATATATATATATATATATATATACATATATATATATATAATGCCTTGTGGACAATGAGTCCTTGATTTCAGGCTCACTGTTCTTTTTCTCATTTTAACCCTCGTCGTAAGCGAAATCAAACAATTCTTCTATATGATCAGCTACTCCAGCTTTCGGCCTCATGATCTCTCTACCATTTCCATTATTGCATTGACACTCTCATATAACGAGTTGCAAAACACTTGATTTGCCACTCCCATACAACGAGTTGTCACCTCTATTACGCCTTTATCTTGGCTGCCTATATTTGTGAATAGCTCATAAGAGCCTTCGGGTGCCTCCCCCAACTTGGTGTGTAACATTGAAACTCTTCCTGTTTGAGAGTATTCTGGCCAGAGAAGCCACGAGGGAGTATCCTGGCAATGTTTACGATTACGTTAAGGATCGTCTTCATTTAAGCTATTCTGATAAAGTCACCGAAATTGCTTCACATTGATCACATATGCAATGGACAAACAAAGAGAGTAGCATCAATCACTTCCATTCATAGGAAGCATGCACTCCTAAATACTTGGTCTAGATTTCACTTTTTTGCTGTCTCAGCTGCTGCTACAGAACACACACATCACATTGATCACAGTTAACTTTCACTTTCCTACAATATCTGGATAGAAAAAGAAGCTGCCATGAGCAAAGAAAAGAGGGTTGAAGAATGCAAATGCAACCAATATCCCAAGGCTCATCAGTATAGAAGTTCTGGTTATTACCAGAAATAGGTTTTCACACTCCTTTGCACCCACCAACATAGCCAAACTATCAAAATTACAAGTTGCAAATGGAAGCGGGTAACATGAGGGATAATACAACAAATGCCTTCATAAGTTGCAGAACGGATTGGACATGATAATTCGTCTTTCCTTGCATGCATCAACCATACTTCTCCCCAGCCTTGAAGTTTCCATGGTAAGTTGTCCTCTTTGGTGTACCAACTATAAAGTCGACCCCAAGACAAACATTCCTTCATTTTTCATGATTGAGCTGATCAAGTGTCTCACAACATTTGACTTGGCTGAAACAAAAAGGAGTTTTTGATTTCCCCAACAAAGCTTCATAAACACTTTCAAAAGTGAAGTAAAAAAAGGGTCCTGCTTTTTTGTCCTGACTCCTTACGGAAGACTGTCTTTGCATTGCTCCCCAGCTGGTCACATGGTCAGAATGCCAAAATGCAGTTGCTCCATATCAAGAACTCCATTCTGCAGAGTGAGCCACAGTAGCTGGATTATAGCAGTATGCCTCCACTTACCAGAATAGACTGCCTGAAATTGAGTACTCGAGTGCCTCATGAGGATTAAAAAGAAACACAACCTTTAGAATTGCATTTCCTGGTCAAGCCTCCGAAGGTAATCTGCTCCACGGTAAGTTTTAATGGCAATATCCGGAAAAGACGACGTAATGTCAAGCAGACATTGTGACAAAAAGCACGGAGAGGGATAAACACATTTAAGTGTAGTTTTAAATAATCTAGATATGTATTCTAACCTTAAAGCAATGGACAAGGTACTGCCACTGAGATAAGAAGAACTGCTTGTCCAATTGTCTATTCTCTAAAGTCGTACTGAAATTGATGATTCATACAACAGCAATACCTTGAACCTTTTCAAAGAATAAAATAATGGCAAGCAATACTCTGAGCCTCAAGTCCGTTGAAGTAAGTCGTCACCTGCTTCTCCACCTTATGAGGAACATCATCCCCTGGAACTTATTCTTCCATTTCCAGTGTTGCATCCTCCTCACCAGTCATGGATTCTTCTGAATCATTGGCCGCCTCTTCAGTTCGCTCCTCTGCATGTCGAACACTCTTCAGCTGACCTTCTATTCTGGATAGACCTCTGCATCCCATAATAACAAGATCAAGAAGCTTCCTCCTTGCCACGTAAACAGGATTCGACTCAATCAAGCATCCTCTAGCATAAGCCTCCCGAAGGAAAACTGTGTGCCGCTTTCCCTTAGTTGACAAATAAAACAAGCCAGGATGATCCAAGAACAAATCTCGTATATTCAAATCAATCCCAAACCAATTCCGGAATTGACTAACCTTCTCCACCTCCACCATTTTTTCAACAGTTAAATTCAGGAACTCATGGACAATACCAACCGCCCGCTTCTCCATTCTCCTCATCCCATACTTAGTCCTTCTCTTCTCTTCAACTCCCATTTCATCATAAGGCCCAACATAAGGTAAGCTCTGCCATTCCTCAACTTTAGCCTTAAAAGTTTTCTTCAATATCATGCCTGGAGGATAACTATGCTTAAATCTATACCTGATTTGTTTAGACATATCTACAGCACTATGCTCTCTACCACATTCTGCCAGTCTCCAATTCTCTACAGCAGCAACAAAATTACTCCTATCCACCTCACCAACCAACTTCAACACATGAGTATT
This sequence comes from Eustoma russellianum, assembly GCA_036186865.1. Taxonomy (NCBI): domain Eukaryota; kingdom Viridiplantae; phylum Streptophyta; class Magnoliopsida; order Gentianales; family Gentianaceae; genus Eustoma; species Eustoma russellianum. Next base: position 3,464,601 of record AP025051.1, read on the forward strand.
ACGCTCATTTCCATCACCAAGAACAAAAAGATTCGAATTTTCAGCTATCACAGAGTCCTCAAAATCATCTGGGAGACCAAGCTCTCTCCACACCTTAAAAATAGCTCGTAAAGGCACAGTCTTGGTAATCGAAATGGAAAGCAATCGAACCAATCGGTCAACAACCAATGGCAAAGAACTATTTATAGCTTCAGATTCTTGTCCAATAATTTCAAGGGCTGTTGGGGTAAGTCTACAAAAGGGCTGAAACTTAGTGGGGTGATTGAAAACGTGGAAAATATGAGGATACTTACGGAGAAAAGAAGCGGCACCGCGATTAAGATGGAGCCTCTGGGAAAGGCGGTTGAGGAAGTCGACGGAAAGGGAAGGCGGGTTGGTGGGGGAACCAAGAATCAGGTCTTGAATGGAGATTACTTTGAGGAAGTTTTTGTAGTCGTTCATTAGCTTCTCAAACGTGGGGTCTCGTGCCCTGGCGGCTACATACTCTGCAGAGGTAGTTTTGGAGCGGACGATGATTTTGGTGGTGACGGAAGTAATGCGGTGGGAGATTCTATTCATCTCTACTATTACTTGTAATTGAACTAAGGGTTAATGAGTCATTTTCGATGTTGGGCTTAGGATAGAAGAATCTCAATAGAAGAATCCCAATCGAAGTTCTGATTCGAAAGTATGTTCTTCAGGAGACTTGTGGGGATTACCTGAAAGCAGAATCAAAGCGCCAACTCCCAGCTGGTTAGGGATTAGGAAGACTCTTAAAGAAATGGAGCCTTTGTTTCGTAACATCGATGGAATAAATCATTTTATTGGTTGCGTTTCTTATATTATAAATGAACGATCTATGTTGACATAGTTTCTATTATGGATCATAAAAAAAAAAAATTTATCCAACTTCTCATATCCTGCTGTAGACAGAAGCCTCTAAGTCAATAAAGATAATCTTGTTGTTGGTGATGAGATGTGGTAAACTTCAATGTATTTGTGTGGTAAACTTCAATGTATTTGTATGGTAAACTATGCCTACTGATTATTTTTATTTTGATGTACTATTTATTGTTAATGTAATATCTTTAAATTATGTTAACTTTAAGTTTTATCCTTTAATATATTATTTTTTATTATTTATGATTTTTTTTCAAGTTAATGTGTTTTTTTTTGTTAAAATGTAAAAATTTCATTTAACCAATGATAAAAAATAAGATCACAACATTTACAAATCCACTGGGCATATCCAAGATGTAGAGCATACAATCACCAAAATCCTACTCTAAATGTCATTGACATACATTGTCCTATACACATGAGTAGCAATTCTATGAGCTACATCTCGAGCTATGGGTATCTTAAAAATTTTAAGATTTTTGGCTTACCATAAGAATTATATGATAGCGCAAAAGATGCCTTAACAAATTCAGTCCTTATACTATAAGTGCCATGACTGAATGTCTGAATGGAATCATGTTTTTTCTGGACGTGATGTTATTAGAAGCAAAGATAAAGGAGTTTCGAGGGTTCATGCAGAAATTAATGTAGATGAAATGGTTTCCTTTGATAATCCAAAAGGTCAATCTCCCAGTAAGTTCTCCAAAGTTAGAATAAAGGATTGCTCGAAGTATGGAACATTCATTAACAAGAATTTGGGGTCAAAAGAAAAGGTGCACAAGTTTGTACAACAAAGAAGCATTGAACAGGCAATGCAAACTACAGGTGTCTAAAGTGACTTACAGCGATTATTTTCTCTATTTCTAGTCAGGGTTTTTGACCATCATGGTGATCTGAATGACTTAGAACTGGGTGGTGATTTTTTTTAAAAATAAAGGTCTACCTTTCATGTCTCGACCCTTGTTGGGACTGTTTGAACAGATTGGGAATCATGTTTTGTGATGTAGACTAATTATTATAGGGTGGTACTTTTGGTCCAATATCTTTTTAGAGAGGATAGCTATATTCTTGAACACCGATAGGTGACTAATCATTTCTAGACATAGGAAAAGAATTGTAAGCAGCTTTAGACTTCTATGCAGATAATATTGTTTCTTGACCGCGTGTTAACATGTGGCAGGTTTTCTTTTGTTTCCATTGTCTTTTTGGATCTCTCTTCAGATGCTTCAGAACTGCAAAAAAAATCTTTGAGGAAAGATATTATCAATAGGTTGGTACTTCTATGCTGCCTTCAAGAGTTTTGAATGGGTATCTCCATATAACGCACATACCAATATGTTCATGGGATAGCACATATGTCAGACAAATGCTCTTCCTGTATGTGCTTATGACAAAGTTGGAGTTTGAAGTGCACGCATCTGTTAGTTGATGACGTGAGATAAAAACAAAAAACAAAATGCAGGAGTTGAGAAATAAGCTGACTACATAGTGCAGTTCGGTTTGATTGTGTAAAATTCTGTCCATATTGTGGGTCAATATTTCTGTATTTGTTTTTGAAAATGCCTTTGCCAATCATGTTTTCCTTGAAATACTCGTGATTTCAAGAGTTAATGTGTTATGACGCAGACAACAGGGTAGAGAGGACGCAAAGGACACTGCACAGAGATGGCAAGCTTAAAGCTTAAAAGCGTCATCTTTTCTCCTTTTAATTAATGGGTTTAGGTTTGGCCTTGATGAAATGAATATAAGAGCCAGATATCTTCAGTTCCTGTTAAAGTTACAAATATTCTAATTTTTCTGCTTGATCCAGAGGTTCTTCTGTGTCACATCATATCATTTAGTTCTAGATTTGGTAGAAAAAGAGCTGATGCTTTGCATTAAGATTTGGAAACTAAATGTTAAGTAGATTTTTGGATAATTAGATCAAATGTCTTGTTCACTCAGATCATTATTATCTGCTAGTAATTGGGGTTGCCTTCTTGATGATAGACGTTATTCGTGGTTTTCTTTCTTGCATTTTGTTATTATTGGTTGATTGCTAATCGAGCATTTTCCATAATTCCTCTTTTCTATCAGGTTATTTCTCTAAGGCTTGAAAACATACGAGAGAAGTGATTGGACAAGTATTTCTAGTCCATGTCTCTTCTCAAGAACATCTACTCAGGTGGTCAGCCATGCACAGAAAAGTTTCAAACGTCATGGGTTCAATGCGACTAAGGAAAAGGTCAAGTATTTATGGTATAATAATTGTGGGAGGGAAACCTAGTGAATCTCGAGCAGCAGAACAGTGATATACATGATATGGGAGTATGGAGGACAAAAAACTAGTGAATCAGCAAGAGTAAACAGATAAGGTGAAAGATACTGCACAACATGTTACAAGCATTGGCACTTTTTCAACGTGGTATGATATTTATGCCGCCTATGGTAATAACTTAGCACTTGACGGTTTTGCTGATGCCCAGAAGGATCCCCTTGTTGAGGATGCCAGCTTTGATGGTATCCAATCCTCGAACATTCTGGTATTTATTTAAGTGGGTGTCTGAGAAGAAAGCAGATTGACATGTCGACTCTCTTGGGGCCACAAACTTCCTTTGGGGGGGGGGGGGGGAATTGAAGCTATTGGTGCTGCACCAGCTTCCATTCCCATCGCTGACGAGCAAGGCTTATTCGGTCCTCAGTTGCCAATGACCCACCAAATTATTGGAACAACTGGTGTTGGTCTCGTGGTTGATCAAGATGAGAGTGGCGAGATCCATGAAATATCAACTCTGAAGATTAGAGTCGGTAGTGCTGCACCGGCTTCCATTCTCATTGCTACCGAGCAAATCTCGTCCCTTTCCTGAATGGCCAACCCACCGGAGCTGATCAAGCTGATCCCTGTGGTGATCTTCAGGAAATATCAACTCTTCAAGCACGATATCATTCCAAAATGTTGGAGGCCCTGCTGGAAACATGTCAAATTTGGGTTTCCAGGTGCTGCGCCAATGATTAGGGCTACGAGGTTTGGTTTCATGGCTTTGCAGAATCTAGCAAGGGCCACATGTTCCCCCAGGCTGGGTCAGTGGTCAAAGAAACATGAGGAATGCTGGAAGGAACTTAACTAATGTTGGGGGAATGACTTTCTGCTTTTAGTTTTGGTTTCAGCTTATATGGTTATCAAACTAATGGGATATGATTGTTGTTGTATGATCAAGGATAGCTTCAGCCGGACTAAAATTAAGAGAAAAGGTTTTTTTTGTACTATTGTCTATCACATTGTCTGTCATACCATCATAATAGTAATATATGTTCTTCTCTCAACTTTTTAAAATAAAACAAATATCGTGGTTCTATTATCACAAAAATTGGTATAAAAGATCTTTTATCTTAAAATCAAGCATATACCATGAGTTATCACTACTTGGGTACATTTTTCGCATTGAGTTGGCCCTCCCGTGTAAAACTTCAAATGCAATCTTAGGACTATTTCAAGGGCTTCCGGTTGACAAACCTTCGCCATTTTGGGCTATGAGATGCCAGCATAAAGCCTTTTCATTTCAAGTTATTAAGGTAAACATGTATCTAGACAACATATAATGAGTATTTCATATGCAATTGTTTTCACGAATGCAATATTAAGAAAACCAAGTAAATATGGCTTACAAGTTTTTGAAGCTTTAAGAAAAGTGTACTACTCCCTTTAACCGTGATAGTCACATCTTCATGTTTAACTTCTTGATTATCCAAGCCTGTTCTGTTTTATTCATCGATAGCTTTTACTGTCGTTTTGATATACTGGGTCTGGATGATGATGATGATTCTGTTTTATTCATATACGCATACTTCAGATCCATTTATAATTTTTAATAACGGATCAATTTCTGGGGGTAAATTTGAAAGGTACGAAGTTTAAGGATGACGGGAATGTTATTAATAATGGCAAAGTGTAGGGTAAGACTGCGTAGATCAGATCTCGCTGGCTCCTGTATACCGGAACAAGAAAAAAAATACAAGGAATAATAAGAATTAGAAGAAAAGGAAATGACCCTAAAAATAATTTTTGATTACTTAACTAATTAAATACTTCAACATGCATATTCCCATAAGATTAAAAGCTATATTGAGTTCTTTTTTGTGCATAATTTCAAGAACGAAATTAAAAATTAGAATTTGTGAATTTTAAATCTTTTTTAATGGTATGTGATGCTTTGTATTTAGAATGATTCAAAATTCTTAGAAATAACAATTATTTATTCATTTTAATACAAATGCAAAAGAAAGAATCAGTTCTCAAAATTTTCCCCCACATTTGATTGCTATGACAATCTTCAAACAAAGATTTCTAAGAATATTTTTTATATGTTTCACTATCAGATTTTAAAAGAAATTTTAATACTTATTTTAGTCAAACTAATTTATTTTTAGAAAAGTAAGTAAATTAAATTATGAATTTGGATGCATACATAAAAAATATTGTTACTTTGCATCTGTATAATCATACTTCTCAAAACGACGGAAAAAATGAACTTCGAGAAACTTCAACAGAATCAGAAATGCTCTCGCATCCGGCGGCGGTACCTTCTGTGCAGAGAGAAAGAGTTACGGAGCTTCTCGCGCCAAAACTTAATAGTGAACCGTTTATTTGTTGAAGATTGTCTAAGAGAGAACTAAACTTTGTGCATGAGTTCTTGATATCTTCGTAATTGATGAGAAAAAGGAGGAAAAGGCCTTTCATTTACAAGGATGGATTCGAATTGGGCTTTTGGTAAAAATCGTTATGCTTCTTTTCAATTACTAGGGTTTAGTGGTAAACATCTTTCAAATATACCCCCCGGCTGACGTGATTGGATTGCATGTCCTTCAATCAAAGGCTAAATGCAAGCTGAAAAGGTCAATTCTCTTTCCAGTATTTATGCTCATTTTGTGATTTTTACATTGGTTTACGGTGATTAATTCATTGACGAGTAGTTTTCTATAAAGTTTGCATTTACCATTCGAATATGTAAAGATTGTTATGAATATGTTCATTAGTACTATTTGCTTGATGGATTGGGAGATAGTGAACTGTTGATTTTAGTATATTCTATAATAGTTCCATGCTGACTAAGATGAAGCAAGTCCTCATTTGTGTTGCTACCTTGAAAGTTGACTCATCAGAAAAGTGGTCCCTAATGGTTGATAAAGTTTTGAGCTGAAGTTCTCAACTTAAGATGAAAGCATCTGAAGAAACTATGTGGAGAACTGTCTTACATTGTACAATGCAGTTGAATACTACTGGAGTCAATCGGATATTAGTCAGATTTATGTGGTGTTAAAAGGCTTTTAGAATGAAAAGACAGTAATAATTGGAAGCTTTACTATTTAGATACCTCCCCTTTACTAGGAGGTAGACAAGAGGCCTAGGATAAAGGGCAAAAAGATGTTGTAATGAGAACCTTGTTTACATTGTAACATATGATTGCACGTCTATCGTGCTATGTATTTTAAATTATGGACGAAATTTAATTCTTGTGTGGCAGACATTATGGTGGAAACTCGATCTTGAATTGAATTAGTGAACTCTCTCTCTCTGAGTTGCGGAAATAACAACCCTGTCAGAAAGTAGAATCATCAACTTTTACATGAAAAATTTCAGCAAGTTTGATTCATTGTATTAAGGTTTCATATTGGATTGGTCAATGGTCCGCCATACTCTATTGTAAAAAGTGCATGTTCATCCATACATTGTATTATTTGGTCTATATACTAGAACTAGTAGCCCTTGAGATTATGCAGGAACATAAATGAAAGGTCCATTTTTGGCTCTCCCTTTAGCCTTATGTCTCTTATCACTAAGAGATCTTCCTCTATTACGGTTTTTCCTGAAAACTCTATTTATTTTGGTGTGGATGGTGTGAAGGCCTATTTTTATTGGTTTTAGTAAGCCTTCGAGAAGGGAAGAAATTATTTCCTATCTAGTGTCAACCTTGGCTGACCTAGGTAGGTCCTCTCTTAGTATTTAGTGAAAAATAGTTATGAGCCTATAAAATTCCTTATAGTGACCAGTTTTAAAAAGTGTAGTTTGCAGGAAAATGATAGTTCACAGGAAATCAGAGGCCATAATGTCCATTCTTGTTATGCAAATTACAGTTTGGGTAGTTTATTTATGAGTTATTGGATATTTTCACATATCGTTCGGATGTAATTTTATATGTTAGAACACGCTTTGCGTGTTGTTTTTGTTTTTTCCCCTGTATGTAGGCACCCGCAAAATAAAACAGATGTCACCGCCAGACAATACAGCTGTTAAGGTTATTATTGCGTCACCTTTCTTTGTTGTGGTCAGTTTTCCTCTCTCTTTCACTATGTTTCCTGTTTTTCGCTCTCAATTAACTTTACTATTATAGCGGTGTGCTCATTATATTGCTTTATTTCATAAGGCCTTAGCTTAACTTTAAGTGGTTGTGTTAGTTAGTGATAGATTTTCTCAACTGTTAATCTACTTCCTCCGCAATTTTGCTTTTTTACTTAATAATCCGAGTACCTTCTTTTCACCTTAGCTTAGTTCAAGTCTAGTGTTTGTGGTATTTTGCATTGATTAGTTGTTTCCATGAGCATTATGTTAATTATGTTGTTCTCCACATTATTTGCATATTTGTCTTTAACCGTATGTCGGTACGTGCATTTACTTTTCCGTTTCACCAACCATCCAAGTACATTTAAATTTACCGGAACAAAACTTATTCTAAATTTTGCTGCCATTGTTTGAGCCCACCAGGTGTCAATAGGTTTTGCATCCGCACTCTCATATCGGTGACACCACCGTGTATTGGACCCTTTGTGGTGTACTTAAATCAACCCCCCCCCCCCCCCGCCCAAAATTTCTGTAACTCACATTTCTCCTTGATTAATACTTAAACATCATCACTCTTTTGTATCTTTTTTGTATCTTGTGCCTGGCTTTCTTTTCTGCCTTACACCCTCACTTATGGATAATTCTAGTACCAATGCAGCATGCAGCATACCTGTCTGGTCGTGGGAGGAGAATAAATCGTTTGAGAATGCATTGGCTGTCCATTCTGGAGATGCCTATCTCTGGGAGAAGATTGCAGCTGCTGTCCCTGGGCGTACACTTGAGGAAATTAAACATCATTTTGCGGACCTATATGCAGATGTAAATGCAATTGAATCAGGCCTTGTACCTTTGCCTCAATATGCTGACTGTTCCAAGAAGTCTAGTGACCATGCAACTCGTGGTGGAGAAAAAGACCAATCTGGAAAAGAGCCAGCTGAGTCCAGTAACAAAGAAGGGTCATCACAATCATATGGAGGATGCACGAAGGGTGTACCTTGGTCACAAGATGAACATAGGTATATCATATTTATTTCTTCAAACTTTAGCGTTTGGTTTTACCCCTTTGGGTTAAAAATGTTTAAGAGGTCACTCATTATCTAGAATGTCCAGAGCCATGATCACAAGGCTGGGAGCAAAGACTGTATGATGGAAAAAAGATGATTCTGTAGAAACATACACCCCCCCACATATATATATAGATGCGCACACACGCGCATACATATTTTTTCTTCCTTTCTTTTATTATATTACTAATTCATCAAAATTTACTGTTGACGCTTACCATATTTTCTATAAGTTATCTTCCTAGAATTTATATGCAATTGTACATGGTTAATTTGATATTGAAAAATATATTGATGGGCTACCTACAGGTGCTAAAATTTTTTGGATATGACTGACTTGGACAATCAAGGGGTCAATGCTGTATGAATTGTATATATTTATGGAAAAGTATTTACTGTTGCAAGGTAAACTCACAGGGTTACAAAAAGTGAAGGGCCAAGGGGAGCAATTGCACACTCTGAAATAAATATAGAACCATCACTGCATATTTGTAGAACTTTGGCGTGAAAGCCACATTTATGCCGGAAACCCAGGCTAAGATTGTTAATTAAAAGTTATGATGGTAAAATGTTGCCGCGCATGTAAAGTCACATGTAATATTGGAGAGCTGTGAACAAGGGTAAAGAGATCAAAAATATAGATTTACGCGATTAGTCTTTTTTCTTTTGGTGGTGGTGGTGGTGGTTTGGGTGTGTATGTGTGTGTCAAACTGAATAGCTCTTCTCTTTTGCCCACGTGCATGTTTGTAAAGTTATACGATCATCTTTTATTTTAGCTCAGACTCGATCACTCACTTTCTGTCATATCCAAAGATCCGAGAATAATTCTGTGATTATCCTGGTGCCATTTCACTTTAGATCCCTTTGGGTGTACTTTATTTCTTTGAGCGTCTTATATTATAAGATTAATTAGGTTATAGCAGCCTTCTTTTTTTTCCAGGCTGGGTAGGGGCAGGGAAAAGAGATGTCCTTTTAAGGATTTATTTTGATTTTAGGGATAATTACCTTTACACCTCCTGTCTTTAAGCATAATTAGCTGTAGACCTCCTCTAGTTTAAAATTCGACATTTAGGCCTCCTGTGTTTTTACACTAAACTGAAAATCAAAGTTTCCGGCCAAAGTTAAGAATTATCATCATTTAACTCTCTGTGGTTCGATAATTTGATTCCTGACACCCCTTTGGTTTAAAACGTTTTACCTTTGCCCCTCCTGTGGTTTTGGATTAAAAATATACTTTTTATGCACTTTGACTAGAAACCTAGGTTTCCAGTGTAGTCTGAAAGCACATGGAGTGTAAAGGTCTAAACTTAAATTAGAGAATGTCTGAAGGTAATTACGCCTAAACATAGGAGTGTAAAAATAATTATCCCTAAATTTTATGATTATTGTTTGGGATCACATTGAAAGAGCACTATAGTGGAAAACGATTCCGTTGCATGAAAGAATAAGGCTTGATTCTCACGCCCGTAGGGGCATAACTCAGTGTAAAGTATCATGGTGTCATAGTGGCAGCTAAGGTTGGCGATCCGCAATGTGGGAGTTCAAATCCTGCTAATTGTCTTGTGGTTTCTTCAGATAAGGCACTTGGATGTATGTCTACTGAGGCAAAACCTTCAATTTACATTATCCACAAAAAGCTATAGACGGTGTAGTGGAGGTTACATGGCTTGACTCTGATTTTTTTTGGCGTGTCTTTCAAGTGTCTGAGCTCTTTTGATAATATGCTACCACTGGCCAATCCTGGGATACCAGCAGTGAGTATACTAAATAAGGGCGTCATCTTTATCAAAAAAGGAGGTGTGGTGGCAAAGACTGAGTAAATTATTATTGCGCTCGTTATCTTCTAAAATCTAGTATTGTCATTTATATCTCTTAGCTTGCTTGCTTAACCTGTTTAATTATCTTATTTGTGAGAAATCTTGTTTTGGATTCAAAAATAGTTCACTGGTTCTTTGAATCTTGTGATTTTCACTTAAACAGAAATCAATTGCTAGCCTTGTAGTTGATGGTGGAATTATGTCTTTGTGGCCTGCAAGATAGGAGACATTCAGCATGTCGTGGGAATACACTTAGCTCAGATGTAAGCACGAAGTTAGAGCGTGGGGGGGGGGGGGGGGGGGGCAACTCGCAGGAATCAAAGAACAAGCTGACTACAAGAGTTGATGTTGCGTTTGATTCTGTATAATTTGTGTCCTATTTTGGGTCAATATTTCTGTTTTTCTTTGTTCAAGATGCCGTTGGTAATCATGTTTTCCTTCAAATTTCATATGATTGCAAGAGTGAAATCCTTATGATGCATAAAAGCTGTTAATTTCGTGGCAAGCCATCTGAGACAATAGGATAGAGAGGACACCATGAATATGGAGCAGAAAGATAGCAACCGCTTTTTCTCCTTTGAATTCCATGGGTTTGAGTTAGTCTTTGAAATAAAGATAAAAGCCAAAGGTCTTTTGCTCCTGTGAGATTGTGATTGTCCTAATTCGTCTTTTTGGTACCAAGGTTTGTCTGTGACTTCCATATTATTTCGTCGTAAATTTGGTAGATCAAGACCTGTTGCTTTGTATTAAGATTTATAAGCTGAATGCTAAGTAGATGTTGCAGATAATTAAATCACCGGCCTTAAACATTCAAAGCATGCTTATCTGCAAATATTTGTTGCTACCTTCTTGATGATACTTGTTGTGCAATATCTGTATTTTGGCATTTTGTTGCTATTATTTGATAGCAAATTGATCATTTTCCATCATTCCTCTTCTCTATCAGGTTATTTCTTCAGGGATTGAGAAGATACGGAAGAGGTGATTGGAGAAGCATATCTAGGCATTGTGTGTTGTCAAGAACGTCTACCCAAGTGGCCAGCCATGCACAGAAATATTTCAAACGCCAAGGGCACATTTCAACTAAGAGAAGGTCAAGTATTCATGATATGATAATTACGGACGACGGAGACCTAGTGAATCTGCGGGGGCAAACAGATAGTTCACATGATATGTCAGTTACAAATGAGGAAAATCTGGAGAATCTGCATGTGCAAACTAATGAGGGAAAAGATGTTGCACCACCTGTGACAAGCGTTGGCAGTTCTTCAACATTGGATAATATCTACGCCTACTATGATAATAACTCAACGTTAGACAGTTTTGTGGACATCCAGAACGATCTACTTTTTGATGATGCCAACTTTGATGGCGATGAATGTCCAATCTTTGAGCAATCTGACCTTGATGTAAGTGATTATCTGGGAGCGGACGACATTGACATGTAGAAAACTCGGTATCTTTTGAAGGAAATGTTTTGGAATCTAAAACATGTTTGTAATCGATTAGATTGAAAAATGTCTTAACTATTTCAGACGCACTCAATGTTTTCTTGTACACGAAGCTGACTCGGTCAATAAGTGTCTAAATCCATTTTTAGACACTCCCAATGATAATGACACAATGAAAATTGGATTTTTGACAACCGACGAATAAAAGCCAGTACGACCTGAGGTCCATCCACCGACTCCCATAAACTATACATCAAATAAATATATTATTCATAGACGATACAAAATACTTGCTAAATAAATACAATAAATGTTATAAAATAAATCATCACCATAAGATGGACAAATAATATAAAATAGAAAGAACTTTGTACATCAAGTGAAAGACTAACGTTTTATATCATCTAGGTGTTGATTTAGAATTCAATAAATCAATCATACACGTAATCTTTTTTCCTTTTTAACAAATCATACACGTAATTGAAACATAAAGTCCTATAACAAAATTTTAAAAAGAAATGTGGATTTTTCTTTCAAATGGAGTCCAAAACCAGAAAAGGAAAGGAAAGATTATCCCAGCCCCCAATTTTTTTTGCCAAGACATAGTTTAGTTGAAATTCGTCAACAAGAGGTCATGTGTTCGAATCCAGGGACGCGCACAGTGTGGGTGTTCCTCTACTGCCAGGCCAAAGGCCTGGTTTGTAGAGGGCACCTTGCGTGAGTAACTGTGTAAGATCTCATCCAATCTAATAGGCCGCTAGACTCCTAATTTACATCTTCCACGCAGCTCCTTGAGACTGGGACAGTAGGGGCTCTTTGAGTTGGGGTTCAACTTTTTGCCAACAAGATGACGTCCACTTCAGGTATTTGTGTAGGTAACTAAAATGACGTGATGATGATCAGATCAATCACTTTATCTTAAGCGTTACACTGTAAAAAGGTCAAAGCATCCGTTACATTTGGAAGCGTCCATAAGTGTAACGCATCTGTTGTATGTAATAGCTGGAGAGGTATTAGGCATTAGATCCAGGTGCCAAGTACATGCAAGTACCTCCAAATTTGCTGACCACTCACCATCATGCCCTATCAACTTCTTTTTTTATATATATATTTTGAATATACACATCACATGTTGAAGACGATAACGAGCCAAACCAAACTAAATAATGCATTATTGATTTTGATTCGATAATCTTAATGTATTAGCTCGGCGTATGTTGAGGATGAAAATTTGTTCGAGTTTGTTTATATCTTTTCAAATAAGTCAAACTTGGCTTGACTTGTTAAATAAATCAATCAAATTAGATATTCAAACTCGATTGATTTAATTAAAATTAGCAAAAAAAAAAACATTAAACTAAACATGAACAAAATTCAAGCTGTTTGTAAACAATTTCATTCGTTAAACAAACATGTATAGATACCATGTGTGCATATGTTTTTTCCCCCAAAAACTACCGTGAACGTCTTTCGATGAAACGTGATTTAACTTGAAGTTCAAAAATCATAGTCCATACCTAGAAAATAATGATTACAATCATCAAATCATACATAATTAAATATCAAAATATTTTATGATGATTCAAAAATATCAAACTCCAATCCCTTATATAGACCTACATTTAACTCTTTTTGTATAAAAGAAAATACTTTCAACTTTTTTGTGTGTGGATAAAATAGCTAGTTAAGAAAATTTGAAACTATGGCGTTATAATGTTAATTATTGTAAATGTACATCATTTTTGTATTCATTACTGATCCCAGTTCTTATTTCGGTGCATAAAATTTCCTAAATGATACTAAATTACAACTCTAACCCTCACTCTTTTACTCATGATCCCTATCTTCAATTCGGTACGTAAAATTATTTAAAATTATAATACTAACCCCCTAACTCTTGCACTTGGAATCCCGGTCTTTAATTCGATGCATAAAATTCTTTTAGATTAAGATATTAACCTCACTATACCACTCGTTCCATGTGTTATCTTTCTTAAAGACTTTGTCCTTAGAGTAGTGATTGTGTGTAATACAGGTAACGGATGCTTTTGCTGATTTTTGTTCTAATTAGATAAAGTAGTTGAAGTGGTCATCCTGATATCATCTTTATCTTCACAAATATGATTGTTGCAATCAGAATTTAAAATTCATTTGTTTTTTTATTTTGTTTTCAACATCTGAATCTGCGAAAAATAAAGTCTCACAATTCGTTTTGTCCTTTTTAAGCCACATTTGCATCAAGTTTGGACTATTCTTATACCAAACTTTTTGCAATTAAAGCATCATATTTCAGATCAATCTCTTCGAAAACATGATTATTTTGATCATTTTTTTTATCAAAAATATAATTATTTTGCTAGTAATTAAAATTACTTCTACCACGACCTCTTCCTCGGTTACGTCCTCAATCTTGAAAACTTTGATCATACTGACTAGATTCAGCATGATTTGTAGACTCTCCTTGATCTTTCGAAACAATTGTCTTAGCTTGCAATGGTTCCTATATAATACCAACAGACTGTTGATCTAGCGAGATTTCATACGATAGTAACTTACTTTCTAACTTATCAATAATCAATTTGTCAAAACGTATGTGTAAGTAAATTCTTCTCTCTTTTCTTTGATAACGAAATGAAAATTAAAAAGTATGCTACAATCGTACTAAATGATACCTATAGTCCTATACTAAGTCAAAAATTTTGATTCACTAATTTTTTTTTAATACAAGTAGTTCGGTTTCACATCAATATATCCTCCACAAAGTATGTATATTTGTTTACGAATATAAAAGATTTAAATAAGTAATATATCATAAATATGTATCAGATGATAATACTACACTATTTTGTGTCACTACATAGTTGTGCTTCTCATATGGGATCTAGTGTCAAACTTAGATACCCATGTGGAATGTCCAAGTCTATAACTATATAATTTTATTACGAAAACACAAATCCAATACTATGTTGTTTGTGAACTATATGTGTATCATTTAATAAAACTATGTATATTTGTATTTAGACATCTAGACTCAGATTTAATAACGAATCTCGTATAATCCTGCATAATATCAAACGTTATCTATTCTTGTAGGTAGACCAAATAATACAATACAGATTAACATGCATTCTTTTCAACAGAGTATGGTAAACTTATGACTATCCAACATGAAACCTTAATTCAAGAGATCATACCAGCTAGAAAATTTCATGCCAGAGTTGATAATTCTACTATATATAGAACTGTTAGTTTCGAAAAAGTTCCATATTTCAATTCAAGATCAAGCTTCTACCAGATAAATCCAGATTACCTCAGTGAACGACTTTCACAGTATTCAACTGTATTGTTCAATGTGAGTGAGTTCTTCAAATAATTTCATGATTTCATCTAATTAATGTAAGTTCAGGACTTTAGAATATGATGAAATAAAACAAAATAACTCAATAAATTAGGTGCACTTCTTATATTATGAAGTAACCGTAATTTTTATTTTGGGTCAAAGCTGTTAAATAGTTACTAATCTTTCGTGTTTTATCTACGTCCCATTGGGAGTGGCTGGACATAGAGGTCTTTATGTCATTTTAGTTGGTTACATATTAATTTATCCTAAGATAGGTTTGACATTTTTGCCGAAAAGAAAAAGAAAGGGAGGGGGACGCGGGGGGTGGGGGTGGGTGGGGAATCTTCTGAAGCAGATCATTTTCACACGCTAGCATAAATACTTGCTTATTCAACAGATACTTCAAAAACCTACAATCTTCTTAATTAGTTACAAACTTACGTCATAACCGAAGAGGAAGTGTGTTTCTTTATGGGGAATCTCAATTGTTAGCCTGGCGCATTACTCGATTAGTAGACTAAATGTTGCCTAACCGTTGACTTTCTCAGACCAACCAGTAGTTGACACTTAGGGATCCTTTTTAATTAAAAAAATAAAATTGTATTTTTGAATAAAATGAATTTAAAAATTCTAAAAAATGTAAAAATTAATTAAAAATATTTTAAAAATCGAAAACTTTGGAAAAAATAAAAACAATAAAAAAATTACCTCCAATGCCCCCAGCCCTCCCACCCACGCCTACACCCTACACCACCCCCACCCCCCGCCATCCCCACACCCCAGACCAAAAAATTTTTTTTAAAATTTTTTCTAACTCACACATAACCCTCCGACCACGCCCGTGTCCCCCCTCCTCCCGCCAAAAAATTTTTTTTAAATTTTTTCTAACTCATTCATAACGTCCCGACCACCCCCCGCGTCCCCTCTCCCATCCCCGCGCACCCCAAAAAAAATTTAAAATTTTTTCAACTCACCCACAAAATTCCGACCACCCCCCG
The DNA here is from genome assembly GCA_036186865.1 of Eustoma russellianum. Classification (NCBI taxonomy): domain Eukaryota; kingdom Viridiplantae; phylum Streptophyta; class Magnoliopsida; order Gentianales; family Gentianaceae; genus Eustoma; species Eustoma russellianum. Next base: position 3,480,466 of record AP025051.1, read on the forward strand.
ACACCCCAAACAACCCAACCCCCTGCCCAAAAAGAAAATGACAATGTTTTTGTCATGTTATCATGGGGTTAAATTTTCTAAGAGAATTCCTTCTGTGTGTTGAATGTTGGAGGAGCGCAAATAACGATGTGCATGAACATCTACAATATCTCATGGACGATAATTGGAGATGCTTTTGAAATTATGTCCGGGGGTGGGGGTGGCACGAGGTGTGGAGAGAGAAAACAATTTTTGACTTTTCTTTTTAGACCGGGTGTTGGGGTGCGGGGAAGGGGAGGGGGCGTTGTATGGGTGGTTGGGACGTTATGGTTGAGTTAGAAAAAAATTTTAAAATTTTTTTTTTTGGCGAGTGTGGGGGTGGGGTGGGGGGACGCGGAGGTGGTCGGAGCGTTATGGGTGAGTTAGAAAAAATTTTAAATTTTTTTTTGGTTTACAATTTTTAGAATTTTTAAATTCTTTTTAATCACTTTATTCAAAAATACAATTTTATTTTTTTAATTAAAAAGGGTCGTCACGTGTCAACTACTCGTTTGTCTGAGAAAGTCAACGGTTAGTCAACGGTCAACTGGGTACAAGTGAGCCATTATGGATAAAGACTGGATGTTAACTGAGTTCATCAACGTTAGTCTGCTAACTGAGTAATGCGCCAAACTTTAGGCTAATAAGTGAGATTCCCCCTTTCTTTATTTATAAAAGGTCGTTTTTGTTGTACTAAGTTTTCGCATTTATGCATGGTTTGGAGAGAAGACGGATTGCTTTGCGATCTGATGTACGCAGTCTTACCCTACACTTTCTACAAGAAGCTGTTTCCGCGGATCGAATTTGTGACCTCAAAATAACAAAACAACAAACTTATCAGTTGTTACATAATGATCTAATTTTACATCTTAATCTAACCCTTCCTCTCTTAAAAATCAAATCATGAGTGTCCTTACTATTAACTTTATAATAATCATTCATAAGCGCCGTTGTCTTCTATTTAAAGCACAACCACACCAAAAACGATATTATACACTCATTCTGTTTTAAAAATATTGTTACGGTTGATTTTTAATATTGTGTAATTTATATTAGGTTAAAAGAATCAATCATGACAATATTTTTAGATCAGAGAAGGTATAATTTATTCATGGTTCATCAGTGAAGTGATATTCTATATTAAGCTACGCGTGAAACTTTCTAACAAAAACTACTCCCACCTGCTCCATCAAAGTCAAAAATCGGAAGTTTCTCTATCATGTCCATAAGACTTTTACCATCTGAAATGGACGTACGCTTCCTTCTTTGTTCCATAATTTCATCAATTAAACTCTATAAAATCAAATATTTTCATCCTTCAACAGAAAAAAACCAAAACAAAAACAACCCGTAACACTGTTAGACCTGCATGCTCTCAAGTTCATCAAATATTTGAGGTATCTTTTCGCATCATGGCTGATCATCAATCCATCCAGTCCCTGACCCTGAGGCACCACCACCACCACCCCATCCAACAGCTCCATTGGTTCCTCCGTCATCCTTCCGATCCGATAAAGGCGACCCCGACCACCATCACCACCACCACCAGACTCCAGTCCACACATACACCCCCACTCCATACCCTAGCCCCAGAAAAAGAAGAAATTGCTGTTGTAGGTTTTTGTGTTGGATCTTTTGTCTCATTTTGTTAATAGTTGTCATCATAGGCATATTAACAGCTATTACATTCTTAATTTTTCGACCAAAACTGCCCAAATACTCTATACAAAGCCTGCGAATCACGCAATTCAATCTCACTAATGATATGAGCTTACAAGCTACGTTTAACGTGAACATCACGGCAAGAAATCCCAACAAAAAGATTGGGATTTACTATGAAGGTGGGAGCCATTTGAATGTGTTCTTCAAAGGGATAGAGCTTTGTGAAGGGCCATTGCCAAAGTTCTATCAAGGACACAGAAACGTGACAGTTATGAATGTGAATTTGAGAGGAGAGACAAATAATGCAATAGGGCTATTTCAGTCTTTGCAAGAACAGCAGCAAAGTGGGAGTATTCCTTTGAATCTTAGAGCTAAGGTTCCTGTGAGGATTAAGGTTGGGAAGTTGAAGTTGATGAAATGGAAGTTCTTGGTCAAGTGTTGGCTTGATGTGGATAGTTTGAGTGCTTCTGATGATGCTATTAGAATTAAAGATAGTAGTTGTAAGTTTAGGTTTAGGCTGTGATCTGCATCACCTTCTTTGATTTCTTTCTGCTTTTTGTACTAGTTCTTAGCATTCATAAAAGTTAAAAGAGAGAGGAGGGATCGTACTGGTTTTTACTTAGGTTTAGTATATGGAACCATTATGCATATTAATTTGTGATTTGTTCGTTTTTAAATAATATCCGTGGACTTCTCTCTAGACATATTGCTCGATTGTTGGAAAATATTTATGGTAGAACTGTGGATATGATGGAATAAAGAAAAATGACTCACTAAATTGGCTACGTTTCTTATATTGTGAAATAGCAGTTGATCGATACAGTTTGACGCAATTTTTATTATGTATCATCAGAAAATAAATTCTGTGTGTTTCTAACATATGAGTATGTTTGAGTATATCCGACCATCCCATACTATGCCATAAACGAAAGCTTCTAAGCTAATGAGGTAATGTTTTTGTATGTAACAGTTCTACATCTAACAACATATCTTTTAGGAGGCTGCATAATTTCCCAGATTTAAATTTGGTTTTTCCTGCATCTTGTTGATGTTCATCATTATGATATGTTCATTAGTTTCATTGGGATACATAAATATTATCTGGTCATACTTTGGTTTTTGATCATGAATCTCTGCATATGTTCTCTTTGTTGTTAGCCTAAAAGTTTTATGATTTTTGGTTGTTTGAGAGATGTATGGCTTCAGATTGGAGGTCAACGTTGTCTTATCCCTCACGTCAAAATTTGCTTACAATTTTATACGATTTTCCTTGGCTGCCTAAATTTAGTGCTTGATTTTTATTTTTTTTTTTCTATTGACTCACCTGAATGATCCATCGAACTTTTTTTTTTTTGGGGTCAGAAGCAGACAAAAAAACGCGTTCTAATTAACTATTGTTTAAGGGGGAAGGAATGGGGAACAAATCTCCTGACCCACTTTAAGGAGGTATTAAATGACTCAGCGACACGTGACACACAAGGGGTGGTGAGGCTGGGTGGAGGTCACGCGCACCCAGCCTCACCACCCTCCCTGTGTGCCACGTGGCAGGCGGTCCAAAAAGAGTGAGGGACTGGGGGGTCAGAGGATCTCGATCCGAAGGAATGAGTCCTTTCAAACATATGGCGTGACTTTTTCATCAATACTTTTTCTTGTTTTTATTCGTCACTTAGGGTTCTATAACTTTGATTAGAAAATAACCATTTAGATTGTAAGGTGAACGAGGAGAACACACAGTCTGTTGATATATCTAATATAGCTACGAGCATTTATTTATTTATTTATTCGATGACCGTATTTATCATTTAACTTATTATTTTTGTGCTTGTTTTAGTTAAATGATAAATTTCTTAGATAATAATTATGTTATAAATTAGTAGCTAACGATTTAATGTTAGAATTCATTAATATAAGTGTGCGTCAATATTGTTCTTGATCAGGTTATTTATTAAATGTGAACATAAATAATTGTAATTATCCTATAAGAAGACAAGAGGGAACTATAGTCATCCTTACCGGACCAATATCCGGGTCTATTGATCATGTCCCCTTCCCTTTCGCGCATATATATATATATATATATATATATATATATATATATATATATATATATATATATATATATATATATATATATAGATATATGTATATATATATATATATATTTGTATATGCATATGTATATAGATGTACACACACACACAAACACATACGCATGTATGTGTATGTGTGAATGTGTGTGTATGTGTGCACATGTGTGTGTGTCCTATGAGCAAATAAAATGAGGTAAATTGCGTCTAACTATACGAAAGATGACTGAAATTGCGCACAAAAAAACTTTTTTTAGAGTTTCAGTGTGGCACATTAAATGACCATTTTTCAAGTTCACCCTTAATGAAGAGACGCATATCAAAATCTAGTTATGTTTCAAAACTCAGAGAAGTGATGTGTATGAACTTCGGCTAACTAAGAGAATTGTTTTCATTTCATAGAATGACTTATTGAACTGTCTTATGGGCGTTCTCTGATAAAACAAGAAATGACACAAGAATGGCTTTCAAACATTATAGACTCCTCATAATCTTTGGTGTCACAATCCAACACCAGAAAGTTGTGTATTCTAGATCTAATAATCACCATATATACGTTGAACGAAAAACTGATGATAATTTCAGTTTAAGTTACTGTTTTTTGTATGTATTTCGCAATTGAACTTACACTATAACAATATATTAAATGTGGTGACTGATAAGTTAGTTTTTAAACAAGTGATAACCGTAATACAGTTAACCCTAGTAATGTTATGAAATTAGATACGATTAGACACGTGGCATTCTTTGACGCCCCTTTGAATAATTCTAAGAGTAGCAAACTTTCAAGGGCGTTCTCTGAGTATAATAAAATGACCTATTGAAAATAGGCCATCAGACGCTCAATTTTTATGGTATCCAAAAAACAACCCATAGAACACACTTAGTATCTAATGATCACGGTATATAAAGTGAAAAGAAGTTGACGGTTATTCCAGTTTATATTTTTTTACTCATATATTTTGGATATTACTTTTAATACGAATAGATATGTATGTGAATTTTTTATTATTGTAATTGATTTATTTGGAATGAAAAAATTTAAATATGTATGTTGATAAATTATAAAAAAAAGCAGTAACATCTTGAGTTGTTTAAATTTTTAGAAAAATACATAATTCGTTTTTTGGTTGTAGGTTAAAAAGACACGCGACAATTATAAAGCGAGCAATTTCCTGCTCCATATTCGGGCGGTGTGGTTTACCCAATAAACTGAAATGCAGAGGCCCGAAATTAAGCACGTCATCCTCTATGCTTTCCAAATTTTAACATTTTTCCCCTAATCGAAGATTTTTGAAGTACAGAGACGGGAGAGGACGAGCAAAAAGAATGGCTACTTATCTCTCTTCTTCGTCCCTCTCTTTGAAGCCCAGCTGTTCCTTTGTTTCTAGCGAAAACGTCCAGAAGCACAGCTCCACGAACCATTACGTTCAATTGTCTCTACCTCTCAGAAGGAAGTCTCAGAGGAGCCAATTTTCATCGCTGATCATACTTAACAATTGCCATATATACAACATTTATAGACATAGTTACAAAACCAAGTGTACAAAATCTTTACGGGAATCAACTGAACAAAACCAGCAGCAAGCGTTGGATTGTGTGGGCACTGGCCAAGATGTTGAATGTCTGGTCAATAATGAAATCTCAACCAGCCCACTTGGAAATTCGTCAAAGATTGGATTCCTAGAAGCAGCCTTGGAATGGGGTTTGCTAATTTCGCCATTTTTCTTCTGGGGCACGGCTATGGTGGCTATGAAAGAGGTGTTGCCAAAGACGGGTCCTTTTTTTGTATCTGCTTTTCGGTTGATTCCAGCTGGTTTATTGTTGGTTGGTTTTGCTGCTTTTCGTGGCAAACGTTTTCCTTCTGGGTTTAATGCTTGGTTTTCGATAGCAATTTTTGCTCTCGTTGATGCTGCTTGCTTTCAGGTTTCTGTTGTTTTCTTTTTCTTGCAATGTTGGTTCTATGTTGTCAGATTTAATTAGTCTTTTTTTTTATAAAGAAAAACATATAACTCGATCATGTGGGATTTGCAGGGATTTCTTGCTGAGGGATTGCAGAAGACGACGGCTGGATTAGGCAGTGTATGTACGTTCCTCTCTCACTGTGACTCTTACTCTGTTCTAGCATAGGCGTCTGCCAACATGCACTTTTATAACACTTGTTTTTTTTCCCCTTTCCTTGTGTATGTGTTTTGTTTGGAGGACTTTTGAATTGGTTATGTTCATGATCTGTCTCTACTGGTTTAGTGATGTTCACAGTGCCTTTAATAAACATCCGTCTAGTCGATTTTTCGACTTGTCGGTCGTAAACCCAGGTAAATAAAGAGGATTGCGTTAGGTTGACAGCCAATGTAAAACTTTGTCATTAAAGATGACTATGGATCAAACAAGAAATTATGCTAATCCTAGGATGTTCTCTATACGGAATGCACCGTATAGTTCTGTGGTGTCTCAGTAAGGACCGCCGCATCTGGAGGGCTTGGATGTTGTCAAATAAGCAAAGGTCCCGGTCACATGTCCTAAATGCAGCGGCAATTGAGGTAAGACCGCTGCATTTCCTAGAGAACTAGATGCAGTAAAAAATAAGCAAGAGTTCTTAGGCCGTAAGTTAGATACTAAAAGAGGAAATACTATGTTAAGTATGAGTATTAGACTAGGAAAATTTCGAACTCTAATAGGAAAGACAATGTAAATAGTAGACACGATGATAAAGAGAAAAGTAAATATTTTATGAGACAAAGTAGATAAGTGACAAAGGTACGATGTTAGACAATTCAAGACTTAAACTCTGGTATACATAAAAAAAAGAAATAGAGTTGGGTTATTATAGATGTCTCACTATGAAACGAAGTAGTATATGTTATTAGGAAAAGAGATAGAATTATAGCTCTTAAGTTGGTGCTTGGAAAAAAAACATTTAATATTATCAACGTATATACTCCTCAAATGGATTTAGAGGAGGCTATAAAGGTTCAATTTTGAAAAGATTTAGAAGACGTAGTGTTGTGTACCGTAATTTCTGTGGAAAAAAAAAGAGGAAGATAAATAAAATAGAATACCATCAGTGTTATCCAAATTGAAATAGGAAAATTAAGATTTGGACCGGGTATGATTTACCAAATTAAATCCTAACCAACTAGGAATATACCTTCAATACCTTTTACACATATCCTAAAATTCCCTATTTAATTAGCCTAAACTAACCGTACACCTAATTGCAACCTAATCTACCCAATACTTCATTTCGGCCACCCCTTCAGCAGAGAAAAAAAGGACAACATCTATCCCTTTGCACACCAAGTCGGCTGCCAGTCTTAAGTGAAGAAGGAGTGACTATTTTGATCCCCAACAAGTCTTATTTCGATCATACGGTATAGTATAGCAATCAAAGTAAGTAACCCACATATATTTACTATGCTTTTGCAAAAATTGTGTGTTTATTTTGATAACAAAGAAGGATCATGCATGATTGCCTTTGGTTACATATTTGAATGAATTTATGTATATGAAGATTATGTAATCCAATTTGGTATAAGTGCATATTTGAAATGTGTGTGTCGCCGAATATGGGTGTGTGTGCCGACGATAGTGTATGTGATGGTGATTGGTATATACATTTTTTTGAGTTAATTTGCACAAGATATCATTAGATATATATATATATATATATATATATATATATATATATATATATATATGGTTGCATACGTATACAAATTGTTGTGTATTTTTGGTGAATGAGACTAGTGAAGAAGTCAATGTTAAGCAGAAATATTAGCGGAAGACACTAGAGGAAAAGAACTGCAAATTGAGTCGAAAGAAGACAAAGTATATGAAATTTAATTTTAACAATAAAAGAATGACCTTAGAACCTCATTGAAACTGGGAACCAAGAGATTCGCGTGAGTGAGAGTTTTAGGTATTTATGGTCTATACGACAAAAAGATGGAGGAATTGACAAGCATGTGAATCACATGGTACAAGTAGGGTGGTTAAAATGAAGAAGTATGTCAAGTCTTCTTTTTTGATATTAAAGTAACTTTAAAATAAGATGAATGTGTAGACATACATGGAAGGATAAAATGAAAAATGGACATATAAGGAAAAAGGTTAGGGTGACTCATATAAATGTGAAGATGAGAGAGTCGAGGTTAAGATGATGTGGGCATGTGCAAAAGCGTCCTGCAGATGCACCTTGTTAGGCGCCGCGAGACAATAAATGGGATGCATGTTAAACATGGGAGAGAGACCAAAGAAGACATGGAGAGAAACAATAAAAAAGAATATGAGTTATATGAAATTAGGAAATATATGACCAATGATAGACCACAATAGAGACAATTGATTCATGTAGTGGATGTCATGTATAAGATATTAGATTTATGTGAAAATTTAGGTACTTAAGCCTGAATTGCAGTTGAGATAATATGGTAGTTTTGAAAGATGCTTATTTTAAAACCCATATTATACATTAGGTGCTATGAGTTACAAAAGGATGGTAGGATTTATGCTACCACTCATAAACAAAAATAAAAATTAAAAAAAATAAATCGCAAGAGAAATGATTGATCCATATAGTGGGAAAAGACTTGAGTATTGTTGTTGTTGTATGTGTGCCTTCAGTAATTGACTGGATTTTGAGAACATATCCCAGGTTATAATTGATTCACAGCCTTTAACCGTGGCTGTGCTCGCTGCGTTGCTATTTGGCGAATCCATTGGGCTTGTCCAAGCTTCTGGACTTGTACTTGGGGTTATAGGCCTTCTGCTTCTCGAGGTAACGTATCTGACTGTCTCTGTTCAGAATATTTAAAAGTTTCTAATTGTGAGTTTGAACTAGTTTGACTTAATTTTCTGTTAATAATGTGATGTTGTTCATGATACATGTAGTTGTATTCATAGGTCAAATACTTTTTAACTAGTTTTCCAATAATCAAATAGCACTTGATTCCTGAGCTTTGCGTCTTCTTTTATTTGTCTGATGCTTCATGTTTTGCCTAAGATGCACCTGCCAGTTATTTGCACTTAGTACTATGACATTTGCAATAAGCTTGTGGTTTCATGCTTCCTCCAAGTTCTACCTATTGCGTTCCACCTGCTAAGTATATTAATTAATAGGCCATTTTATCATCAATCCACATTCCGCCTAATTCTAGAAAAAATGGAATGGTAGCATGAATGAACTTACAAGGCCAAGTCTTATCCTGGGTGCATATCTTACTTGTGAAATTATATACTTGTATAGTACTTGAAGTGCCAACATGCTTGGTTGTGCGGTTCCAGTTTAATGTCTTTTGTCAATTCATTGTCTCTGCAAAACTTATTCCCATTGTTTTCTATTTTGCATTTGTACTCTAGCTACCAGCTATTGCTCTTGAGGAGACTAACTTCTCTCTATGGGGAAGTGGCGAATGGTGGATGTTTCTAGCAGCACAAAGTATGGCAGTTGGAACAGTCATGGTTCGCTGGGTTACCAAATATTCGGATCCTATCATGGCTACTGGATGGGTAGGTTTACCTGCAGAATTTTGTTAGTTTAAGTTGGCTTAGTATTCCACTGAGGAAAAAAAGGACGCTGGCTTAATATATATCCTTGCAGATTTCTTTCTTCAGAAATAATCTGACGACCTTTTTTTTTTTTGAAAATAGTACCCTTTCCATCAGAATAATATGTTCAAATCCACCTTTAGGTTAGTAAACTCAATTTCTGTAACTCGTCTAGCCTAAAAGCTAGAGCTTAAATACTTTGGACCATCTTGGTGAGTGAAGTGTAGAGATTTTCTTCTTACATCTGCTCCAGTAAATTTCTAGATTGAAAGCTGAAACATGAAGTGCCTTTCTTGCTGCAGCACATGGTTCTTGGTGGTGTACCACTTATAGCCATGTCCATTTTCAATCACGATCCTGTGCTGTATCGAAGTTTGGAGGGGCTCTCCACTAATGATGTTTTATCGCTTTTCTATACCTCCCTTTTCGGAAGTGCCATCAGCTATGGTGTATTCTTTTACAATGCTACAAGAGGTGTTGCATTCTTTCTGCTTGTGTTTCCTCCTCTTTCTTGTCTGATTCTTGCCTGCCTTTGCTCTTTGGAACTGCTTACATAACGTTCATTGACTTTATATGCAGTCGTAATTCACTGCAGTATATATGTGTCTATTTCAGGAAGTCTTACGAAACTCAGTTCACTTACTTTCTTGACTCCAATGTTTGCTTCACTTTTTGGGTAAGAGCAGAGCAAGTAGCTTAAACTTTCAGTTTCTTTGAAAGATTCAGGTCTGAAGTAGAAGATTTATCCTTGAAAAAATGGTGCTTTATCTGTGAATAGATTTCAGCTGACCTCCCCCTACCCTTCCATCACTTGTCTTTTCATTGTAAATGGATGCTTAGTACTCGAGCTGACTGTGTTAAACAATTATATACAGGTTCTTGTACCTCGGCGAGACATTCACTCCAGTCCAAGTCACGGGAGCGCTTGTGACAGTTGCTGCAATATATATGGTGAACTGTAGAAGTGCTGTAGAATAGAGCACAAAACACTAGGATCTTTGAAAGAAGGCAGAACAACATCAGGTTCATAGTTACGCGTCTTTCAGCTGCCACAAGTGTCTTTGGACATACCAAATTGTATATGTTCTTGTTTCTTATTTTCTTCTTCTGATTCAAAGTATAGTTTAGTGGTTTGAAGGTGGAATGTGTTCGCATAATATTCGGTAGACCAACCAGGGACAAATAGGGGTGTTAATCAACCGAGCCAAAATGAAGACTAGGTTTTCGAATTTGGATTCGTTTTGCTAAACAAACTGTTCGGTTCAGTTCTCTTAGCTAAACGAACTTTAAAATTAGATCGAGTTTGGCTCGATAACCTTATATTGTTTAAAAGAGCCGAACAGTTCGCAAACAGTTTGACTCGTTTAACTAAGCGAACCCGAATACCTGTTCGAATTTGGTTCGTTAACAAATAATTACCGTACGAATACGAACCAAAAATGAACTAAACTCGAACCGTTTGTGAACTGTTCGGTTCGTTCAACAGTCCTAATTACAATAAACGGTAGGCCTTTCCATGCGCATGGAGAATGAACGCACCTTGCATGCCTATTTCTGATGTATATTCAATTCCAGTATGTTACTAGAATTAAGACTACCTAATGGACGACATGGTTATGTTACAAAAACATATATCGCCTTAAAAATATTATCTTAATTTAGTTCGAGCATAATTTAATAACTTAAACTGCTTTAACTAATATTTTTTATTCTATCATGGTAATAGAGTAAATTAGAGAAATCATAAAAGTAACAATTGAAAAGATATTACGGAATCTTGGACTACTAATGTTTTTTTTAAAAAATTTTTAAAAGGAGATAATATTTTTAAAAGATTAAAACAAATATTTTTTTCTTTTTTTGGTGACCGACGGGTATGTCACAATAATCGCTCGGAATCGTGAAATGTAACTTTTCCGAAAGAGACTTGGCTCCTGTTAGGGAAATGCAGAGTACACAGTCAGTTCCTATAGTGACGACAAAGCTTTATGTCTGGAAAAAGAAGTCTATTATTTAATTACACCAATCACGTATGTATTTCTTTGATTGTAAGTGGAAAGCTAACTGCCAATGTCATGTTTAATTTTTCTTTTCTTTTCTTTTATTTAAGGACAAAAGTTCACAAACCGACCCTCTAATAGGACCTTGTCCCTGTTGATCCTACATTAAACTTGCTGTGTATAATTTTCCTCATAGATTTAAGGGGTGACACTGAGGGACCGGGTCTCCTCACCTTCCACACCCTTACCCTATTGTCCGCCGCTCGCTACGTGGCAGCAAGGGGGTGGTGAGTTAGATGAGTGTCACCCGCATCTAGCCTCACCACCCTTTTGCTGCCGCATGGCTTGGCGGTGAGCAATGAGGTGAAGGTGTGGACGGTGAGGAGATCCCATCTCTGACACTGAAGACCTCGTGACACTTAGTTCTGTTTACTAGTTCAATTGTATTTTTTATGTCTGACAAGGTTAACAAGTAAACATTTGGTGTTAATAGGTGATTAGCAGTGTCATCAGACCAAAATTTTGAAATGTTACCGTGGATTTGTGCAATACAAAAATATCGAGGTTGGAAAAAGAAAATGCAACGGAAAAGAGTTTACCACTTTAAATCCTTCAAAGTTTTTTCTCCTTTTTTCCTCACCAAAACCATTAAACTCTTTCAATATGAAACATTTAACGAGGTTGGGTTTTGGTGCAAATAGTAAGGCTTGATGTTTTGTGACGGGTTCGTGACGTGAAAACAGCTTTTTGCACAATATGTATAGAAAGTCAAGTCTGCGTATATCAGATTGCGAAATGATCCGTTCCTTTATCGGACTATACGTGAATGCGGGAGCCATGAAACATTTAATGTTACAAAACTCAACCATGACACGACATCAATATGTAGACTGTAGTGAATCAACTATTTATAGTGAACCATCACGTACATTACCATTTAAAAAATTGTATAATGTGAAAAGGGGTTGATTTTTAACGAAATTTCCTCCTTGCTAAGGAAGTTGGCCACATAAAGTGAAAAACAGATGTTAACGTCGATAAGGTTCCTTCGTTGCTAAGTCCCGTAGCCAATAACAATAACAACTATATGCCAATAACAAGAACAACATACGTGGTCCAAAATTATTTTGATCTAATTATCTTCGGTTAGTTTTCTTAAACTTAGTGTATCAGAAACGTACTGATTTTATGTTAGTTTTCCACGTCAGTTGCGTCCTGATTTTATGTTAATTTTCCACGTCACAAACTGTAATATAGTAAATCGTTAGTATATAGATTTAGCATATAAGATGTGGAAATCAAATGGAGCAATGAACGTATTTTGAATTTGGTGCAAAAACCAAGCAGCACTATGAAGCGTCTCCCACTTGCATATTCAAAGTGAAAAGCTCAGAGAAAAAGGAAAGTGATATAATTAGTCATAAAGAAAGAAAGCATCGACCAAAAGGAAAAAAAAACTGCTCAGCTGCCATATACGAATATTTTTTTTTGTTCTGTTTTTCCTATAATGTTTCAGAATTATTGTCCCAGATTACATTAAAAGAAAAAGAAATTAGTCCTGTCTTTTGGGCTTTTCTTACCTCGTAAGGGACCAATATTCCTACTAGGTTGTCTCCTTGGTTGACTTGAACTAGACTCTCAAAAAGAATTCTTGATCTTCTCCATGCATTTACTTCATTGCATCAGAACTCAAAAGATAAAAACGCTCAAAGATCAAAGAAACGATGTTATTTACCATCTTTATAAAA